>OZ005657.1:162141014-162741014 GCA_963930645.1 Salticus scenicus | reverse complement strand
GGGATATTCTTGAAATAATATGGGAATTAATTATAACACACATGAAGATCGTGAAAAATATCAAGCAAAAACAGTAAGTGCACTCCATAAAATCCCTTATGGAATAAAAATGGCTATATGTATCGTCTAATGCTTTGTAGTGAGATTAAAGGGTGGTACATCTGTTCCCTTATAAATATCTTTCACATTTTTTATAAATTCGATTTTATACTCTTTTTAAAGTAATGGTACTTTAAAGTACCGTCAGTAGATAAAGGGTTAAATATGTTGACTGAAATAAATTAACTAAATCTGAGGTTGGATTTTTTTCAAAATATATGATGTTGAAATAGTTGTAAAAAAAAATCTCAAAAATTAAAAGGAAAAAATGAAATTTTGCAGCACAATCTATTCTGATCAACTTTTTAAATTCTTATATTTTCAAAATAATCTAGTGTTTATATTTTGTCAATTATTTCATTCAAATTTTACAAGATATTATTTCACTTTCAGTTTACCAGGTCAGTTTTGAAAAAAAAAAAAAAAAAAAAAAATTAATCTGTTTTGAAAACAATCTAACTATATATTTATTCTTTTTAATGTATTATCGGATATAATTTTTATTTTATGTCGATAATCATTTCAAATTCATCTATTTTAGTAAACTTTTAAATATCTATTTTGTAAAATAAAATATCACATTTGGTCAAACCCATATTCTTCATTATCTTTTTTTTTTTTTTTTTTTTTTTTTTGGGGGGGGGGGGGGGGGTCGAAACAGATCACAAAACTAAAAGTGAAATAATGTATCATAATTTATTACAGGAAATAGATTCTGATGAACCAAATGTTTGGTTGGTTTGAAAATAGATAAAGTTAAAAAGCTTGTCAAAATAGATCACGAAAGCTAAAAATGAAATTAGATGTCATAATATGATGAAGGACATAGATTGAAGAAATGTGAAGTTGGATTGTTTTCAAAGTAGATCAAGTTGAAATGCTTGTCGACATGCAATCCAATTACTAAAATTGAAATAAGATTTTAAAAAAAGAAAAAAGACAGATCATATGCATGGTTAGATTTTTTGAGAAATATTTATAAACATATTACATCCCTTATTTTTCAAGCTCTATTTCATAATATTTTAAAGACACATTCAAACATCATATTCAGTCTAACATTTTATGAGATTTCACTTTTAGTTTTTAAGATACATTTTGAAAAACAACCCAGCAACACAATAGGTCTGTCTTTTTTTTTTTTTTTTTTTGACACTTTACATGATCTATTTTAGTCATTATCTCGCATTATCTATTTAAAAAAGAATACAATCTCACATTGGTCAATCTATTTCCTTTAATATATTACAAGCTATTGTATCACATTTATTTTTCGAGATCTATTTTGAAATACACTTTAACTTCATCTAAAGTGAAAAGATTCTTAAAATAGAACACAAAATCTAAAAGTAAAGTTAGATCTCGTAATATGTTGAAAAAAAAAAATAGATTTAGTAAATGTAAGGTTGGATTCTTTTCAAATTAGATGAAGTTGAATTGATTATCAACGTATTATTTAAATATCTCATAACATGTTTAAGTGAATAATAGACTAATGAAATGTGATAAATTTTTTTAATTTATAAAGTTGAAAAACATCGTCAAAAAGATATTAAATCTCATAATTTATTAAAACAAATAGACTGACTTAATGTAAGGTTGTATTCGTTGTGAAATTAGATCTTGTAATATGAATTTTATATAAATAGATTATAGAAACTAAAAGCAAAATAATATTTTATCGCATGTTTAAATTAATAGGCTGACAAAATATGAAGTTGGACTGTTTTTGAAATAGATAATGTTGTAATATATCAATGAAGACATGTTTCAAGATATTATTTCACTCGGCACGAAATTTCCGCTCGCCAGCGGCAAGTGCAGACCTGCCAACTCTCCCGTTTTAATGTGTATTTCTCCCGTTTTTCTAATATTTTTGAAAAAGCAGACAGAAAACACTAATTTTGGACAATTTGTAGGTGCCATCTTTTCGGATTTACAAAAGTCTTCCAATTCACAATCTTTCTCCATCCACAACATAAATGTCAATATTCATTTAAAACTTGCTTTATGAGATTTTAGAACCTCTAAAGAAACAGAATCCTTCAATATTTCTCGCTCATGTAATTATTCCCCCCCTCCCTGTCTTTTCTTATCTTCAACTAGCGATCTATGATCAATCTTCCTCCATCCACAAGCCATAACAAAAGTGTCAATATTCATTTTAAACTTGCTTTATTAGATTCTGGAGCCTATGAAGAAGAAGAAATGTTCAACAGTTCACACTCATGTAATTATCGTTTGATCCCCATTTTCCCTCTCTCCAATCAATGATCAAATGTCCTTTGATACTTAAGCTTTCTCAATCTACTACTAAAGAATCAAACTCTTTCCCCCCAGGTTTTAAAAAGTGTAGGGTACTTTTTTTTTTAGGTACTTTTTAGATTCTTCTGATTTGAATTTTTAAAAGTATATTTCACATTTAAAATCTTAGCTATAAATATACATACAAAAAAGAAAAAGAAATCTATGTTTTAACTTTTTTTACTTGTACTTGTTATTAATATGCTGATTGTTACACACAATAGTTTTATTTATATTTACAGCATTTATCTTCAGTTTGCAGGTTATTTTCTACAAAGACAAGAATGGTTTAAAAAAAAAAAAAAAAAAAAAAAAAAAATTGATAGAAGCAAGAAGGGTGCTTTTTTCCCCCCAAACAAAGAGCAGGCAAAGTGTAGTACCCTCCTGAAATTATCTAGGGGAAACACTGGATCAATGTCCATAAAACTTGTTTTATTAGCTTTTAGAACCAATGAAGTGATAGAAGTGCTCAATGTTTCTTACATATGTAATTATTTTTAGACTTTATTAATGAACTTGTTAAATCTATTTGTTTTTCCTAAATAAGTTTAAAATATAAATCACGAAACAAAAGTTATATTAAGTCTTTTTAATTAAAAAAGTATCATGTATTGAATAAAATAAACTTTTTGTTTTTCTCCACAAAACTGTAAATCTCCCTTTTTCTCACTTAAAATTATGTAAAAATCTCCGTTTTTTTCCCCCGACAGTGCCGGCAGTGCTCAGATGACACTGCCGGTTTTTTGTTTCCCTCGTTCCTTTTTGCTGATTCTCTTCACTTTGCTTCATATTTTCAATAAGATGTTGCCAATCTGAAGGGATTATGCTGTGCTCTCTATTGTTGACGGCATCGTTAGTCGTTAAAATTTCAATCGCTTCTTTTTAGGTCAAATTGATGAGAATTATAATGGGCTATTTTCTGAAATTCAAGAGTGCTAAAGTTAATAGGGTTATTTTTGTTAACTCTAGAGAAAACCGTAGAGTGTTTATTGTAGTTTTAGTCTGCAAGATGTTCGGATTGACGATCTTTAAGATGATGTTTAGTCATACCGATATAGGAGGCAGGTCTATTGTCTTCGAATTTAAAGTACAATAAACACACTACGGCTTTCTCTAGAGTTAACAACAATAACCCTATTAACCTTAGTACTCTTGAATTTCAGAAAATAGCCCATTATAATTCCCATCAATTTGCCTTAAAAAGAGAAGCGATTGAAATTTTAACTACTAACAATACCATCAACGATAGAGAGCACAGCATAATCCCTTCATATTGGCAACATCTTATTGAAATCAACTTTAAATTCGAAGACAATAGACCTGCCTGTTATATCGGTATGACTAAACGTCATCTTAAAGATCACAAATTCGAACATCTCACAGACTTAAAGTACAATAAACACTCCACGGCTTTCTCTAGAATTAACAAAAATAACCCTATTAACCTTAGCACTCTTGAATTTGAAAAAAATAGCCCATTGAAATTTTAACAACTAACAATGATGTCAATGATAGAGAGCACAGCATAATCCCTTCAGATTGGCAACATCTTATTGAAAATGTGAAGAAAATCAGCAGAAAAGGAATGACAAATGAGGGAAACAAAAAACCAGCAGTGTCATCTGAGCATTGAAGATGAACCCGATGGGTTCGAAATATATCTGCTCAAGCTATTAAGGATTTATTGTAAGGTATTTTTATAAGATATTTTTAAAAAATGTTTTAATCCTTTTATAATTAAATGATGTCAACCTTATTTCGTGGAGAGTTTTTTTTTTTTTTTTTTGGCAAGTGTAATCTCAGTATTTTTCTATTTCGAAAACAATATATAAAATTATCAAGATATAATATTTCATATTATGTTGAAGAAAAATTGACAAAATACAAAGTCGCATATTTTTCGTAATTGATGATGTTGGAGGAGACTTGGTACCTTTGACAGTACCACTGAAATAGGTTTTATGTAAAAGCTTATATTTCTTTTCAATATTTATAAGTTGAAATACATTAGATTTGTTCAATAAAATACATACTTGCCAACTTTTCCGGTTTTCCCGGAAGACTTCCAGTTTTTTAACGTGTCTTCCGGACAGATGATGAAATCTTCCGTTTTTAAAAAAGTCGCGGACATTGTTCGTTTTGAAAAGAAAACCCAAATGTTCTACGAAAACTCCTGATTCCCAATCTTTTTCCATCCATAACATAAATGTCAATATTCATTTCAAACTTGCTTTATGAGATTCTAGAACATGTAAAGAAATAGAATTGTTAAATATTTCTTGCTGATGTGATTATTCCCCCCCCCCCCCCCTTCATTTATCTTCAACTAGTGATCAGCAATCAAATGTTCTACAGAAGTCTTTCGTTTCCTAATTTTTATCCATCTGCAACATGAATGATAATATTAATTTTAAACTTTTTTTCATTAGATTCTAGAAGTACAGTTGAAAGAGTTTAATATTTATTACTCTGTAATTATTTTTGTATCCCCCCTTCCACGGATTGTGATCGATGGTTAATTCTAGAAACAATAAAGCAACGGAAGTGCTCAATATTTCTCACGTATGTAATTATCTTTAGATCTTTATTGCTGAATTTAATGAATCTGTGTATTTTTCCTCAATTAAATATTTGTATGCCATATTTATACCAAAAGTTAAACATAGGAAAAAAATGAAGAATAATTTTTTCAGGTAGGAAAATTTTTTCCAAATCAATTTAAGAAAATTAATACTCAGTTGGTTTTATGCACATTTGAAACTGATAATTAGCTACTGCTATTTTTTTTTTATACGTATTATTAATGTACATACACAAAAATCATATTCTATTTATTTAAAAAATTAGTTATACTTTAACTTAACTAAGTTTTTTGTCTATTGTTAAATAAATTTCTTACAGATTCTGTTTTGTAGATATTTATATGTTGAAGAAGAATAACTTCATTTAAAACTTTTATATATTTAGTATAATCAATCTATAGTAAAACGTTTTTATAGATTGCTTCTAAATATTAAAATTGTAAAACTGTATTGTTTATTATGTCAGAGAGAGAAAAAAAAATCTTCCCTTTTTTTATGAAATCTTCTGGTTTTTCAACAAAGATCTTCCCTTTTTTTATTAAAATTGGTTGGCAAGTATGAAAATATAAATTCAGGCACCAATTTTTATGGTTTTTGTCTTTTCCTTTTACAGATTTGAAATCTTAAATTGAGTAATTCAGTTTGCATTTTTTCATGAATCCGTGATCTTCAAAATGCTAAAACTTTTACGCACACACACATATATATAAGACTTAGAAGTTAAGGGGACTTGGCGATATTAAAAGTTTCATATAAAAGCTTATTGTAAGTTCCACTTAATATTAATAAATTGAACTATACTAGGTTTGTTCAATAAAATATATATTCAGGCAACAAATCTTATATAGTTTTTGATATATTCTTTTATAGGTTTGAAATATTTTTTTAAAATAAGTTCGGGATCTTTAAAATGCTAAAACTTCTACAGATATTTAAAAAATATTTTTTTCGGACATTTATTAGCACACACTTAAAAGAATTGGGGATGGATTTTATCTTTTATCGTGAGTTATCTTTTGGTTCTATTGAACCTTAAAAAAAGAAAGATAAAAAATTTCTTAAATATCTGTAGAAATTTAAGATTAGAGTCATGAAAAAAATACAAAATGAGAAAATGCAATTTAAAGATTGCAAATCTGTAAAAAAAAAAAATGTCAAAAACCATAAGAATTGTTGCTTGAATATATGAGGGTCATTTTTAAAGTAGGAACCGATTGCGCATCGTGTCCGTGCATCCCGTCAAGTGACGTCAGATCAAGGTTGGCCACTCTTTGCCAGTCTCTCACTACGCTGCCATTACGTTTCACGTCTCTGCCGATGTTGGTTGTATGGTTAATCTGTTTCGTTTGTCACCGTGTCAATCAGTAATCCCGCCACTGTGAAGTTCGTTCAGTTATTCGGTTTTAAATGCAAAAAAAGTTCGTCCTGCTGAAATTCACCGGCAGCTTGTTGAAGTTTATGGTGAAGGTGTAATGAATGATGGAAATGTGTGTAAATGGTGTAGGCCTTTTAATGAAGGAAGAACAAATGTTCGTGATGAAGAACAATCTGGATGACACAAAAAGTTGATGAGGAAATTTGCCGAAACAGGCGCTTCACTATTGACGAGCTTCATGAGAAATTTCCACAAGTTTCAAGATCAGTATTTTATCACATTGTTACTGACAAACTTCACTACAAAAAAAATGGGTGCTGAAAATGTTGACAGAAGAACACAAAACAAAGCGAATGGCACATTCTTTGTCCTTTTTGGGCCGCTATCACAAGGATGTTGATGAGTTTTTGAGTCACATTGTGACAGGTGATGAAACGTGGATTTTTGCCGCAACTGGAAAATTTTCATTGGGAAGTACTGGATCATCCAGCATACAGCCCTGACTTAGCACCATCAGACTCATCTGTTTCCAAAACTTGCTGCCAAGGAAGTTCTTGGTGGAAAGCGATGACAAGTTGAAAGAAACTGTTACTAACTGGTTTAATGGTCAGGCGGCAGAGTTCTTTGATGATGCGATCCAAAAGCTGGTGCCACGACTTGACAAATGTTTTAATGTTAATGGTGACTATGTTGAAAAGTGAAAAAAATGTTCTGTTTTAGTTTGTAATACAATTTACTTTCATAAATAAAGTTTCTCTTACTCCATTGCAAAACGGTTCTTACTTAAAAAATTACTCTCGTATATATTATTGAACAAACCTAATATAGTTTAATTTATAAATATTAAATGGAAGTATAAGCTTTTATATGAAACCTCCTTTAGTGGCGCCAAGTACCTTTAAATTCTTTTGGAACTGGATGATGATTAAATAGGTGTCAAAAATGAAACATTTCTCAACATATTTAAGGAAATAGACTGTACAAATGAGAGGTTGGATTATTTTAGATGAAAAGTTTTGTTGAAATAATCTGAAAAATTAATATCTTAGAATACAGTGAAGATTGATCAAATGTATAGTTTAATTTTTTATTAAACAGATGAAATTAGATCTCATAATGTGTCAAAGGAAATATATTGAGTATATGGTTGGATAACCCATGTTACAATAATGAACTGTTATTCTGAGTGTAACTTTAATTCTTTATTTTGTTGTAATTCATTAAGTCAGAAAAAACGTGTAATTCTAATTCAAAACTCCCTTTAAGAAACTTTAGTTGTATAAGGATTGTGTAAAATGATGATATTCTATTTGTTTCATCAATATTCTGAATGGAAAGACTGTAATTAATTTGGATTCTTCTTTTTCTTGATATGTGGTTGTTCTTCGTTCAAGCATCGAGGGAAATGTGGGACAAAGTGAGTCAGATTTAATTTAATCTTATGCATGTAAAAATAAAGTTTAGTTTTTGCAGGGTCGCCATAGGCTACTAAAAGGCAACTATTTTCAGCCCAAGGTGACTATAGCTACTTTTTTGGTCTAAAAAGCTTGAAAAAGCAACTATTTTCACAAGAAGGAGACTTTTTTTTTTTAATCTTTTACAAAGTTCTTTTACCAGAAATGTCAGGAAAATCTTTCAGAGAGATATATTTTCTATTAATTTTTTGAACAATACTACATCTTTACTTTTTACCTTAAAAGGATGACGTATGCTTGATATTCGACTTGAAGCAGGTGGAAAAATCCAATGAGAATGGAGAATTTAATTCCATTTTCACATTCAGAAAATTCACAACCATTAAATTAGTACTTTTTAGTATTTTATTTTTTAATTTAAAAAAATAATTAAATACATTTTTTTTTCCCCTAGGAAACAAAATGTGAAAAATCAATTTTTTGAAAATGAGTACTCATTTAACGATAGTGAGTTTTCTGAATTTGAAAGTGGTGTTAAAAAAAACAATACATTAGGTAATAAGTAGTTGTGGAAACAAATTTTCCCATAGAATAATATGGACCTTGGCTGTCGGTGAGATTAGGTATTGTTCACTCTTAAGGCTGAAGATATCCTGAGCATCAGATTATATCAATGTATGAATGTAGAGCCTTCAACCAGGGCCCGACTAACAAATTTTTGTGCCCAGGGCACTTTGAATTTTTCGTGCCCCCTTAGAATAACAAGAGTTCTCCCTCAAAAAGACTGGTTACTAATAAACCACAATTTTTAGCAGGCAAAAAAGCAGATCGAAAAAAAAAAATATTTGATCAAAAATTTAATCTGTTTTTATTTTAGGCCAGGTTCTAAAGACAAATAAAATTATCCCCAGTCAGTCTAACGACAGTTTTTATTTTAAAATTATATTAATGCAAGTGAAAGACTGTTGAGTTTAAAAAAAAAGGAAAGAAAAAGGCAGACTTAGACCATGTATTTTAACCATTAGTAAAATTTTGTGCCCCTCAAAAATTTCGTGCCCAGGGCACTTGCCCCAGGTGTCCGTGCGATAGTCAGGCCCTGCCTTCAACTGAGACAAAAGCTAACAAATAAAACTTTTAATAAAAAAAACAATGTTTGATGCAATCATTCATGTCCTAAAAGCCTAAAAGTAATTTTAAAAATAAATTTAACAAAGTGCTTTTCACAAAATTATGCGACAATTTTCTTATTTAATAATTATTATCTGAAGGTTTTAGGTATGTTTTTAAATTAACGTTTTCAATAGAAGATATTTATTTATTATTATTATTATTATTTATACTTAATAGAAAATTTGGTACTTTTTCAGATAAAACTATAATCTTTTTCAGAATGAAATGAAAGTTTTTGTACATCAGAAAATTATTTGCCATTTCGTAAATTAATTTGACTTTAATGGACAAAGGTGAACTTACCTTCTTTCCCCCAATTTTTGATAGCTTTTTTTAAAAAAGCCTGGTTTGCTTCACAATTTTTCAAGATACATGACAGGAATGGAAAAGAATTTTATAAATAGCAGAGTTTTGGATTTTTTCTCCTAAAAAGTATGATTTTTTTTTACATTCAAACTCATTAACATTATAGTATGAATAATTTTTTTTATTGTAATTTTTACCAACTTTATTACAATATTTAAATATTCAATTTTTTGGGAAAATTAAATATCTTGTATAGCTAAAACTTTGGCTTGGAAAATTACTTTAATAGTGGTTTTCAATGAATGTTTCTTTTCTCTTTGATGTATACTTTTATTTAATATTTTCATCCTTTGTAATTTTTCCTTCTATGAACTAGAACTTTAATTTGGGCTATTTTTCAACATTATTGCTTTTCAAGTATTACAATAAACTTTCAGGAAGATACAGTTAAATGCCAATGATTTTTATCCATAAGAACAAGAATCTGTTAGAATTTATCGGAAAGCACAAACCTGAAGTTTTACATGACATATCAAATCTATATTTTGTGCATTGCACATACATAATAAGAATGAATGTTTTCTCAAACTCTCACTTTTATGTTACTTCATTAAAAGTTATAAAACAGGAAAAATGATTTTTTAAAACAAATAATGAATCGCTATGCATATTTTATTTGTAATACTTACTTAGAATATTGTTTGTGTTACTTTATGCAGTGTAAGAAGAAAGTGACAGTACCTAATAGTGTTTAGTCAATCTAAAAAAAGAAAAAAAAATGTTTCCTTGATAGAAGCTGAGGTAGAAGCAAATTAATGACCCAGAATTCAGTCTCGTTGTTTACCATTCTTCCAGGGTAATAGGTAAAGAATAACCAATGTTACTTCATATAGTGTTTTTGCCCCAAATGAAAGAAATGAAACCTTTAATTATTGCATCTCTTCCTGTTAAAATCTTTTAAAATTTTTGAAATTTACTTAACTGAAGAACGTAGGCTTAAAATCTCCCCCCCCCCCCTACCAATTAAAAAAAAAAAAAAATTCATTGTAGAAAATGTATCTATCTTAACATGCAATTTCTATAGACCTTAATTGAAGAATCTGATTTTGTACATAATGAGAAATCCATCCTGACAACAATTCATTTTACATTCTTTGTCTGTTTTTATGAATTATTTAGAAAATCTAATATTTGAATACATATAGTATCATTTAAAAATTTTAAATGGCATACTTTAATTGAATTGTAAGAAAATATATATGTTTTTTTACCCTTTAATATTTGTTAACATGTGTGATATTTAAGCTAATATTTTGGTCGTTAGGCTATCATTTAAATGCTTTTAGTCTACTAAAGCAATTATTTTTGTTCTGTTTCTTTTGTGGTGACCCTGTTTTTGCTAGATTTATAACTTATTTAGATTGCAATTCTAATTTGTCAAACATAATGAATGGTCCCTCGAGTGAAAAATAATATATTCAAAAATATGGAAATATATTTCATGTGTATTTAATATTTTTATTATTAGGTACTTATAATCATTTATTCTTGAGATGGTTATTTCTTTTCTTAAGTTTGTTTATTCTATAATTCGAAAGCCTATCTTCATGTGTAATCTTATATATTCTAAAACGCCTCCGAAATTATCTAAGCAAGTTTTATTATTTGAAAATTTATGTAAAGAAATCAGTAGTTTTAGAGATAGAGTAAAAGAGCGTAGTAAAAATGAACAATCCAGAGTTAAATTATTAAAACCAAAACTTCAGTCGTATGAACAGACTACTGAAACTGTAGTTATGTTTAGTCATATTTTGTGAAGATTTATAGAAAGCATTTTATTGTATAAGTTTTTCTTACAGTTAACTGTTACCATTTCAATAATAGTTGTAATAAGAAAGATCCATTGTGGTGTGAAATTAATACAGTCGAACCTCGTTAACGTGAACTGTTTCCACAATCCCCTTCAAAATGAAGATTAGTTACTGATAGTATGAACTACTGGTAACATGAACAAATTTTTTATCCCCCTTGAGATTCACGTTAATGAGGTTCGACTGTATTTCAATATAAAAATAAAACAAATGACAACAATGAAATCACATAAAAAATTTAAAATTGTATTAAAAGTTACAGACCTATAATTTATTTTTGCATTGTATGAAGAATACAGTTTCAATATTATATAAATTTGCTGCAATAAAGTTACATGTGTTTTCAAAAGAACAAGATGACTGAAGTGTTATTACATATTCTTACCAATTAATCATTTAACAATCTAAAAAATTATATAGCTTTAATAATTACAAAAATTAACACTGAGAACTCTTGTTAAGACGGACAGTTGTTTGTATTAAAGAGAATCAATTATAAAGTCATAAATATATTTTCCATCACAGATTAAAATATGAATGAAAGTTTGTTTTCTCAAACATTTTTATGTTACTTTAAATAAATAATAAACCAGAAAAAGAAGAAAAAAATAAATGCAAGAACAATTTTAAATGAAACAATTTTTTTTTTTTTTTTTTTTTTGTTCCAGTGTACATTGTAGTACATTACATATGCTCATATAGAACTTTATTTAATACATGAAGGGAGAAAAAATAAAGTTATGTTTATTTGTTTTTTCTCAATTTTAACAAATTGTTCAAGATTACTATCTGGTATCAACAATAATTATTCAAAATTATTGTCTGGATATTATCAATTGATTGATAAAATTTCTATTGCCATCAGTATGTCATGGACTTGCTGCTGTAAGTGATTATTAGAATTTCTTCTTTTCTTTTTTTAATATTATACGAAATAGCTTTGAATTTCAGACACTAAAAGACTATTCTTAGGCTAACAATTTAGTCACAGGTGTGATTAGGGCATCAACTGCAAATTAAAGAAAAACAAAAATACTCTGGATTACCCTGTATTTTAAAAAGCTACAAATGACTTGTAACTTTAACACATGATTTCGTCTATTTACAATATTTTTTTTTATTTATTTATTTTTTGTTGTTGTTAAAAGAAATACCAGAAATATTTAGACTAATATTTTTTTCTAAAATTAATTTTTTTAGCAAGTTTTTTTGCTTATAGCAAGCATTAATTTCAAGATTTTACAAAACTTGCAAAAACATTTGAGAAAAATTAATCTCAAACACAAAATGTATATATTTAATTTTTGCTGAGATATGAATATTTGTAGTAATTTTTTTTACTAAGCGTGCGCGAATGACGGTACTTTTTTATTACATAGAAAACTAGATATATAGTGCAACTTATATCAAAAGTTTGCTTGAATAGAGCAAAAATTAAACTGCTATCAAAACAATGAGTTAAATCTTAGATATTTACCAGAGATGAAATTTCATAAGGGGTTTTTCACATACCATCATGTATTTAATTTGGAGATCCAAATATTTCAACCATATTAGAAAAAATCCTTTTTATGAAAAACCCCTTATGAACTTGCAAAACTTCGTAAATATATAAAATTATGTAATAATTACAAGCCCATACAGGGTTTTCCACATATCAAGTATTTAGATTAGATTTTTAATTATCCAATTCACCCACATTTAAAAATAAATAAATAAATAATCATTTTGAGAAAACTCTTATGAGCTTGCAGCTCTTAGAAAAACATAAAATTCAGCTCATTCTTTTTATGATAACTTTTTTATTGGATTCAAATTAACTTTGACATAAGTCTTCTATATATTAGGTTTCAACCTATATAATAAAAAAGTGCAATGAAATATTATTTACTGTATGTACTCATAATTTATTGAAAATTAAATATATGCATGTTATGCTTTAGAATAATGTTTCTCTAACATTTTGTTAAATATTCTGTAAATTTTGTAATTTTATTATTATTATTTTAATTCATTCATGTTATAAGCAAGAAACTTGATAACAAATAATTTAGAAAAATAAATATATACATCTAAATATTCCTGATATTCCATATAAAAGCATACAAATATTGTAAATACAAGGTAAATTCACATGTTAAAGTTTAAAGTCATTTTTAGTGTTTTATGATACAAGAATCCAAAGTATTTTTGTTATTCTTTAATAACAGGTTGGTTGCTTAATTGCATCCATGCTTAAATCGTTTTTAGAAGTGTGAGTTTAAGAATATTCTTTGCATGTCTTAAGTTCCAAGGATATTTCATTCAGCATTTTTTTTAGAAATTTAAAAATGTTAAAAAAAAAAAAAAAAAAAAACACTATAGAACAGCTGATAACAGCATGACAACGGGGAAAGCTTGTCCTCCGAAATTGGTTGCCATGGTGTTATGAGCTGTTTTCAACTGCCATTTGCTTACTGTGCTAAAAATGGCTTCTATTTATTTTCACGTGGAGTTGATTGTCCTCCATCTACGTCACTCTGATGTCATATGAAACTTCTCTACTAATATGATTACCCATTGTATATAACTTAATTTATGATTCTGCTTTTGAAATAATAAGATATCCATGTATAAATAGGACCATCTCAATAAGAGCTCACCATATTAACAAATTAAATATAAAAGGTATAGAATAAGAAAATAAAGATTTAAAAAAAAAAAAAAACTTTTAATATATATAATATAATTAAATATATGGGTCATTGCCAACATAAGGGGTAGAAACCATGTCCCTTAGCCCTCAAAAATAGAAAATATTTTCAATCAGAAAAAAATTTACAACTAGGCTATTTCTTTCGATTTTCTCTAGTTGAATATTATTATAAAACTTTTTAATGTTATTTATTTTTCTTAGAACTCGATCGATAAAAACTGGAATGTCCACTCCGTGGACTGTCCCCAAGGGAAGACTGCAGAATATAGCATTATTTTCAAGCTTAATATTAATGTTTTTTAATTACATTTTGATTTAAGCAGGACATAATTATCCTTAAAAATATATTTATTAAATTTTAGAGTTATAAAATGAATCTTGTTTTTTTAATTAATTTATAACAAATGTCCCTAATAAAATGCGTCCACTCCGTGGACAACTATTGAATTTCCCATAAAGTTCAGTAGATGGCACTGTCTGTCACCAGTGTGTAACTGAGAAGAAAGAGGGGGAAGCCATCTTTGTTTTTACCTACATGTGCTGAACTCAATGCTTTATTTCGTTCTGTTAAAATAGATTTCATCTGTGATACCTCTGTTTGGCTATCTCATCAGTCCACTCCGTGGTCAGAAGTATACAAGTAATTATAAGGATTATTTATTATCTAATTATTATTACAATTAATGATTATAAGACTTAATTCAACACTAAAGTTAAATTGTTCCTGACGTTGTTGCTTTGTTCCTTAAAATTCAAAATCAGACATTCTGTCCACTCCGTGGACATCATTTGATCACGAAGTGGACACTTCTTTCCACGGAGTGGATACTTTCAAAATTAATCTTAAAAATAGATACATTTGAAAAATAATCTAAATAAATTTGATAAATAAATTTTATCCCTTTATTTATTTATTTATTTATTTTTTTTTTTTGTTAGCCTACTGATTGCTTAAGGTGCAATGGAAATATATTTTCCCCCTAACTTTTATATTTTTATTCATGATTTTCTAAAAATGTCATTTCAACGTCTTTAAAACAGTATTTGCTATTTTTTACTGAACTCTTAAGCATTTCTCTTCACGGTTTAAATGTAACAACAGAATTCGTATTATTATAATTTTAAGAACAGTTTTATGAGTGTTGTTTACAGAGTAATGCAAAAGGATGATGTATACTATATGTCCTTTTTTTTTTTTTTTTTAAGGTAAAATGTAGAAAAGGTGACATAACACTTTAGAAAAATAATTGCAAAAATATAATTAAATTTAGTTTCAGAAGAAAAAATAAATAAAAATATTTTTGTTTTACAGCAAAACTAAAATTGTTTTGTATTTTTATTAACTGAATAACTTTTATATATATATATATATATATATATATAAACAATACTTAAAATATATATTTATTTTCTCTGCAGAAATTTATTCTGTTCAAGGAAAATGGAAATTCGCATGTAACCCAATGCAGGACAAACAAATGTGCACAAACCTTCGCTCAAACTCAGTCAAAAAGAAAATTAGGTGGAGTTGAAAATCAAAAAGATAAGAAAAATAACAAGAAAAGGAAACTTCCCAGCCAAACTACAGAAAAACGTAAAGAACAAAAAAGAAAAAGTATGCAGAGAGCAAGAGACAGACTAATGCTCCTATTACACACAAGACGTTTTCACACAACTTTTGAGATAATTGTAAATTTGGCTCAAATCACGTCAATGCCCAGTGTAATAGGAATTGGGAATACGATCAATTTTTTCTGGCAAGTCAGACTGTGATAAACCAGTGAGAAGAAAACTCTTTATGCACCGAGAAATGACAGCGCCGGCGGGAATTCATTCACCGTTTTCCTCTTCGCTCTCCCATGTCGTCCCCGTTAAAACAGAGATAAATAGGTGTGCCTTGACAAGTACTGTACACCGTGTAAACCAGTTTTTCGAACAATTTTTGATTCAACTATTGTAACCTTCTTTCGGTTTACAGCTTTCGAAAATTGGAGCAAAAATTGGATGAAATAAAAGTCGCGTGAAACATCTTTGTGTATAATAAGAGCATAAGAAATGATCCCGCAAGACATGAAGAAGGAAAAGCTAAAGAAAGATAAATATATCACAGAAGGAAGAATACTGTAGTTAAAATGTTTGAACAAATGAAATGAAGTGTTAGGAAAAAATGGAAGAACCAAAACAGAAATCAAGGGGAGAGATTGAAGAAACAGAATAATCTTTGAAGAACATCTCAGAGATGATACACCTCCTGAGACACCTCGTTCAGCAGCCATAAACATCACACTCCCACAAATTAATCCATCTCTGAAAACAAAACCATCTGTATCATCATCTAGCAGACTAGAAAGTGGAAGAAAAAGGTCGAAAAAGAACAGTGAAAGGCTTTGTGAAGAAAACAAAAAATTGGTTAGGAAGCTTGAAAAACACAAAAAGCATGTGCAAAGATCTAAGGATGTGAAGTCAAAAAATAATACTACTGATTCTGAAAAACCCAAGAGAAAAGTGAAAAAAATTATCACAGAAGCAAATTCAAAAGAAATTGAGAAATGTATTATTTTTGGCGAGGTTATAAAAAAGCCAATAAAAGAAAGTTTTAAAGGCGCAAAATCAAAGAAGAAACTTAAAGAAATCTTCGAAGTTTTAACAGGAAAAATAGCAAGGAAATACAAGTGTCTTCAACATATTAGATCAATCACACAAAAAAAAAAAAAAAAAAGAAAGAAAGAAAGAATATGCGGAACCAACAAGTATTTTCCTGTTATTTTCATTTTTCAAAAGAATTAAAGTAAAAATATTTGTTGATTATTTTCTAAAACACAAGTAAAACAATAAGGATGAAAAGATACAGCTGCAAAATAACTTTCAGGTTTGGATATTTATAAGTGTCCACTCCGTGGTCAGTGATGTCCGCTCCGTTGACACATTAATTTTGAAATTAATTAATTACCAACCAAAAAATAGCTAACGAGATAGCTCATCAAGTAATTTAGATTCATAGTTGTCAAAAAGGAATTAAGGAATTTTTTCAAATTTTTTTGGTAAAATTTTTATATTTTCAAATTAGTCTTCGTTTTCTACCCTTTAGATTGGCAATCACCCATATATATATTCTCAAAATAACAAATTCAAAAATTACTTAATAATTTAATTTGGGATTTGTCAGTTAATACCTTCTTAACCCTTTGCGGTGCAGGATTTAAATTACACTGCCACCGGAATTTACGAACAAAATTAAAATAAATTTTTAATTTTCAGGTTAAAAAAAAGGGCCTTTTCTGCTATGTTATAAATGTAAATTTTTGCTAAAAAATTTCCAGGATGAGTTTTTGCACCTGAGATTTAAAATTAGGTGTTCCATCAGCGGGAACACTGCGACTGAAAGGTTTAAAAGTTATATAAATGTTCTTCAGGATAAATTTCCACTGTCAGTTATCTAAATCAGTACGATAGAACTTTTCTGCTAACCTAATATAATCTTATATAAACAAATAACTCTAGAAGTTTACAAAACAAGGCTTTGAATCATTCTTCAAATATTCATTTTTAAAAATCACAATCAATTATAAATTTAAATAACCAAGTAAGAAATATACAACTATAAAAAACTGCAATAGTTTTTCTGTTATTTAAAATGAATGTATATGTAGGTTGAAAATTTCAATGTTTCACAGTAATCCATATAAATACAATTTAATCATTTAAAGAATTTACTTGAAAATTGCATGCTTCTAAAAGTGGGATCAGACTTCTGCCTTATTTTTTAATTATTAAATACCATTGAAATCAATGTTTCATATAAAAATATTTTGTATCATTCCATTGCATAAGAAAAATTATTGAGTTGGAGGGAAAGTTCTAAATATACCTTCTTAAAAGTTATATAGATGTTGCCCAGGATAAATTTCCTGTGCCAATTGTTCGATTCACTATGACAGAACTTTCCTGCCAACAAAACAAAATAAAATCAAGTATACATGAGAGAAAGGGGAAGAAACAAATCAATTAATACATTGAATATTCTATTAAGTATCAATAGAAAAAGATTTAACAAAATTGGTTCCATGAAAATTATTTCATGATAGCTGCTCTGCAAAGTACTTTTATTATTTATTTTATGTGTGTGTGCACTTTTTTAAAATATTAAAAATTTATTTTTAAAGATGTTTTATAGATAAAAGTATGAATTAATTTTATCATGGCATCACCAGTTGCTTGCTAGTTGTGCTAAACAAATATTTTATCTTATATGAACCTACAATTAAATTCAAAATATGGTTCCGATATTGTAATAATTTATTGTAAAATTTATATTTAATATTAAAAAAAAAAGTCATTTGTAACATTTAGAATTTTATAATATTCTTATTGCTTTAAATTTGTTTGCATCTAATGTAATATTAATTTGTATAATAATTAATATTGTAATTATTTTTTTAAAAATTAGCTGTATTATTATATTCACTCAGTTATAATTTTGAAGGTAACTGCAAATGAATGATATTTTTATTTTCTATTAGCTTGCAATAAATACTCAGAACTTTTCTTTAATAGTTGTTTAATAGTTAACAAGTAGAATAATTACACTTTTTTAAATGTTTAGTAATGTTTGCAATTATATGTCCAAAATCACACTGCAGAGTTTAGTATATATTAGAAATATAAAACTGATGCAACAACAAAATTTTATAAAAACCCTCAGTTTACTGCCTTGTAACTCTCTTGAGCTGATTTTGTTTATTAGAACAATTATAGGTACTTGCATATTAACCACATGCCATTGGTGAGATATTTATATACATAAATATATTAGATAATACAATATACTTCATAGGATCATTTCAATAATATTCACACATATATATATACATAAATATAAATAATAAAATATGCATAAAATATAGATTTCATATTAACTGTATGCCAAAAATAAAACACTAGCATATGGTTAATGTAAATATCTAATTTTATTGGTTGATATGACTATGTTTCCAATATCTGCCTCCTCATATTCTCCTTTATACATGTGGAAATATGTTCTCTTTTGAACTGGTAGTAATAAGCTTAATACAAACAAAACAAATCTGTGTGCAATTTTTTTAGTAATTCTTTAGCTGCTTTTAAATACTGTTTAAGAGTTCATTGTTTGTTTTTGTATAATCTCAAATTTGGTATTGAATATGCACAAAAATACATAACATGCATAAAATAATAAAAGGATTTCATAAAAAGAACTGTTTAACTTTAAGCAATAGTCAGGCAGTATAGAAAAATATTTTTAAAAATGGGGACACAGTGTGAAACATTGTTGAGTGTGACAGTGTAAAACACACTTGTCAACAATGTTGAAACCATTGTTTTACAAGTATGGAACAAGAAAAGAAACAGTTTACTGATAAACATGGAAAACAAATTACAATAAATTAATTGCACCAAGGGCAAGAAGTGTAGGCAGAGAGTGATGTCTTATACTCATTATCTGAGAACTACCACCAGTAAAATATTAAACACTTTACATTGGACAAAAGTGGTAGGTGAATTGACAACTACAGTTTAAATGTTGAATGAAAAAAAAAAAAAAAATCTTAATCATAGATATGAAATTATCATATAGACTTGCTAACTTACTGGAATAAATTTTTATTGAAATATTTGTTTAATATGTTAACAAAATTTCTGTAATTAAATAGCCAAAGATAATTTTAGGGGAATAATGGTATAAATTTGCTGGAATGGTTGGCAGCTCTGATCCTAGCTTAACATGTTCGCTGCCGATCCCACGCTAGCGCGGGATGTGACATATTGCTTTACAAGTGAAAGTTTACTTTAGGCTGCCGATTGGCGAAATTTTGATAATTGCCAAGACGGCCGGCTGCATACGATCGAACACCGGCGAACTAACCTAACAAAAAAAAAAATACATTGGGAGAAAAAATATCACATAAAAAAAAAAAAAAAAAAAGAAAAACAGAGAACAAAAGAAAATTTTTCATAAAATAGAATAAAAAATTATGAAATAATTACGAATTCATAAGTAATCACAAATAAAAGTATAAAACTTAGATCATACAATTACACCAAATGTTAAAGTACCACCAAGCTAACACGAAGTTGTGCACCAAAATTCGGTTAATCAATGTGATCGAAGCGACACTACAGTTTCTGGGGACGTGGGGACAACCTTTATTTAAAGGCATTTTTTTACGTTTTCAAAAATTGTATAAAGTAAATGCTTTATCATTAATATTTTACTTATAGTCCTCATTTGTTAGAAATGAAAAAATACATCCGCAACTGAATAATTAAACAAATTTTAACGGTTCTCTATAATAATAGTACTCTGATCTGTTTACCCTCTAATCTATACCCCTATCCCAAAATGCATGAGATAAAAAAATATGCAAAATTTTGTACTGTAGTATTGGCATGAAATTCAAAAATATGTCTCTAAAATCCAAAAGTACCTCTTAAATTTAAATTTCCCTTCCGTGAAGGATCAAAATTTTGATGGTATGTTTCCAGACCACCTCGAGGGGTAGCTAAACTCAACCAACCTTAAATTCCAATATTTTTCAACCAGCCAAACAACACTAACGCAAACATCAGAAATATTCATATTTCAAAATAGATGGTTGGTTGGATTTTACATCAGACTAGTGCTGCACTATATGCAATTGGTGACGATCAGAAGCTCACCCCTAGAGGTGGTCCGGAAGCATGCCATCGAAATTTTGATCCTCCCGGAAGAATATTTCAAAATAGAATGCCTTCTCTCTAATAAAACACGTATTGTCGCTAAGTATGCAACTGAAGTGATGATGTCAGTGATTTAACATTTTATCTGCTTAGTACAAACTAAGGCTCCTATATATACGAGCTGGCGCATTAGGCATTTTGTTGCCTTAGGGTTGCCACATGTACCCAGAGCGTTTCTCTGATAAACAAACCACAAACATTTTTTATCGTCTTACGTTACTTTAGAGTAACTTATTTTATTATATTTCATAATTTTAGCTAAGTAAACTATGATATGGAAGTTTGTTTAGCGATAAACTGCTATAAACATTCAAGAAGTGAATATAAAGTGTTCAGAGGCCTTCTATTACTGTGTATTTGAGTTTTGGCGATATTTTGTAAAAGAAACAGAAACCGCCCTAACGACACATCGTACATCCATAGAATATCCTTAGAATAAAATGACATCCTGAAAATGTACTGTGAAAAAAATGTGTTTTTAGGAATATTATTGTTGCTTATTGCTCTTATCTTGACTGGATTAGCTTCAGATCAAGATTTCTTAAAATTATTAGGGAAGCGACAAGGACGCCAAGCGGGAATGCTGTCCTCTTCGGAGGCAAAAAAATGGCAGTGATGCGCCGGCCTGTTATTTTATTTAGGGGCTCTAGTACAAACCAAACTATTTGCTATGGAAAATTAACTTATTACTCATTAACTGCAGAGTTCGCCTTTACCGAGCAGACGAATTTTCATACGTTTGACGTCATACAGTGCATTCACGTAACACATTACGCAAACAAGCAAAAGTAAATACAAGGCCCATAACATCTGGCGATGTAGCGCTCTTGTGAAATACGCCAAACATAATCGGCAGGTTAAAGGAAAAAAACGACGTTTCAAATATTAGTCACGTGAGATCGGCAGCGAATGTGTTAAAAAGACCATGCAAAAAATAAAATAAAATACAGGAAAGCTTGGGACATAGGATAAAAACTGATACCACAAAAACTAAAAGGCAAATTAGAATAACTTAAAGGTACCAAAGTAGGGTACCTAACACAGTCAGAAAATGTGGCATTTCAATCATAATTTGGGTATAATTAGTACTCAAATATTTAATTCTTGCCAGTGGCAGGGAAGAGTTGGTAGCTGGGAAGGTAGAATATAGAGGCAGAACCCCTGTTGAAGCTTAGAAATCATATGCAAAACAAACAAGTACATTCATGCATACACACACAACTCTGAAACCATCACAGCTTAAAAATTACATTAAAAATGTACAAAAGTATTACAAAAAAGAATTAATTGTAGCAATAAAGCTAGACAGCAAATTACATTAAAATCAATCTACCAAAGTAGGATATTGCCAGAGAATAGAGCATTTCAATCATCATTTGGGCATGGGGCATGGATGGTAGTCAAGTATTTAACTCTTGGTAGGGGTAAGAAATAAAAAAGTGGATGGGCAAACCACTGCAGTTTAAAAATAGCATAAAAAAGAAAAAATACAAAATCAATGTCTAAAACAACTAGAGCTTAGAAATTACATGAACTAAATAAAATGTACAAAAACAGAAGAAAAGAAAGTGACACTAATGAAACTAGAAAGAAAATTTTAGCCAATTATATACATTAAAGCATATGAAGGGTAATAAGAAGGTAAGGTATTTCAGTTGCTATGAACTATGCTAACAGACTCATATTTAACTCTGAATGGTGGTGAAGTTGAATATCACAGTATCAAAAATGCATAAAAGAGCACTACCAACAGTGTAACAATAAGAAATTGACACCATTAAAACTAGAAAGCAAATTGAAGTAACTTAAATGTACAGAAACAGAGTTGTCAAAGGGTGGGACAGCTATTCCTAAACCTTATTTGGGCATAGCTAGTTGTCAAACTCTTGGCAGTGACCGAGGAAAGGTGCGAAAAAGAGCCAAACATGACAGCTTAGAAATTACACAAAATAAATAAGACAGACAAAAGCATTAAAAACTGACGCTAAAAAAAATTAGAAAACAAGTAAAATGCACAAATGTCCTGGAAGGGTAGTCAGAGGATCAGCTATTTCAATTGTTGTTTGAGCCATAAACTGAGTATTTAGCTTTTGATGGTGGTCAAGCACAACATAGAAATACCACAAGGAAAAAAAAAATCCTGCAGTTCAAACAGATTATCAACACTTTCCAAACATACTTATCCATAATACCAAATATTCTTTATTACCTCTATGATAACACATTGAAATGTATTTTGTTTTTATTATGGAGGAAGAAAAATTTCAATAATTATCTTTATTGCTTTACATTTAAAGGAATACCATAAAAATATTGCTTTTTCATAGCCCTGCACATTGTTTAAAAACAGCATGGTTTTAGAAATATATTTCGTTTTCAACTGTAAAGAAAAAATTGTTACAAAAGTATTTTTATAGCTTTGTTTCCAAAAGAAAAAAAAAAATCTGTAGACCTGCATGTCATTTTAGATTTGCATACATACCAAATAATATACTAAAAAATTCTCAATATACTAAGTATTACCAAGCAAAATTCCTTTTATATGTATATTAACAACTCTGTGAGGCTTGGTAAACCAACAAATTATCTAATTGTATTTTATTTTACAGAAAAAATGGTTTTGTGTGTCTTAATTATGTGAATTAATTTCATTATATCTGTGTGCAGTATAAAGATATTAAAATGTACTTTAAAAAATATACATCTCATAGCATATAACTGTAATGCATTAGAAATTTTTTTTGTGAGTCTATATACACAAACCATTTGTGCTATTTATACCATACTCAATAAAAAAACATGCCACACTGAAATTCAATAACATATCAGTTTCAAGGCACTCTAGACATATTTACAAAAATTAGAGCAGAAACAGATGAATTAATGTCATAATCACTTTTACCTTTGCTAGAAAGTGTTAAAATACAAACCTCAAATGAAAATGTATTTCTAGTAATTTCCAATTATATCACTAATGTATCTGAATATTTTGGAGGAGCTCTGTAAACCAATCATTAATACTAATTAAACCATATTCTATAGAAAACATGCTTTAGTGCATAAGAAATGATTATTATATGCTTTATATTGTAATATCCAATGCTTATTAGAATGAAAGAATTGGGAGGGGGGGGGGATAAAAAATCCATAGAAAATAGCATTGGATGAAAAGAAAAATGCACAATCACAAATGTGTGGGGATATATATATATATATATAAGACTAAACCAGCCAGATTATGAAAGAAAAATAGACGAATAAGAAACCAAAGCTCAGAAAGTGTGGTACAGAAGCTCTAAAGTTATCATCAATGCTTAGCTATATCTCGTCTAATGCATGACTCCAGGGTATTGAGGGTGGGCAGGTGGGAACTACTCCACTTTAGAATGAAAGGATGAGGAAAATAGTCAAAAATCCATAGAAAATAGCATGGGATTAAAAAAATAAAAATAAACTGCATGACTTATGACTTATAAAGGAAGGCAGCCCTCAGAAAGACCTTTGAGCTAGGCACATCGACCAGAGGTTAATTGTACCCAAACCCAAAAGTATTCTTAAGAGAAAAGCCTCGTAGCTGAAGCACAATTCAGCAGACACCTGACAGGAACATCCTACAGCTCCCAAAGCTCAATAAGATACCGACCAAGATGCTCAAACCTGTGAGCAGAAAAAGCCTTACAGTCACATAAAATGTGCCGAGCAGTCTCCTCTTCTAAACAACAACCATGACAAATGAGATCAGAACTGATACCCATAATGTTCAGATGTCTCTTAAGGGCACAGTAACCAGTGAGAAGGCCAATAACCTTCCTCAAACCATTCCTGTTAAGCTTTAAAAGCTCCTTATGACAAAGACCAGGACAGTTAAGCTCTTTTGCTTGCCTTTGACCATCAGACTTACGCCATTGCCTATAATGCTCCTTACCTAGGAGCTTGAAGATAGAAGGCCTAAAAGTAGTGAAAGAAATACCCAGAACAGGCTCAGGGCCACAAAAGAGTGTGCTGGAGCCAGATCTTGTCAACTCATCAGCCAATTCATTACCAGGAATACCGATATGACTAGGTACCCAGTAAAGACTAATCTTATTATAGGAGAAAAGGTCACAAAGTACCTTGTAGCACTTCCACACAAGACGAGAGGTGGAACTTACACTTCACCAGTGAAAGGAGAGCCACCTGACTGTCAGAACAGATACGGATGGTTAAATTACGATAACCCCTGTCTAAGCACACCTTACAGCATAAGATGATAGCAAAAATTTCAACTTAAAAAACTGTGGAAAATTTTCCAAGAGGCGAGTTTCATCTCTGGGATAGTAAATATTTGCCACACAATGAAAATTAGACTAAACCAGCCAGATTATAAAGAATGTAACCTCCACAGAGCTGAGGGCGGGCAGGTGGGAACCACTGCACTTCAGAATAAAAGGATGGAGAAAATAGTCAAAAATCCATAGAAAATAGCATGAGATTAAAAAAATAAAAATAAACTGCATAATCACAAGTGTGTGGGATTAAAAAAAGAACTTAACACCAGCTAGATTATGTAAGAAAAATAGGGGAGAGAAAGAAACCAATGTTTAGGAAGGGTAGGCATAGGGGCTCTGAGGCTATCATCCAGGCTTAGCTACGTCTCGCCTAATACGTGGCATATGTAATATTTGTTAATTTCATTGCATTTTTTGTAATACAAAAGTATTCAAATATGCTTTATAGAAATAAATCTCATTAGAACATAATGTATTGAAACTCTCCTAGGTATGCATATTCAGAAAACAGTTGTTCTATTGATACTATTTTCAATAGAGAATGTGCCATAGTAAACTTGAATGACATATACCAATTTCAAAGGATTCTTACATTATTTACAGAAATTAGAGCACGGCACGGACAGACATACAAATCGCAGTCAAACACTTTTCAACTTTGTTGGAAAGTTTTGAAAAACATCACTAGTAATGTAAAGCAAGATTTAAAAAAAAAAAAAAAAAAAAAACTGACACTAATAAAACAAGTACAAAATAGTAAATAAACAAATTAGAGAAAGTTGAAGCATTTCAATCATTTTAGTAGTAAGAAGGTATTTACCAAATACATTTCTAAAAGTTATATAAATGTTGTCCAGGATAAATTTCCAGTGTCAGTTGTTTAATTCAATATGATAGAACATTTTGCCAACCTAATAGTTTTCAGAACATTTAAGTAGTTATTAAGTATAACAAATTTGAATCAATAAATAAAAATAGTAAATAAACAAAAGTGAAAAGTTAATGTTTATACAGTAGACTAAAATATATCCATATTCTTTTGTGCATCCCTATAAAAGAATATAAATGGTAAGTATGTAATTTCCAGTAATGATCATTCGGTAGCAAAACTCATATATATATATATATATATATATATATATGACACTCTCTGTTAAATAACTTTAGATAATTAGCCACAATAGGACATGATATATAAATTCATCATGCTTTCCAATTTTTGAAAAGAAAGAAAACATTATTTCCATAATGATCATTCATTAGCAAAGCAATGTGACATACCTTTTTATTTACTCTTTTAAACAATTTAACATTATCAAAACAGACTTCAAACAGTTTTAATATACAGACTCTAAAGTATAAGAATTCTACTTCGTATTCCTGTAAAAAACTAAGTCCTATACTCATGTAAACCAAGATAGTTCTTGCAATTGAGATCTGTTATTATATCATTGCACTTTTGCATAGAAAAAAAATATAGCCAGAGAAAAAGTTGAAAATACACAAAAATGCTAATCACAAGTGTTAAAAAAAGAAATTAAATCAAATTAAATGAAAAAAAAATCATTTGACACTGGTCAGAATGTACAGGACAAAAAAGTAGAAATAATAATAATAATAATAAATAAAAAACATTGCAGAGCATGAAGGATAGAACTTGGGGCTCTAGAATTGTTGACAGGGCTTGCTGATTCTCAAACAAAACAAACCATTGCAATTTTTTCTTAATCATATGTCAAGTTTAGGCATTACTATACTTCAAATAATTTGAACCAATAAGCTGTAATGATACAACACATGTGTTCCAATTAACATATGTACATCTAAAGCTTAAACAAGCTGTAATGATAAAAAATTCTTTGTGTCCCTATAAAAAGCTACAAGTCCTCCACTCATAACAATTTATACATTTCATGCAAGACTGATTTATAACAAGTCTATAAATTTTTAGCTGATTCGTTTTAGCATTCAGATTCTATCATCTTCACTCATACACATATATACATACATACATCAAACTTGCTAACAGCCAAAGATTGAATTCTTGGCAGTGGGAAGAAATAAATACATGGGTAGGCCAATCACAACAGCTTAGAAATAGCATAGAAAAACAATTCATAATAATTAATGATTATGAACAACAAAAGGATTATAAGTTTATACATTTTTAAATTTTGCTCTCTCCAAAGACCAATTTACAGGGAGCATTCAGGGCATGTACCAGGAGCCTTCTAATCAAAAAGGGCTACAATATATTTTTCATAATTTTTCAAATTTTCCATCTGCATCTAAAAAGTATTTAGTTCTGAATTTAGATATTCAGCTAAAATCTCTAGCTATCATCCTTAGTATTTGGGTCATTCTGTGCCAAATCAACCACTCACTCAACCTGACCCCTCAGATTTCTATGAAACTTGCAGGAATTATTTTAATTGATGATATAAATGAGGATATATATTTATAAATTTATTTCTTTTTTTTTTTTTTTTTTAATTCAGCACTTTTTAGCTTGTTTAAGTATTTTTAATCTCAAATTTCTCAAGTTCTATAAGGGATAGAGAAGTTTCTGACCCCTCATTTTAAAGAGCTTTTCACAAGGTTTACTTTGATATGCAGCATTATTATGTTGGGTAAAAAATTTAAAAAAATTTGAAATTTAAAAATTTTTAAAGATAGTGCATTTTAAAAATTAAAATATATATATGTTTTTTGTTATACTAAAAGCCGTATAACCTGAAATTTTTAGAGTGGGATCTCAATGGGATCATGAGTTATGGCAAAAAACTTAGTTACTCTACATGGTAAATTGTATTATAATTAACATATAATACGCTTACCTGAAAAAAGATCTGTTTTTTAAATTTTATACATTCAGCAATGCATGCTAATATACAATTAAACTTGGAACAAATTCAATATGCAAGATAATTATGCTTAATAAAAAATAAATAATTTTTTTTTTTGACAAAATTTTTTTAGATTATTAAGGGGAAAAAATGTATTTTTTTGTAGTTCTGTACGTTTTATAACTTGAATTTTTTTGAGTACTCTCTTAGTGTGATTACAAATTATAATAAAGAAATTAAGATTACTGTACATATAAATATGTATCATAATTCTTAGTTATGCATAGCACTTACAAAGTAACAGACATTGATTTTAAGATTTTTACATATACTAATATACAATCAAATTTTTAAAAAGATGAACAAAAAATAAATAAATAAATTACTTTAAAAATATATATAGAATAGTTTTATTAGTTATACTAGTTTAGTAATTTTTTTGTTCTTTAAATTAAGGAGTAACTTCTTATTTGCCTTTTTGGTTTCAGAGTCAGTAAGTTGATAATTTCTTCCTGTAGCTGTTATAAGATCAACTTTCGTTAAAATTTCACTTTTATGAACCACTAGTATATTTGTAAATTGTGGATATTTGAAAGATGGAGAAGGGATGTGTTTCCAAAAAACTGATTTTTACTTCATCTCCTTCTATTCACAATACACAACCTAGCCACCAGATCTGAATATGACAAAGCCAACAACTTCATTAATATCTAGATCATCATTACCATCATCGACTGAAACTACTTCTATACTTGATTCCTTTGAAAAAGAATAATGTTTTACTAAAATTTTAGTCTCGCTTACAGGAGTGTAACTGTGAAATTAATGTGTACCTTTTATTGTTCTTGCTGCCTTAAATCTATTTTTTAAGATCATTGCCTCTATCTTATATTCATCTGTAGTAGAATATAAAAAAATTATGTTAACAATATTATTTTTAGCCCAATTGTAAAGTTGCTGAGGGGTCATAATTTGTTCATTATAGACCATCCGTAGACTTGCCAATGCTGCTAGTCGTTTGACAGTCCCTCCAACACCGTCACATGCATTTTTTCCATGTGATGATGCAAAGAAGTTCCAGCCGGCCTTTATGCCAGAATCTTTCTCATGATTACAGAGATTGAGAAAATTTGATTTATTTTTATACTGTGATGCTGCTCCGTCAAAAAAATAATTCAGGTTTTGGGGTTTATATGGTAAATTATGTTATAGAAAGTGTGTCATGTGACGCTGAAACAAATGAACAGCAACTCTATCATGTATCATACAATCAGAAATAATAACTAAACTCAGATGCTCTAATTTTTTTTCTTATCAATATATAATAAATAGATATATTGTTGATTTAGCATTGTTCCACTGAAAACCTTGTACAGAATCTGGAAGTATAAATGCATAGTTTTCTGAAAAATTACACAATACAATGCACTCATTCTGAGGTAAATTTTCTTTCAGATGTTATAAATAAGATGATTGTTGAGTAGCAATGAAAGAGTGTCTTAAAAGTTTTGGCAAACTCTGAAATAAAAAATCTAAAAATTCTTCTGCCAATTTCGTAATCATTTCAAGAACAATGTATTTTCAATTGCATCCATTGTTTAAATTAAAGCTCACATTTTCAATACTATTTAGTTCAAAAGCTTCTTCAAACTGAGCCTTCAAATCATCACTTCCAGGACAATTCATACAATTTGTAAAGTAACATTTATCTGTTGGCAAATTACATTGCTTGTAACGTCTTTATATGTGTTAATTGGAGGATCGTCATTTATCAATTCAGACATTTTGCATTGATCCATCATTAACTTGACATTCTGATGTGTTGTACATACACATACAGAATGTGTCCCACTGGTCCCAGGAAGGACACAGTGTTTGGGATGAAGGTTACAAAATTTTTAAATTCCAATTTTATGATTAGGGTAACACTCTTTAAAAAGTACATAAGATTCTCTTAGTGTGTTTAAAATTAAAAACTTTTGAATATGTACACATTTACAATATTTTTTTACTGAAACAAAGTCTTTTTTTTTTTTTTTTTTTTTTTTGGAATCTGACGACTAACCTCATCATTTTCATAAAAATTTTCAACTAGGGCTGCTGTTGCACAATCCAGTATTCTTCCAGGCTTTGGGTTTAGGGATGACATAATACCCTTTTCACTTAACAATTTTTTTGCTTTTCTAGCAGTAAAGTTAGACACTCCAAATTACATTTCAATTTTTCTTTTTTTTTTTTTTTTTTTTTTTTTTACAGTCCAGCTTTTTGGAAATGTAGTCAGAATTTACATTCTAATATTTTTTTCTGTAGTAGTATTAAACTTTTCTTTCAGCTGATTAATAATTTCATTGTCATAATTTTTTGCTGAATCGGAATCAGCAATATTGGGACATAAATTTAATATTTTGCTACGAAAAGCTTCAGATACTTTTTTAATTTTTGCTTTTGGGTATTTCTTTTCAATCAATCGTTTTGTTTTTATAGGTGTTTCTTCAGTAGCAGTCAGGCTTTTGTTCAAAGCTTCAATAGCTTCTATTTTCTGATGAGTTGACAACAGTTGGTCCTGGTACTTCAGTAATATTTAAATTAATTTATGATTCTGAGCTGTCTGAAAGCAAATCTTGTTGTTCAGTTAAAATTACTGGAAGCTTTAATACAGCTTTACGGCATCCAGTGCATATTTTGTCATATTTATACAAATTAGGATTATGTCTCAAAATGTTTTCATTTACAAATCTCGAACTTTTCTTGTAATAATCATGACCAGCTTTCTTGAATGGGTTACAGCAATACACAGAAATTTTTTTTGATGTGCTAGGTTCACTCATATTTACACAAGGTCTAAATGATAAAAAAAATTAAAATCATACAAGTTTATTGTCAGATTGTAAGAAAGAATAAAATTTTGTACATAATAAAAGTAAAAATTGACTCATTTTTTTTACCTGAAGAGGGTTCTCACTGTATAAAATAAATATGCCAAAAATGGTTGAATTAAAAAAATTAAAATGCTTATTTTAGTTCCACTCAAAAGAGTATGAACCCAAAATCACAACTAATTCTTTCTACATTGAGATCTCAGAAGAAACTAATCAAAAATAAACTACAGTGGAGATGGAGATGAGTCACATGCCTGCAACAACATAAATAAAACAAGCTAAATAAAGACTAATTTTGAACCAGAACATCTGTGATTAGAGAGTGAATTGATTATTTACTCTCTATGACTCATGCGGTTGTTAATCTGTAAGTGTAGTAATTTATTATCTGAATGGTTTCTGATATAAATTTATCACCTAATATTCTAAACATTTTGTAATCTGCCTTTAAAAAACAGCATAAGTTTTAAAACCATTACTCCTGATTCTAAACTTAAAATTTTCAGGCTATGAAACTTATAGTATTATACACACACACGTTTAAATAAAATAAATAATCAAATTTTTAATGATCTTGGAAATTTTCATAAGGAAAACGTTTTGTTTATTAATATTTTATCAGGCATAATTATGAACTTTAAAAATCAGGTCTTTTATTAAGTAAGCATATTATATTGTAATTATATTGCAATCTAACATGTAGAGTTTTTTGTAATAACTTCTGATCCTATTGATATCACACTCCATAAGTTTCAGGTTATATAGCTTTTAATATATATATAAACTTTTTTTTTTTTTTTTTTTAATTTTTTTAAAAACACTATCTTAAATTTTTTTATCCAATATAATGATGTTGCATATCAAATTAACCCTTGTGAAAATACTCTTTAAAATGAGGGGTCAGAAAATTCCCCATCTTTTATAGAACTTGAGAAATTTAAGATTGAATATACTTACACAAGCTAAAAAATGCTGATTTTTCAAAATTTAAAAAATTAATTTAAAAAAAAAATGAATGAGATAAAGAAATTCTAAATATATATTCTCATTTGTATCATAAGAGAGAATGATTCCTGCAAGTTTCATAGAAATCTGAGGTGGTCAGGTTGAAAATTGAAATTTTTTGGTTGATTTGGTATGGAATGACCCATTCATTAATCTCTAAAGTTTTCTCTTATATTTATTTTATTTTTTTTTAAGTTATATCTCTGTTAAATGAAAGGAGTAGAACTGCTTAAGGGGAAAAGTTTTTTTTTTTTTTTTTTCCCTTCAAATTTTAAGAAATATTAAAATTAAATGTACATTTAACTAACTTTAGAACTTTTTATGCAATGGAGCACCATTTTTTTAAAACTTTGGTATGAAATTATTCTATTGAATTCAAATGTTAAAATCTTTCATTTATTCAACACTAGCTGCCTTCGGCGACCAGCTGGTTCATGATCCCTGAAAAATCCGACTTTACAAAACTCCCGCTCGGTGGCGCCTGAGGCACCTTTTTCCCGTTTCAGGTCTAATAACAGCTTATTGATATATCATGATAATAGCTTATTGAAATCGCAGTAAATTCCCGTGCGGTAGCGCCTTCAGCACCCTCTTTCTTTTTCAATATCTGAAACAGCCTGTTCGCTCACCATGTTATGATCTTTCAAATTTTTTACTTTAGCTAAGTCCCGCTCGGTGGCGCCTGCGGCGCCTTATCCCCGTTTTAGAACTTACAACACCTTCCTCGCTCATTAGAATTTGAAATTTTTAAATATTACAGCGCCATCTGGCGGTAGAAATTTCTGTAATATATTCTTCAATTCCAAATCAACAAAGCTTTCAAATGATGTATTACTTATGAAATTATTTTAATTAGTAGCTAAGATACAAAAGAAAACCTAATCAGGACACCTTAAAACGTGTAAATCAGGTGAAACCTCAAATTCCACTTTCGATAATATAAAAATGGAATTATACTAATTAGAAGCTGAAATACAAACATTTTTTTTAAAGATTTGTGTCTGACTTATCTGTGGTTTTCTCCAAAACTTGCTTAATTCCGGGCTATATACCGTTAAAAATTATTAGTACGAAATGTGAGCGAAAATCTGAATTTGAAACTCTGTAAAATATAAAAGAATAAAAATTTTCTGGTTTTTCCGTCTGAAAGTTACAGAATTTGAATGGCTTATATCATTTTAATAGCCTGCAATAAAAATACTTTAAAATATCTTTTGAATGATGTATTATGTCAATAATGAATATCTTTGATATATTTTAGACTCAAAATGGCTAATCTATCAAGGGCGATTAACGATTTCTATTGAAATCCGTCTAAAATTTAAGAATTCCAAAACTGCTTTTTTACAACCGAATTCATAAAAAAAAGGAAAAAAAAATTAATATTATTCTGTTAAAAGTAACTTTTGGTGTCATTAACAGATGAAATAAAAATGAATTTAAATAAATATAATATGTCTATTTATTTTATTTTTAAAGCTATACTTTAGATTTTTTAATTGCATACAGGTGAGCCATAATGACGGGCAATTTCGAAATTCTGCTTTAGATCGATTTTAAATTGAAAAAATTCAAAAACTGCTTTTTTTATTTCCACTACTTTGTCACGTGGGCGAAAAACGAAAAACATTTTTTCCCGACTGGAAGCCAGCATGTCTAGCACCTGGCACTGAAGAATCTTTGATAAATGAAATAATTAAGTGTTCTGCCTGTTTCCAACTAAATTTCATACTTTAGTTAATTTTAAAAAAATTAATTGCTGTAGAGATAAGCCACTTGCACTCTTAGATTCGAAAAAAATCCCCTTTCATTTGGTACCAAATTCGTAACGGTCAGACTAATATTTCTAATATATTTTCCACTTTTTCTGTTTTTAATTTCGTTAAAATATCTATTTTTGTGCAATCGCGGTGAATTCTCAGTCATTGAGATCGCTTTTTGATTAGACATAGATTTACATTTTAATTAATATCTCCGCAACTAAATAAAATTTTTAAATTCTGTTTTCACTATGCATTCGGGCAGGCTTCGGAGCACCTGTATGTCAAATTTTGTACTTCTGCGTTCAATAGGGGCTGAACGTATAGATGCTCAGACGGACAGACGGACGGACAGACAGAGAGACAGACAGACATCTTTCTTTATTATTATAGATGGAATGACCCATTCATTAATACCTAAAGTTTTCTCTTATATTTATTTTATTTTTATTTAAGTTATATCTCTGTTAAATGAAAGGAGTAGAACTGCTTAAGTTTTTTTTTTTTTTTTCCCTTCAAATTTTAAGAAATATTAAAATTAAATGTACATTTAACTAACTTTAGAACTTTTTATGCAATGGAGCACAATTTTTTTAAAACTTTGGCATGAAATTATTCTATTGAATTCAAATGTTAAAATCTTTCATTTATTCAACATGAATAAATTCTTTCACTCACTAACACATTTTTTTTCCTTATATTTTCAGATTACTTTTTCTTAGAACTATAGTACTGAGTACAATCGGAATTAATAGCCTAAGGAAGTTAAATGGAACATTAAAAAACAATGAGGGTGAGAGCAGGGTTGATTGACAGATATACAACTGCCCAGGATTTCTTTAAGAGAAAGGAAAGGGACCATTTGCTTAGACTTACCACTCTCTCCTTTAATTGTTTCTCATGAACAAGGTTTAAATTAAAGGAACACCCCCCCCCCTCCCTACCTTATAGATTTACAGGCATTTTGTAAACTTTTGGGTCTATTACTCATTTCCATACAGTAGACTTGAATAGGGTACTCAAAGATTTTCTCCTTCAATGTGTTTGTTCACTTAACATTTACTTTTGGAGAGACAAGGTTTTGTTTTTATTCGGTTGCAGCTTAGAAAACTAAAGACTTTTGTCTTTAAAAGATAACATTTATATCTTAAGGGACATTGGCAAAAAATAGTAACCCTCATACTGCCTTTGAAAAGGGCAGAATTGTAATGTTGTTTTCACTGCACGGTTTTTCAAATGTCCTTGAATAATGCTTGTTTCAACTTGAGATTAAAAATATAACTATGCACATGATTATTATGCTTATGAATATTATTTAACACCTTCAAATTTGAAGAACAAGCTAAAATTTTATAATTTCATATTATAAATATAATTTGGGGGGAAAAAAACAGTTCAGTGACTGGATATATCTGTCAGTGGCAGTCAGATGGTTAAACAGAGCTCAATCAGTGAAACAAATAAATATTCCCATATCAACACTAATTATGATTGCATATAATTTATTTGTTATTATTGATCATTAGTAAAATTATTTTAATTTTCATTTAAAAGTTATCCTAATCAAATAGATAAAAAGATAATCATAGAAATACATTATTTTACTATTATATAACACTCTTATGTATTAATGTAATAAAATTAATTTTTGGTTGATTTTTTTTTTCCCCCAGTTGTACATTTTTTAGGAATGGTCACTCAAAAAACATGTAAATGGTGCTCCACTGTAATTATTACAGTATTTATTTATTTATTAGCAATGTTGCAAAAAAATAAATAAATAAATAAATAAATAATAAATCTTGGAATAATCAGTGAAATTTTCTAAGAGGAAGATTTTTATGTGTGGTTTTATTTTCATTGGAATTTCAAAATGTGAATCTTGCTAAGGCACTCTGAACTTAAAACTGTGGCCAGGAATTTGTGAGATGGGAGAGGGGTATATTGGTATAACATTTAAATGACATTTTTATTATATTCTGAGTTTATTAAAAAAAAATTTAAGTTAATGTATGAGAGGGCTCCATAGATGCAAGTGTCCTGGAGCTCCGACGTGCATAAATCAGTCTCTCGAAGTGTTGTTCTTCTAAGTGACTGCTTAATATGTCTTACAGAGGTCAGGCTTTATTTTCTTCTGACAGTAGTTGAACAATTTGCACAAAAAGTTGATTTACAAGCAAGCATAATAATAAAGTATTTTTAATAATTAAAATGCTTTTATTTAAAAAAAAAACTGGATTTTCAACATTGTAGTGTGTATTGAAAAGCTTATAACATGAAGATTATAAGAGTAATATAAAAATAAGAAATTTCAGAAATAATTAATTGCTTTTTTTTTTTTTAATTTGATTATATAAAATTTAAAATGATTAAGCTCTTTGTAGATAATAAAAATCCAGCAATATTAGGAAGATTAAAAAAAAAAAAAAAAATCTTGGTTCTAAATTTAATGCATCTTCAGTAGAAAATATTATGATGATCAAGAAAATAGAAGTATATCACATACTACTGTGCCAAATTTGCACAAGAATCATTGATTAAAATTAAACAGATGCTAGAAAATACAGATTATACTTAACTAATTGTTGAAAATTCTTTTAACACACTTTGCATTTCTATGGATTTGAAATTTAAAGATTTCCTAAATTCTGAAATAACAGAACGGACCTAAAACAAATGATAAATTTATAAGTATATTAAAATAATAAATAAATAAATATATATATATATATATATATATAATATTTTTATCTTCCCCCCTTTTTTAAAAAAAAGGGAAAAGATAATTTTTATTAAAAATTTAAAAACAGAATGAAACTAAGAAATATAGCAGCATAATTCTGTACTGATAAGTATAAAGGATTTAAGTCCATATTCTTGATTTTTCAGGAGACGAAAAATAAAGTTAAACTAACTAAAAACTAATCAGCAGAATCGATTAGGAAAAAGGGATTATGTTGGTTTATACGCTTTATACCATTCAGTGATTGTCAATCTTCATTTAATAAAGGGAAAAAAATTTAATATTTTATACCAAAGATTAATGCTAAATTTCTGACTTGAATCTTTCTTTACCAATGGATTTTCTCAAAGACTAAATGACGTGGATATAAATCCTTTATACCAATCGATAGAGAATTTTTTTCTGAGTCTGTACTTAACTCAAAATCGACATTTTTGGACTTAAATCCTTTATACTTATCAGTACATTATTATATTCGAAGCTAAAAAAATATATATAGTTTAGATTATCATCCATGTTAAAAATTTATATAAACTATAATCAAATCAAATCAAATAAATAAATAAAAAGCTACAAATTGTATGAATGCAAGGCTTTCTAAAAGTTTTGTTCAATATCAAAATAATACCCCTGACCTAATACTATGATCACAAATCTATAAAGCTTAATACAACTGACCTCTGTTTTAATTACATTGGAGGGACTGTGGTATTTATAACATTATAACTGACGTGACACCATAAAGCAAGGTTAGTTTTGGAAATTACATACAGTAACATAATAAAAATAACATACTGAATAATGTAAAATGTTATTAAATCAGTACACTTAATCATTATAAAACATTCCTTTATGGTGGTGAAATTAAGTAAATAATCTTTGTTTAAGTATAGTAGACCAATATATATCTCCTCCAAATTATTTTCATGTGAGGAAGGTTGTTCAGTATACTATTTTTCTCATATTTTCTGTATTCATAAAGACACTAAACCATTTCATATATATATATTAACAATTTATGATCATAGCATTACATCTCTGAACAGAATAAGTCATCTAAACTGTCTTGTTTGTCAGATAATGTGCATAAGATTAATATTTTTTTAAATATTTAGGTTTCTGCATTTTACTAATAAGAGCTAAATCTTTCAATGCTGCCCATATAAAGTAATACTTTGAAAGTTTACTGCCAATCAGTTATAAATAAACAAAAAGTATAATGTTTGGGATTATCCTGTAAGAAATAATGTTTGAAATTCATTGTAGTTGTAGCACATAATAATAATGTTTCTTTTAATTATATATATTCATTTATATGAGAACATTTATAATCATTTATATTCATGGAGATATAACAGGTTTATTTAATAACGGCAATTTTTTGTAGGTTTTTCGTTTATAATATGTATGGTTTTAAAATCAATGCCAAGTCATTTTTAAAAAGCTTGACATAATATATTGCAGTTAGAACATAAAAATATTAAATATTTGATGAAATACGAGCATTTTTACTAAATAATTTTTAACTGTGCATACAACAAGCATTAAAAGTTTTTTTTTTTTCTTTTTAATAATTTATTAGTCGAAAGTATATAATTATTCTTAAAAAAAAAAAAAAAAAAAAAAAAAAAAATGTTGAGAAAATTCAGAAAGATATCAGCTATAGAAAAGTGCTTTCAAAACAAAGGAAAATGCTGTAACCAAATATGGGTAAAACCACTTTGTGTTTTGCTTCTTTTTGAAAATACTCATAAGTTTAATTTTTCTATTGATAATGTTTTTCTGAATTTCCATGGTATTTGTTTAATTTATTTTATTTTTCTATTTATAGAGTAAGTCTATACATTTGAGTAACATTTCAAAGTAAATTTTGTTAATGATTGCACATACAAAGTCAAAATATTTTTAGTAATAGTTCATATATTGCATGAGATAGTTAATATTTTTATATTATGATTGCAGTATGTTGCTTCTAATATATTATGTAATATTTCTAAAAATGTTATTGCAATAGTTCATAAATCTTGCATACTATAAAATAAAAACACACAAAAGATTGACAATGTTGTTAAAGAAACCTTTATATTTCTATGAGTATGTACTATTCTGATATGAATATATATAATAATAATAATAATAAAAAAAAGCAGCATAATCATATGTGACAGGCTACAATGCATTTTAAGCAATACTTTTTACAAGATGATCCCAAACATAATCTTTTTTGTTTAATTTGTAACTGATCCCCCTTTCCTATTGGGACAAAATTTTTATTGGAATATATGAGGCATAACATGTTCTTTCTACCTTTGAAGTGTCAAGAGAATCCATCAAACATCATCTTAAATAATCAACAAAAATATTTAAATTCAAAAGTGTGCCTGCACATATGTCTTTCACTGTATACATATACAACATTGCAAATAAATTTTGAACGAACAATATATAAAAATAGAAAAGTAATATACCAATGGAGTGAAAAATGCTGTTTCAATAGGTTTTTCTGTATATCGTTCAAACTGGTCTAAATTGTCATATAACTTTAAAGTCAATGTATCATAGTTGTTTCTTACAACCTCAAGAACCTAAAAAAGAAAAACTTATGATCTGCAAAAGAAAATATATATATGAAGGAAAAAGCCTATATTTAAATATAGAAGAATTGAGTGAATTATGTATTGGTATAAATTCCTGAAAACTGATATTGACATAAACTCCATTTTTTTTTACATCATTCTTAAAGTTTAAAAATTTATAGTAGTTTAATATATGTTCTATTGTGTTATCTCTAACTTAATACCACTACTACTCTAAGCTTAAATTATCACTTTTTAATATGATATAAAAATACAATTTAGTGCAAAAAGCTGTTGCAATAATGTTATTATTGCCATTGTTTAAAATCAAACAGCCCAATAGTTAACTTATAAAAGAAATTATTTTTCATATAAAAAGAAACAAACAATACGCAACATTTAGCTGAAAATCATATAGTTTAATGATACAAAGTTTCTACTGAATTTTCATAAGCTTAGAAATTAAATCATTTTATAAATAAAAGTCAAAATATTAATTCATAATATAAAAGTTAAAAGAATACCTAGTCTTATTAAAACAGAATTATGCATACTTTTATGTAATACAAGTGCATTCAACATATTCATTATCTCAAAAAGTGTTTTAAAGCTTATAAGAGAAAAAATGAAATGAATAATAATAAGAAACAATACTTGTTCTTCTGTCAGTGCAGATAGATTATTTTCAGCAAGTACAGAGTCTATTTTTGGAGTAAAATGGTTTATAATGGCCCTAAATAATAATAAAAGATATATTAGTACATAAGCAATTAGACAAAAAGAACAATATTCTTTAAAAAAAAAAAAAGTATTAGAGTAGTAAAGGAGCGTGTAAATTATATTTTGTTTACTCTTTGAAATTCAAAGTAAATCGCATTTACTAAATGAAGCACCAGATATTCTGGCTTCATATAATTAATTCTATTACAATTTCGAGGCTTGAAGAAATAATTTTTAATTAGAAATGAATGATTATAAAAGTTCCAGATGGTGGCATAAAACGTTATGATAGTCATTTAGTAGTACATACTTGTAGTACTTTATCTTGACCATTTTTATGTAAATATGAGAGTTATCAAGATAAGACATTTTTATCTTTAAGATAACATTTTAGACTAAACATGCTATTTTTTGTCTAACTAAACAGCACATTATTATTAGTCCCATAAACTTATCGTGCCTTTAACAGGATATTAATTATAATTATTAAATATACATACAAATAACAAGCATTATATATTTACAAAAGAATAAAACACATTAGAAATAATCTATTTAAAAAAAAGTATTTAATATAAACAGATTTATTTATTTAAATTTCAAAGATTACATACCTAATATTAACAAGACTATTCATTAACTTTGCAGCATATTCTTTCCATTCACATTCTACTGAAGTAAATCTTAAAGCTAAGAAAGAAAAACAAAATAGCAAAATTATTAAATGACCCATATTTTGAAACACAGAAATTAAAAGGATGTCATAGTTTGCTAAAATTTTGTTTTAAATTCATAAATCTTGACAAAATCTTTTAAAGCATTTTCTTTTATTATTTTTTTTAAAGTATCATGACAAAATTCAGTGAAATAATTTAATGAATGAAATCTTGATATATTGCTGATGTTATTCAATCAAACTTGCAAGATAGTTATATTTCATATATACAAGAGTTTCAGAGATAAAACAACAATTATAATAATTTTATTTATATATGTACTTGAACCTCAATACCCCACATCCCACTATCACATATCCCCATGTAAGACGAAATGGACGAAAAGCTCTTTGTGGAAGGTCTTTCTAAGGTATCCTAGACTGTGTATTCATGCAAGTATACAAGAAAACCCTAGAAAATTCAAAATGGCTACATATATGTAACAGTATATGTGAAATATTGGTACAGCAATCTCAGAATGCAATAATAAAAACTTTTTACATTTATTTAGGCAGTAAAGGATCATAATCAATATTTCTTAAATTACCTTACATTTAATCCTTTTAGTAGCAGTATGATGTTTTAATATATTTTGGTGTTACGATCATAGCCACCATAAAAAAGGGTATGATGCTCACTGACCACTGTCGGCGTTTTCCTCATTGTCGCTCGAATGCTTCCTCAGTCTCTCCCTCCTTCGCTTCGCTTCATTCATCAGGCGTTGCCATTCACTGAGGATGATGCTATGTTCTTTATTCTTAATTGCGTTGTTAGTGGTTAGTATTTCCAAAGCTTCGCATTTTAAGGCATATTGGTGCGAGTTATAGTGGGCTATTTTGTTAGTGTAATTGAGGTTAATGGGGTTAGTAAAATGGCTTCTTGAAAGTGCTGTAGAAAGTCTATTATATTTTTAATCTGTAAGGTGTTTGGTTTCACGATCTTTTATTTTTCATTTTGTCATTCCAATGTAACATGCTTCTTCATTTTTTTTTAAAGTTTATTTTGTAAATTTTGGATGTGTCTTTAAAGTTAATTAAGTCTTTTTCATTTCTTATCCTTTGAAAAACGTTTTTATTTAGTTTAATAGGGATATTAATTCCTGCTTTTGAAAATTCCTATTTAATTTTATTGGCAGCACTGTTACAAAAGGGAATGGAGGGGGTAAATTTGGTTTTAGTTTTTTGAGCGTTGCCAATGCAGTTTAAAGATTTTAGATGAGTTTTGTAAATTTTTTGTATTAGTGAATCACTGTAACCAGCTTTTAGGGCATTGTCCTTAATAAATTTAATTTTGTTATTAAGAAGTTTTAAGAAAGTTCGTTTCATTAAGGAGAGAATTAAGAAGCATTCAACCGACGACAAGCAAAACACCGACAGTGGTCAGTGAGCATCATGCCCTATCTGATAACGGCTATGATCGTAATGCCAAAATATATTAAAACATCATGCTGCTACTAAAAGGATTAAATAAATGTGAGGTAATTTAAGAAAAACACTTTTCAATAACAAAATTAAATTTATTTAAGACATCGCCCAAAAAGCTGATTACAGTGGTTCACTAATACAAAAAATTTACAAAATTCATATAAAATCTTTAAACTGCATATCATGCAAAATGAATTACATTATTTCTTAATAGGTTTACAACATTGCTCTTTGTTTTAATTAAATATTAATTTGGTAAATTTTACTATAAGTCAGAATAACATTCCCTTAATAATTTAAATTGTATTTACTAAACAATGCATAAACAAATCGTAATGCAATCTCATGCAAACAGTGGCGTCACCAGAAAAATTTCCATGAGGGGGCAAACTTCAAATTGTAAAATTTCAGTATGTTTTTACAAATTCAATTAGATTCAAATGATTGGTTAGTTGATTGAGGTGATTAAGTAAGCCAGTGTGTAAGCATTTACTACAACAAATTTTTATGCATGCAATTTAAGCTACAACATTTTACACATAGAAATTAGACAACTTATTCTGAACCACAACACTAATCCGGAAAACGTATTGTCGAGTCAATTTAAAATCTGTTTGCAGGGGAAAGGGGACTCTAACTGGCTCTGTGACATAAATTTTATTTGGTTATTTGAATTCTAATGAGGCAGCTTTAAAGCTTTAATTGTAATTTTTAAAAATAATTATTTATTTATTAAAATTTTCCAGGAGGGGGCAAGTGCCCCCCCTTGCCCCTATGTGCCGACACCCATGCATGCAAATAAAGCTACTAAGAAGATTGTGTACACTTTTCAATGCAATAACTCATGTTACTTCCTACTGAATTGCAATCTCCTAGGAATAAATTGTTTGCTTTATTAAATAAATATGTAAAAAATTTTACCAAAACAATTATGATGCTGGAAGTATTACCACAAAATATCCAAGAACTTACTTAGCTTACGAATTTCTTTACATGCTTATTGCACATCTTGTATAGAAGAATTCAAGATTTAAGAACAAATGCAAAATTTATTATAAGCAAACATCATTAAAGAAATTCATTCTCCTTACTCAGTACTTTTAATTTGGCTACAGATGCAGAACTCTTATTTAGAATTGATACAGCTTAAGCAATTTTTCCACCCTAGATTTAGCAAGTAGATATTGCCATATTCCTATCTACCTGAAAGAAACTAAAAAAATTAGCTTTTGCAGCTACTTTTGACTTGAAAAATGCCCATACTATAGGATAATAAGAAAAGTTTTGCTTAAAATTATTTTGAGAAAATGATAATAATCCCACTAAAATAAGATAAGTAAATGTTTCACTTATAGAATTTTTTTATATTTGTGATATATAAAAAATTTAAAATTGTGCAAAATTTTTTTTACAAAATCTAAAATTGATTTTCTAGAGTATGAGGTTTTCAATCACCCCTGACATTGTAACATCCTCCAAAAACCAAAGAACTGCAGATGTTCTTGAGATTCAAAAATGTTTATGCATAATTTGTATCAAATTATGCCAAAATTAGATATTGGAATAATTTATTAAAAAATAATGTTCCTTACATAGGGATGCTAACTGTGAAAAATCATTTCAAAGTTTAAAAACTGTTTTAATTGAAACCCAATTTTGAAATTGTATGATCATTTTTGTTACTTATTTATTGATACTAGTATCGCCCAGTGGTCAAAACTCGACCATTTTTTTTTTGCAAAGCGAGGCAAAGCAAAGTTATTGCCTTGTCCTAAACGGAATGCAATTGCAACACAGCTGCGGCAATTGTTTGCCGATATTCACTCTAACTGAATCAGCAGAGTTTTACTTAATATAACTATTTCTCTCTGTAGCCTTTCCTGAAATGAGAGAAAATCGCAACGTGAAAACGCCCCTTGTTGTGTGATACAGCCCAGAAGCTAATAGGTAACATGTCAAACCAAGGCCCAACCAAGTATCAAATTCTGTTAAATTAATTCGATTGGTTCATAAAGTACAGAGTTTGAACAACAACAAAAAAAAAAAAAAAAAAAAAAAGAGATATTTTTCAAAAATGGTCGAATTGAGTTCGGGAAATTTCAAAACGTGTAACTTTATCGAAAACCGAAAATCTAAAACTTTTCTGAATCTTATATTTTCTACTTATATATGCAGAGGAAAGAATAATAAATCCACTTTTAAAAAAAATAAAAATAAGTAGTCAATTTCACTTAATTAAAATGCAAGGAAATCTCAAAACGTGTAAATTAATCGAAAACCGGAAATCAAAAGTTTTTATGTATCTTCTACTTGCTTCTTCTACCCACAAAAGCTAGCAATAAAGACACTTTAAAAAAAAATAAGTAGCCAATTTCAGTTAATTGAAAGCTCAAAACATGTAAATTCAGCAAAAAACGGAAATCGGAATTTTTTCCGTATCGTCTACTTATACATGCAGCAGTTAGTAACAAATCCATTTTCCTTTTATTTAGTATATTAGTTGAATATTTATTGTTTAAATATCACCCTTTGAAATGAAATGTTTATGTTTACATTCGAAACTGGAAGTTTGCCATTTTTTTTTTCTGGAGTTTTGTGATTTTAAATTAAAATTTTATCAATTTTACAGAAAAAATAACTCAATCAAACACATGTAGACAGTATTTTATATATAACTGTACCCAAATATCGGAATTAAAATCGGCAGATAATTTCCGTTATTTTTTAATATTTTTTTACAAAAAATCCAATGGACGATTAACATAGAAAATTTTTTTCATGGCTCCATGGACAGACAGTGACGTCATCACTTCGCTTGCGTATAGTGATGCTACATTATACAAATTACTGTGTCTATGTTTTATTTGAGCTTTATGAAATTGCCAGATTTAACAACTTTATACTTTTAGGTATTTTTTAATGTAAAGGAATACGTGTATAAAAGGGAAAAATGAGGGAAAATGCATAAAAAATAAATGTATTTTTAAATACCTTCTTGACATCGTAAGAAAATAATATTTGTATTCACACCTTCCGGCTAACCATACCTTCCGAATGATACCATTTTCAACCCTCTACTCCCATAAGTAATATGTTAAAAAGGGACTACAAATTTTATGCTTGCCTATTAATATATAGATTTGAAATCATGAAGCACAACAAACCAGTTGTATTATAAAATAGCTTTATGGAAATAGAATTTCACACTCTTAATCTATTACTCTAGAAATTTAATAGACATTAGAAAATCATTCAGCAGTTCCTGAATTAGAATGCCTAGCTGTTGTGGATACCTTAGATAAATTTTATTATTATTTATACAATCAAAAATGTATTATTTATACTGACCACATACTTGCCAACCAATTTTAATAAAAAAAGGGAAGATTTTTGTTGAAAAACCAGAAGATTTCATAAAAAAAGGGAAGATTTTTTTTTTTCTCTTTGACGTATTAAACAATACAGTTTTACAATTTTAATATTTAGAAGCAATCTGTAAAAACGTTTTACTGTGGATTGATTATACTAAATATATAAAAGTTTTAAATGAAGTTATTCCTCTTCAACATATAAATATCTACAAAACAGAATCTGTAAGAATTTTTTTTAACAATAGACAAAAAAACTTAGTTAAGTATAACTAATTTTTTAAATAAATATAGAATATGATTTTTTGTGTATGTACATTAATCATACATATAAGAAATAGTAGCAGTAGCTAATTATCAGTTTCAAACACGCATAAAACCAACTGAGTATTAATATTCTTAAACTGATTTGGGAAAAATTTTCCTACCTGAAAAAATTATTCTTCATTTTTTTCCCATGTTTACACATTTGGTACAGATATGACATACAAATATTTAATTTAATTGAGGAAAAATAAACAGATTCATTAAATTCAGCAATAAAGATCTAAAAATAATTACATATGTGAGAAATATTGAGCACTTCCATTGCTTTATTGTTTCTAGAATTGATTACAATCCGGGGAAAGGATGGGGGGGGGGGGGAATACAAAAATAATTACAGAGTAAGAAATATTTAAATTCTTTCAACTCTACTTCTAGAATCTAATGTAATAACTTTAAAATTAATATTATTATTTATGTTGCAGATGGATAAAAATTAGAAAAAAAAAAAAAAAAAGACTTCTGCAGAACATTTGATTGCTGATCACTAATTGGAGATAAATATAAGGGGGGGGGGGTAAAAAATAATTACATCAGCAAGAAATATTTAACAATTCTATTTCTTTAAATGTTCTAGAATATCATAAAGCAAGTTTGAAATGAATATTGACATTTATGTTATGGATGGAAAAAGATTGGGAATCAGGAGTTTTCGTAGACCATTTGGATTTCTTTTTAGAACGAACGATATCCGCGATTTTTTTAAAAACGGAAGATTTCATCATCTGTCCGGAAGACCGGAAGATACGTTAAAAAACCAGAAGTCTTCCGGGAAAACCGGAAAAGTTGGCAAGTATGTGACCATATGGCCCTTACCTAGCTCAAATACATGAAAAATTTATGGGGTCATCTTTGCAGCTGATGCCTGAAACTTAGTATGTTTGACTATGAAATTAAGTATCAGAAAGGCTCTGCTAACATTAAAGCAGATATACTATCAAGACAACCTGTTTTACAAAATCTTCCACATAAAATGTACATCTCCTTGACTAAAATCAAACAACTGAACAAAATGAAAATGTAATAGTTAATACTTAAAAAATGTATTGAAATAATTAATATTATAACAAGAAAAAATGTATAAGATTATTATTCCTAGGTCATTAAGATTGACATCGTTAAACAAAACCCACCACTAATTTAGTCATGAAAATATTTAAAAAAATAATTTAGTTATTTACACCACAAATGTGTTATATATGGAGCTTTCTCTCAAAAACTGTGATTGCAGAAACTTATATCAACCTTTAAAAACAAATATTTCAAATACAGATATACAAAAAATTGTTAGCTAATAGAAATGCAGCATTTACTTAGATTTCAAATTTCTTTTATGAAATTATAAACATATTTTAACAAATAGTTATCAACCTTAGACCAATGGAAAAGTTAAGCATTTTTATCAAACTATTGTAACAAATTAAGTTTTTAGTTAATTCTGCCTCAGTTAAGATACTGTGCACAAAATTATTAGAGGAAGTTTTAAAATAAATGCCACTCCTTATTCTGTCATAAAATTTTCACCTAATTATCAGTTATTCAGAAGCATAATCCTTTAATTCCTTATAATAATTATTATCCTTTTGTCGGTTAAGCTTGAAGATTAGCAAAATAAAGAAAAATTCAATATCATAATAAAGACAAAATTAGGTTATAGGGGGAACTTATGAATGAATTATTTCTAAACCATAATTTTGAATAGGATTTTCTTTAATTAAATATATCTTTTTCTTTTTTTATGTATTTCCTTTATCATATATAAATTATATAAGAGTTGACACAAAAATTCACTAAATGTAGTTTTCATTTTAAAAATGTCTACGGCTTTTAGATAATAAACATTCACAAATAAATATTAGAACCATAATGTGAATTCCAGGCAGTAATGTAAGGTAGTTGATCATTTCAGAAAAAAATCATATAACTATTAAAATAAAAAGAATAATAACTTACTTAAAGAATATAAATTATCAAACACGATATTCATTCGAATTATTTCATAATAAAGTTCATCATAACAGGATGGAGAAGGCAGAAAGGTGTCTCCAAATGTAATAAATAAATTTAGAACATTCATAATCTAGATTAAAAAAGAAGCATAAATTAATATATATACATATTTTTAATTCAAACAAAAATTTATTTAATATAAATTATTTTTCTGTTTTCTCTTATTTAAACAAAGATTAAAACAAAACATGCAGTTGCCAGAATAAAAAAAAAAAAAAAAAGGGGGGGGGAGGTACTGGAGATTATGTGGTACCAAAATTACTTAGTGAGAGCATACCGTACAAACACACTTATCCCCAGTTCATCCTAAAGATATCCCTTTCATCCACATTACATCCTAAAGATGTCCTATAAATGTCCTGGAAAGAATATGTGTTTGTAGGGAAATAGAAGAGAGTATTAAAATAAAAATTTTCTACTTCCATTTTTCAATGAATTCACACATTTTGAGGACACAATTTGAAGATTTTTAGAAAATGACTGTCTGTGTGTCTGTAACAAAAATTTTATAGAGCTCTACCCAAGAACTAATATACAGAATTTTGTGTTGCACCTTAACAAAAATATTAGTACAATCAACTTTTGGTGCAAATCATCCAACAGGTAGCACTGCTATAGTGTGATTTTTCCTGTTAAAAGGGAGACTATATCTCAGCTTCTATTGTGCATAATTGAGCAAAACTTAATATGTGACAAGGCTCTAATGAAATATGCTGATTTAATTTCAGTGAATACCAGGCAATAGGTGATGTTGCTATGCTAAAATTTTCCCTGTGAGCGAGAAGGCTCATATTCCATAATGTATAATTACACAAAAATTGGTATAGTGTAACCACGCTTCTCATGCCTAGCATTAGATTAAGGATGAGTCCAAAGGCATAGAGAGGGGTGCCAGATTGACTGACAGGTTGGGATTTAACATTTAGTCATTTGGCATTCCCTAATTGCTATTTTCTCTCAACCAAAAGGGTTATCATCCCTATTTAAACACTGGACTTGTTGAGTCAGCACCTGCACAGAAGCTCCCATGGTCGCAAGAAATGTGATTAAACAATAGGTAAGAAGACCATTATTATGAAACACTATGCAGATTCAATATGGGTGCATATTGGCTGACAGGTGGTACTGTTATGCTTGCAATTTACATTGTGAATAAAAAGGCTAAATCTCACATTTATGGCATCTAATTGTGCTAAACTTGATACACAAGTTAACCACTGATTATGAAAATGAATGCTGACTTAATTTAGATGTATATTGGCCGACAAGTGGTATTGCTATTTCTCACCTTCTGTCATTCTTCAAGTAGCTAGATCAGGGCTTAATTTCTAATAAAAAAAAGTGTGGAAATGTTCATGTCTCTCAGAACTTATACCCTCCTACACCGTCATCAATAGCCCACTAGGAAACTTTAGTGTGATAGTGTGAAACCAATCAATCCAACTCATGGACTTAGATATAACACTTGATATTTCGATAGACTTATGAAAAAAATATTGGTTTAAGTACCAGCTAAATCTGAGAAAAGAAAAATATTTTAAAGTACTCTCTCTCTGTGTTTCTCATTTTATGAATATTTCAATAAAATTTGAAAAATTGTTTTTCAAGATTAAATCAAATCGTTCAAAATTCAGCAAAGCATAGTCTCATTTTTTATCTCTGTTAATCTTTTTGTTTCCTGCCAATTTCTTTTAATTTCCTGTTAAACTGAAATTACTGGTTAATCCGATTGTTTACTTCATTAGAAACAAACTACTGTGTACTTTTCTGCTTTCATATTCCATTTTAATATATGCAACTTGAAACTATGGTTGCATTTCACTGCTCAGTAAAAGATAAAAACAAAAAGTTTTCATTTTCAGTTAATTCTAACACTTGGCTACTGTGTAAAAAATGAAAACGAAAAACTCCTACTTGATAGTTTTGAAAAATAGATAAAAGAAAAATGATTGTGTATCAAGTTAGATACAGATGTTGGTACTTTTTTAAAAAAAGGAAAAAATAGTAACTGTTGTAGAAGAACAATTAAGGGACTTCGGATTTTCAGAAGTGATGCACTTATGAGTTCCAGTATGCAATATAAATGTGTTCCCATGCATTTTTTCTAACATCTAAAATTTCACTAAAATAAAAGAAGTATGGGAACTAGGACTGGGCATTATATATCGATGTAATGCAAAAATTGATTTATAGCTAAAAATGGCGATTTGATTTAAAGATAACATCTACTACGAAATTTCGGAATGATGATGTTAGACGATGTAATGTTGCATCGATTTAGAGATAAAAATTCGATGTTAGCTAGGCATCAAGTTTCCTCATCACGCTTGCGAGTTAATGCATCCAGTGAAGTTTTATCGATTTAGCGAAAACGATTTAACAATAAGCGCAAAAGCTGTCTTACGATTTATTGCAATATGAATTGTGCTACGTGCCGGCTTTTCATTTCAAAGGAGATACAAGAGAAACGATGTGCTTAAATCGCATGTCGTCTGCTCCGTTCATTCCAAAAGAGACAGACGAAGTACTGCGCTTGCGCTATGCTTAATCTCGGAGAAAAGAAAATACAATTTTAGATGAATCGTAACTGTTCCAAACTTTTAACTTCTTGCAGTTTTACAGAAACTCCAATTTGTTTTCTAAGTAATGATTTCTTTCTTTTTGTAATAAGTAATTATTTTCGGCAATTACAGTATGTATTGTTGTAATAAATATTAATATAAGTACATAGATTTTTTTTCATTAAATGAAATAGAAAATAAATTTATTTTTTATAATATTTAAGAATACAATAAATCACAATAAAAATAGTTTCATAATGCAATAAGTTATATCTGTTTGTCATTATTATTATTTATTCAATAATTTGGCTTTGTCTGACACTTCTGTTATTAGTATTTTGTAAGAGGGGGGAAGGGATTTTTGAAGAATGTACACAAGAACTTTTAAAGGTGCTCTTTATTACGTACGTCCTTATTATGTACTTTTTATTATGCTCTTTATAATACCATTAATAAGCTTCAAGTATTACTTTACTGAAGTTAATAAAATCTACAATGTTAATACTTTAAAATACTATTAAATGGAAATAGAGTTTAAATTTTTTTTTATCATTTAAAATTATTTTTTTTTAACTCTGCTACCTATTTCATCTAACAAACAAATTGGTCTTGATTTTTTTTTTCTTTTTCTTTCAGAATGATGTGTGGTTTATTTATAGGCAAACTGGATATTGACCACCAGAATATAACGTATTTCGGCAATATGACACAAAAAAGCAGAAATTTTGTTAAACTTTAGTAAAATGTTAAAAAATTTGGGAATCAGCTTTCAAAAATTTTTTACTAAATTATTACTTAATTAGGCAGTTGGTTCAAAAATATTGCGTAGAATTTATCAATTGACTTGAAATTTTTTTTTTTTTTCAAGAAAGCGGAAATTTAATTTACTGACTGTTGGTAAAAGACAAATTTTATAAATCAAAATACAAAGTTTAATATTCCATCATATATCAGGAACACACAAAAAAGGGCTAAATAATTTAAAAGAAAAAAAAATTTGTTGTGCCAAAGGCCATCAAAAACTCTCTTTAATATCAATATTTATAACAACGCCCCCTAATGTTAATCATCCAGAAATGTTTAATCAATAAATCTTTTCTTAATAAAAACTTTACAGTTTGAACTGCACAATTTAAAATTTTAATTTTAAATTAGACAGTTTAGTGTAATTTTAAGCCATAGATGCTGAGTTATAGCAATATGGGAAATTGCAGAAAATAAATGAGTAATAGCAGTGTTGCTTTTTGATCATTGTACTATTGATTAAAAGACTTGTATATCTAGGAGGGGTAAGGAGGAGGTATTTTCTAAATCAGTGTTAAATCGATTTATCTCTATATCGCGATATTAGATGGAAGATAAATCGATTTATAGAATCGCTACATCGCCCAGTCTTAAGGAAGCTGAGTTCCCATGTGTTCCCATACAAATTAAACCCTGAGCTACATTTCAACATTTGCTAATTAACAATGCACTGAACTCCATATCTAAAAAAAATTTTTTATTATGAGAAGCTATGATTAAAGCTGCTCACTCATTCTTGCAATTTTCTAGTCTCTAGCCACCGAATCCCAAGTAAGTCTATGGCAAAATCTGTTTATAGAATTACTCCTTACCTAATTAGTATTTTTAAATTCCATTTTCACATTCAGAAAATTTACAACTGTTAAATTAGTAGTCATTTCCCAAAAATTGAATTTTCTAAGTTTTAATATATTTTTTTTTTACAGCTAAAAAATGAGAAAGATGTATTTAATTCCTTTAAAAGAAAATCTACTTTTTATTTTTTTTATACTGGTCGGAATCAAATCGTAATATAGTATAAATAACGGAGGCTATAAAACACATGGTTAAAAAACTAAAATATATAATAGATGCTGAGATACAGTCATCTTTAAAATCATAGTTCTTAAATAACAGAAGATCCACATGTCGTCAATAAATACCCAGATTGAAGTGCCCTGGAAAGATCTTTCTGCAGACAGTGGGAACCTTAACCCGATGCAGTACGGGTGGAAAAAAGAGCTGCTGTAGGCAGCGGATACCTGAAGCGAAGTCTAGAGCAATTTCAATGTAATTTTTTATTATTATTATTATTATTTATAATGTGATGTAAAAAATAAATACTGATCCAATTTTTTTTTTAATTCATTTAAATATAGTGACCAGCGAAGCGGGTGTAGCCTGCTAGTCTAAACTAAATAAACAAGACAAATTCTACTTATATGATAATACACATTAAAAATAACTTGTAACATAAGAAGTAGGGAAAAAAAATGAATTAAAAATAACTGAAATACTTCTCTAGGCAAAAAATTAGTAATGGGGAAATATTTAATAAAAAAATTAAAGATAGATAAATAAATGAAGATTTTAGAATAAATTACAAAAGTCAGAAAGTAATTATGTAGTAGATTTACAACTAAAATTAAAATTACACTATAAATTAAATTCTGTTTATGCAGACTTAAATAAAACATACGTTACTCACTTGTATAGATAAATGAAATATGTTGCAATTTTTAGCAAGTAAACTTTCTTGAGTAACAAGGAATTTTACTAGACTAATGAGTGCTGAAAAAGAAAATAATTCAATAAATTAATATGTATCTTTGGTAATAAATAATAATGGAGACTTATCCTATCAATAAACTTACAATTATATATCGCAACCAAAAATTTTTTTACATATAAAAATTATATTAAATCAACTGCAATTTTTTTTTAATGTATATTTTTTAAAATAAATTTGAAAATATTAAGATATTCTAAAAGTATAAAACTACACAATGGATAATGAGAAGAAAGATTTATCAAGCATAAAATAATCGCAAAAATTTTACACATCATCCTAAGGAATGCCTAGAGCATTCCAGGTCTATCTTTATAAAATTCCAGTTCACAAAATTTAGTTTGTGATATAACAGATAGCTCAAACATAAAAAATAGTTCACAACATGAAAGATAACATAGCTCACAAATATAAAACATAACATAGTTACATAGTATATTTAAAATTGCATGCTAAAAAGCATTTTTTAGGTTTATATTTATCATTTTTCCGGGATTAAGCAATATTTGCAATTTTCCCTGACTTTTTTTCACTCATTTCAAATTCTCTTACTTTTCCTGGTTCTCCCTGCCCATATGTTGTTGAATATGTTTACAATCATGCCGTGCAGGATGATAACAGTTATTTACATATGCATTAGAAAAATAACTGTATGCAACTTTATTATTATACTATACATATGTATGTATAATAACCATTAGCATATATTAAAAACAGCCATATATTTTTAATTTTTTCCCTATGAAAGGGTCAAAACTGTACCTGTCCATAGTTCCTTCCAATTATACTGCAGCCGAACTCTAGTTTTCTTTTGATAACAAAGAATTCTGTGAATAACTCCCAAACATAAACTGAAATGAAAATAAATAAATTAAAGTATATTTAAATGAAAAAAAGACTCACTTGTATTTTTTATATTGATACCCTCTTAAATAGAAGAGAATATTTGCTATATCAAATAATAAAACTATGAATTTACCAAGTAACTTTAAAAAGATAAATATATAAATATCATAGTTTTTTTTTTTTATATATAATGCAAATAAAATAACTGAAACCAGAAATTAAATAAAAAGGAAATTAAATATAATTATTTCATTTTTTATCTCTTGAGTATATTTGTAATTTGAAAAAATCCAGAAGACATAGTTATATAATTTTTATTTTATAGTTTATATTGCATTTACATTATATAGCCCATGGGCAGCAAACTGCTTTGTAAAATCAAACTACATCTGAAACAGGAACTAATTTAATTAAAATTTTTGTTGTGGGAAACAAAATACCGTGTATTTCCGAATATAAGACGATCCGTATATAAGCCGAGAATACGTTTTTCCCTTCAGAAATTTGCCCAAAATTGCAAACCTGTATATTAGCCGAATCGAAAAAATACTTTTTTAAAGTTTGAGTACATCACTAAAACAGCGAAAATATTGCCAATCTATAAAACTTTCAGGATAATCTGTCCAATGAAATTGCACAAAATGTATGCTTATCCAATAGAATTCCTTACCTTGCTTAGCTATGACGTAAAACGATCGCCGTGTGTTCGCCAACGACAATAGTTTTAACTCTGGCAACCCTATCAGAAGGGAGGCTAGCACAGGCATCCAATAGATGCGCTCGCACACGCAGTGAAGGACAAGTGCCGGCAGCGGAAAACGATAGTCACCGTAATACTGGGAGGCCATTGATGCCGCAGCCACTGGATGTTTGCATAAATAAGTCGTTTAAAGACCGATTACGTTGATCATTTTAATGACATATCTAAATTATTTTGTATATTTCTACTTTTCAGTATTTATATCAGTGCCTCAAGGCAATCTTACACAAAAAAAAAAACTTCTAAAAATGAAGATTTGCCACTTCTTTTGATAGTGTAAGCCTAGAAACATTTTAAACAGCGATCATTTAATTGTATAAATTAAAAATATGATCGGGAGTTCTGTTTTTTCAAGTTTCTCTTATACTATTTCTGAATCGGACAGAGAAGTTACTCCATTCGTGCAATCTGCTGATGATGTCAGCTATCAGCAGGTCAAAAAAAAAAAAAAAATGTAAACACGCGTGACTACATCGAGCTGCTCTAGAAATAAATTTAAAATTGCTAATTTAAGAGTTTTATATGTGATAATTATTTAAAAATAAGTTTTAATATCACTATTTTACTTTAAATATATAGTTTTTAAGCTTATAATATATGCATTCAATCATTGTTTCTAATGTACATTTTTTGCTAGAATTTGTTAACTCGTATATAAGCTGCCCCCGTATTTCAGCTTCTGAAAAATTTCCAAAAATTCTTGGATTACACATGAAAATATACGGTAGTTGAATATTGTAATAAAATATTATTCACAAATATATTCTATATACAGTGAACTCTCATTTAGACGACCCTGTTTAAGATGGATTTCTCGTTATTACGTACAAAAACAGAATCCCCGGCTAAGGCCTATAGGAATTGCATGTAATAAACATCTCTTTATACATACAATTCATTCGTTAAGATGGACATTTTTTTTCCTTCAAAGCTTACTTTCTTCGAAAAAGAGTCAGTTCCGAAAATTTTTTCAAATTCAATATATATAAATATATAAATTTTTTTTTTGCCCCCTTGCCCCATTGTGCCGACGCCCATGTGTGGGAGATAAATAGTATTGATTGACAGTGACAGTTGACGTCAACAGTTTGCACCTGTCTCCACTTCTATTGTGGAGACATAGCAAAGGATTTTGTTATCAAGTTGTACTATATGAAGAAAAGAAGTTTTGAAAGTAAGTATCGGTTTTCATGCTTTTATATTTTTAGTGAATAAAAGGGTTTGAGAAAATTTTTTTTCATTCATGTTATACTGTGTTTGTGTACATAATAGTGATTTTAGAGTTCATATAGAACTCCTGTTTATGAACTCCTGTTATAATGGACTCTCGTTAATATGGACAAAAACTGCTGGCCCTTGATTGTTTTAACGAGAGTTCACTGTATACTGTTATATATAAAAAATAGTAATTATAATATTTACAAATATTTACTTTGTACATAATTTTATTTAAAAAATATATGCAATAAATTTCTTACTGGTACAATTCAAATGGCAGGCACTTTGTTAAATGGCTTAAAATGAATTCAACCATCAAGTCTAAAAGAGGACATGCTAAAGGACGATATGCATTATACTTTTCAAATGAGACTTTTCTGTGCCTCATGGGCTAAAAAAATGATAAAAGAATTAGAGAGCAGTTAAAAATAACCAATAGTGGCTCATGAAAGACATTCTGGGAGTGCTACATACAGGTATCTAGAAACAATTTTACCATAAAAAGCTCATTTATCTGATTGACTGATGAAATTTCACCATTTGAGCATTGTTTTTTGAAATAAATAAATCAAACAATAAGATGAATAAATATTGTATTCTAATGTATCTTTTCTAGATGTTTAGATGCAGCACCCCAAAATATTCATAAACCAGTACTGGAAAATAAATAAAATTAGACTATTAAACTAATTAATATTAAGATTTTTTGTATATCAGTGCAAGAATTTCAGATTATTTTAAAATGTCTCGGTATTTCTTTTGATTTAAAATACTTGTTTTTTCATTGAAAACTCAAGGGGGAAAACTATCATTGATATATTATCAGTATATCCTAAAGTTGTTTTATTTGTTATTGACAAACATAATTTAACATAATGACATGATTGAATAATCAGTGCAATTTTCAATTCCTCACCCTATATTATAGTGATACACTAGTAGACAACTATTAAAGATAGATTACAAATGGCTATATAAAATAAAATTAAGGAAAGATTTGAGGCTCCCGCAGCATTAAAAAAAAAAAAAAAAAATGTCATACTGTTTGGTTATTATAAAAAAAAAAAAAAAACTAATTTATTTTGCTATGAAATACAAAATGTTTTTAAAATTAATAAAGGCTGAAAGTGCTCACTTCATGCAATGTATAGAAAAATGCCCATTAACAACAACAGTGGCATTTGAAAAAGCTTATAATACAGAATATGTCAAACACTGAGTCTGATGCAACATTCTACACTTTTGTGGCATGCTTTGCAAAACATGATTTAGGCTGCTGAATCAATTTATACCAATCCTCTTTAAGTGCAAGGATGAGAGCATTTTTGTTACTTGGGGAGTATTGTTGACTTGCAAGCCACCTTTTCAAAGTATCCTAAAAATTTTCAACGAGGTTCAGATTTAGAGAATGTACTAGCTATAAAAGTTGCCAAATACTTTTGCTGTTCAGAAAATCCTCAGCAGTATCTATTCGATGACATGATGCATTCACCTATGAAAACATATTTATCATTAACAGCACCACAGAAATGTACAACTATTAATGTATTGGTGATCAGTCATAGTCCCAGCTTCAAGCACATCTATGGGTATATGGCTCTTAAACATGATACCGGCATATATAATACCATGATGCTACATATAGGATATTGGTCCCTTTCCCATTTATTTTCTGGTAAATAAGCAATACCGCTCTTACACCAGATAAGATGTTGTCTACAATCAGACCTAAAACTGAACATTTATCTTAGAAGACTATATAAGCCTTGTTTTGATCAATACAATTTCAATGATCATGACACCACTGCAAAATAATTCTGTTGGTATAATATAAGTAGTGATAATGCTCAAAGTGTTTTAAGTCTAGCTCCCGTCTCGGTAACTTCATGTGGTAGCACGAGCGCTGGTTGCGTTCGATCATCGTCGAAAATGAAACGACGCCACGTTTTCCTGTAATTAAAAACTAAAAAATGGATTGCGAAAGTAGATCTTCAATTAAAAGTAAAAGTAAAAATGGATAAATTAATCCCGTCAGTACCACTGTTAAATAGTACTAATTATCACACGTGGTCATTAAAATTAAAAGCTGTACTAACTATTAAAAAGTTGTACGACGTCGTGATTAAAGAAGCAGGCGACTTAAAAGAAGAAGAACAGGCTGAATGGGATACTAAGAATGCCGAAGCTGTTTCATATATATTACTTTCGTTATCCGATGAACAAAGTCTACAATTCGCAGACGAAGGAAACGCTAAGAATTTATGGGAAAAAATAAAATCAACATTCACAGGAAAACTGGAAGATAGAAAAATCGATGCAAGCAATGAAATAAAAAACATTGAAATTAATCCAGAAGAAAATGTAACGGATTATATTGCAAGAGCAAGAGGTTTAAGAACAAAATGTGCTTCACTAGGTCTGGAAATTACAGAGAGAGAAATCGTCTACTACACTGTAAGAGGCCTCAGAGGAAAATTCTCGAAAATTAAAGAAATATTAAAAACTCAAAGAGAAAAAGATTTAGATGAAATACTCGAGATCTTACGCGAAGAAGAAAGAACAATCCTGAGATCACCTGACTACCAAAAGACTAGAAGAGAAGAAGCATTCCACGTTAAAAGCGAGAACAAAAACAGAGTGAAAAGTTGTTTCATATGTAAGAAAACTAATCATCTTGCTAAAAACTGCTATTTTCGGAATAAAAACTTACCTCAGAACACTAATGAAAAAAGAACAAATACTTATAATAACAACAAGAACAAAAACAAAGAACAGTTTAGAAACAGAAACTCGAATTACGCAAATAAAAATGATAGTGATTTTGCACTTTCCGCGAATAGAGAACAATTTGATATTTCTGAAAATAACATTTGGTTATTGGATTCAGGCTCGAGTTGTCATTTAACAAATAATTTAAATTATTTTTGTGATATTACTAATGATAATGGATATATCAATTTAGCAGGTAAGAATTCTACTTTAAATTTTACTGGTATAGGAACTGTTCGCGCTAAAACTTTGGTAAATAATTCTCAAAATATGAACGAATGTATATATATTCCTGATTTGAGAAATAATTTAATTTCTGTAAGTAAATTAATGGATAGAGGTTATAAAATTAAATCAAGTAGAGATCATATCTTAGTTCTAAGTAAAAATGATGAAATTGTGTTAAAAGCTGTTAAAATAAATAATAGATTTGAAGTCATATTAGAACCTTACAATGATATGTCACCTGATTCTCTAGAATGTAATTTAATAAATAAATCAGAATCTTATGATATTTGGCACAAAAGACTTTGTCATTTAAATCCACAATATATGATAAAAATGCAAAATATTATTGGCATAAAATTTAGAGATTCTGAAAATTTTAATTGTGAATCATGTGACATTAGTAAGTTAACTCGGAAAAATCATCCAAAAGTAAATTTTGATCAAAGTAGTTCTATATTAGAATTGATTCATGCTGATTTAGCAGGACCTATAAATGTTAATTCCTTAGGAAATTCTAAATATTTTTTAGTATTGGTTGATGATTTTTCTGGGATGTATTTCACTTATTTCTTGAAACATAAGTATGAAGCATTTGATGCTTTTACTATTTTCAAAGAAAGGTATGAAAATCAGATGAATAAGAAAATTAAACGTTTAAGAACCGATAACGGTTTAGAATTTGTAAATAATGAATTTGAAAATTTTCTAGAAAAATCTGGAATTATACATGAGAAAACAGTACCATATAATCCTGAAAGCAACGTTATTGCAGAAAAATGTGTAAGAGTACTGGTAGAACGTGCAAGAACATTGTTATATGATAGTAAATTGCCACTTAGATTTTGGGCGGAAGCCATAAATTGTAGTACCCACATTTCTAATAACACGCCGCGAAAAGGTAAACAAAAAATCCCGATCGAAATATGGACAGGTAGAAAAACAAAACTAACTTATTTAAAAACTTTTGGTTGTGTAGCTTACTATCACATTCCTAAACAATTCAGAAATAAATTCGATGTTCCCGCTAAGAAAGGTATATTTGTTGGATATTCTAGAGATAGGTGCGCATACAGAATTTATGATATCGAAAAAAGAAAAATTATTGAAGAAAGATCAGTTAAATTTGATGAAACATCTAAAGGTAGTAAATTCTTAAAAAGTGAAACCGAAACTTATTTGTTGGATATCAAAGAATTAACCCAGTTTAATGAAAACGAAACTTCTTCCCCACCCGGAAACAATGATAATAATTTATCAGATTTTTCGTCTGAACAACAAATGCTAGAAGAAAATGAAATACAGAATGAGTCAGAATCTATTTTTAGATCGACACCCCAGTTGAGACGATCAGAAAGAATAAAAAATAAAATGACAGCTAATTTGGCTTTAAATGACCTTGATGGGGAATCAGTACCGAGAAATTTTGAGGAAAAAAAAAATAAAAGAAATTGTAAAAAATGGGAGATCGCTATAGAAAAAGAAATCGATTCCATGAATAAACACAATGTTTTTGAGATAGTTGAAAGGCCAAAAAATGAAAAAATAATTAAAAGTAAATGGATTTATTCAATTAAAAAGGTAAATAATGAGGAAATTTATAAAGCTAGATTAGTAGCAGCGGCCTTCAATCAAATAAAAACAGTTGATTATTCAGAGTCATATTCACCGGTAGTAAATATTGAATCATTTAGGTTATTAATGGCAATCGCTTCTAAGCTGAATTTATCTATAAGATTTTTTGATGTAAAAACAGCGTATTTATATGGTAACATTGAAGAAACTATTATGGAAATACCCCCTGGTTATGAGAATAAATTTGGTAAAAATAATGTATGTAAATTGAAACGTAGTATATATGGCTTGCCTCAAAGCGGGCGAAATTGGCATAATAAACTTAAACATGAATTGAAAGTGATTGGCTTCTCTCCACTTGCATCTGATAATTGTGTATTTACTTATAAAGATGATACGAATTTTCTAGCAATTTGTGTGTACGTTGATGATTTAGCAATCTTTTCAAATAATTCTAAGTTATGCGATGAAAAAATAAGTAAACTTAAAGAAATTTTTGTTCTAAATGAAACAACTAAAAATTCAAAATTTTTAGGCATGGAAGTAGTACAAAATCAAGACGGTATCAGTTTATCGCAAACTAACTACATTGAATCTTTGTTGGAAAAATATGGTATGCAAAATTCTAAAAAGTCTAATCTACCAATAGTTAAAGGTGAGGATAGATGTTTTACACCTACAGATAATTTAGTTAATCAAACTGAGTATCAAGAAATTATAGGCGAGTTGCTATATTTAGCTAACCGAACTCGACCTGACCTTGCATTTGTTACTAGTTATTTATCACAATTTAATAAACGTCCTGAGAAAAGACATTATACATTAGCTAAAAAGGTTCTGAAATACTTAAATGGAACAAAAAATAAAGTTTTGTTTTACGAGAGAAAATTCGGTTTAATAAATTGTAGTGCAGATGCAAGCTGGGGAAATGGAGAGGGAGGCAAATCATTTTCAGGTTGTGTAATTATATTAGGAAATTCACTTATTGTATGTAAAAAGCAAAGATGTGTAGTAGTAGATGTGTAAAAGTAAAAAGCAAAGATGTGTAGGACTATCGACATGTGAATCAGAGCTGTTAGCCACTGCAGATACTGCAAGAGAATTAACATGGACTCTAAACATGTTACAAGAACTTAAGTGTGAACAATTTGTTGAAAGACCTGTGATGATTTATTCTGATAGTCAAGCAGCAATAGACTGGCTAAATACAGCAAAGTCATCAAATAAAACAAGACATGTTAATCTTAAATTTCATTTCGTTAGAGACTTAATTGAAGAAAAGACTGTGAAAGTTATGTATAATTGTACTAATGAAATGATTTCAGATTTTCTAACAAAGGCTGTTACAAAGGAAAAATTATCATTTACATTAGAAAAAATATGTTTGATTTAAAAGTATATATTTGCATATTAATTATTGTTTATTATTGTTTTTGATTAAATATAAAACGCTTTTCGCAGGGGGAGAATGTTGGTATAATATAAGTAGTGATAATGCTCAAAGTGTTTTAAGTCTAGCTCCCGTCTCGTTAACTTCAAATTCTATGATGAAGGACTACAGAAAGGCTCTTACAGACAATGAAATGCTCATAACAGGTCTCCAGGTATAAAGGCCTCTGATGTAACTACCATTTTTTGGGAGATCTGCTTACTTATGGCAGTATTAAACTCATCTGCACCTGCCTGGCTCTGGTACACCAATCTTTTTTTTGCTCATATAACAATGCACCTGTCTTCTGCAGGTGTTTTACTTCTAATACGACTTCCCACACGATTCTTACTATACATCACATTTAAAAAAATATTTTCCAAAGTCTAGAAACAATACTGTGGGTGATATCAGACCCCTGGCAATATCTATTACTTTTCACTCTTATTTAATCTTTCCAGCAATGCATCCATGCATAAAATCATCTAAATAACTTTGGGAAGACATATTTCATGTTCAACCACCAAAACTTACCCATTAAATTTTCCCTTTGAACAACACCCATACACATGTGTTCAATTCTTAAGTCTCTTTTATCACTATCACTTGATGAACACCTGTTATAATGAAAAATTTGCATATGCACAACTCTTCTTCCTATGTCATGTCTCATACTTATTCTAATATCCACATCTTACTGGCTCTAATTTTGTGTTTGCAATGGGTGGTATCATCATCCATCTTTACCAATTGCCCACCAGTTTATTATATGTAGATAACAATATGAGCAAAATTAAGTTCATTATTGCCATATGTACTTTCTTTGGTTTGTATATATATACTTAATGATATTTTCGTATAACTTAACTAAACTGAAATGTATATTCAATTTTGCCCTTCTACAAGCATTCAAAAGCATTTAGTTACTGTTAACCAAAATCTCATGTACTGCTTGTTATTTTTCTCATTGATATATTTAGCAATAAGTACAGTCAAACCCCGATTTAGTGCCATCATCGGTACGCATAAAAATATGGCGTTATAACGGATTTGGCGCTATATCGAATTATAATCCTAATTGTGTAAATGAACAAAAATTAAATATTCCCTTACCTCATTATATTACAAGCATTAGAAAATTTGAGGATCATAGCTGTTATAACTGAGCCATTTTCAATTTCAGTGTATAAATTTGTTTATTATTTATCCTCTATTTTTTGTAAGTTCACGTGCTGAACAATATGTCAAAGAAAAAAAGAGTTAAATGAATTTAATGCTTTTAATTTTTATGTAAAATATGAGCGCGTGCTATCTTCAAAATTTGTTAAAATGTAAAGATTATGTGATGCGTGTGGCATCCACAGTTTTGTTTTTTAATTCAAAAAATAGAACAGAATAAAGTTAGCAACGATGTTAGTTGCATTTTTTCATATAGTTTGAGTTTTTAATTTTAGTGAACTACTTTTTACCGTAGGAATAATTTTACTATGTTTAATGTTATAGAAAATTATTATATGAGCATAAGATATGCTACTTTAATAATTTTAAAGTGTAACTAAGTAGTATTGGCGTCCGCTTTTATACAGTTTAATTTAGTAAGAGAAAAGCTAGGAATTTGCGGTGCTTATTCCGTTGCTTTACATAAAAATACTGGAGTCACTGCGACAGGACCTTTCAAGTGAAGTAAAATTATTTTGATTATATTAAGATTAAAAAGATGTTTAAAACCGTTAAAGGATTTAAAAAAGAAGATTTGAAATGGGTAGCCGAAGAAATTGGAGAGACTTTGCCTTCGACGTTCACAATAGCAAGCTTAAAAGAGCTGATTTTAAATAGTAAAGAGTATGAAAAGGATCCCGAATTTGTGAAAGATATCTTAAAAAATGCTATAGCGGAAAGAAAATTGAAAGAAGAAAAACAAGATTTGAAAGAAGAAAAACAAGCTTTGAAAGAAGCTGAGGCATTAAAGCTGGAAAAAGAAGCAGAACTGGAGAAAGAGAAATTAAGATTGAATCATGATTTAGAATTGGCGAGAATGCAATCATCTGGGAAAATTCAAACTGATGCTATTTTAAGTAATTATGAAAATAGTACTATGAGACGAAAATTTACTTTACCTAAGCTGGAATTCAGGAAATTTGGTGGAGAAATTAAGGATTGGTTGCCTTTTTGGAGCCAATTTGAACAAATCGATAAAGATGATGAGATTGCCCCAGAGGACAAGTTCCAGTATTTAGTACAAGCAACAATCGCTGGTTCACGCGCAAGAGAAGTTGTTGAAAGTTTCCCGCCAACTGGCGCCAATTATTCAAAGGCAGTGGAAAGTTTAAAGGCTCGTTTTGGCAGGGAAGATATTCTAGTAGAAGTGTATGTACGAGAGTTATTGAAATTGATAATATCTGTCCAAACAAAAGGTAGATTTGCATTAACTTCATTATATGATAAGCTTGAGTCATATTTACGGGCGCTAGAAACATTAGGTGTTACCACTGATAAATATGCCTCCATTTTATACCCTATGGTTGAGTCTTGTTTCCCAGCAGACTTTTTGAAGGCCTGGAATCGCTCGAATCTCTCTTCTTCTAATACAGATGCTAAAGGAAGGTTGAATAATCTGATGCATTTTTTGAAAACGGAAGTAGAAGGTGAAGAGAGAATATCTTTAGCTGTAGCGGGCTTTGGTTTGACAAAGCGTGAAGATAATAAATATTCTAAAAGGAAAAACAGTGCAAGTGCAGACTATATGCGAAATAAGATATCGACAGCTGCAGGTTTATTGACAACGTCTTCTGCTTTAGATTTCAAAAGGGTATGCATTTTTTGCCAAGGCAAACATTTGAGCTCTGAATGCTTTTCAGCTCGAAAATTGAGTTTATCTGAGATACAAAAGATTATAAAGGATAAAAATTGCTGCTTCGCTTGTTTGTTACCTAATCATACAGCTAAAAAATGTCGAGCAGTTTTAAGATGCATTATCTGTTCTAAGAAGCATGTGCCTTTGATGTGCGATTTGCGTGATTCTCAAGGTAAAACTGCACAAGAAAAGGTTGAAGAAAATTCAGTCAGTAGCGAAGTAAACATGACAAATTTTAATAAGCAAAGTGCTAAAGTATTCCTTCAAACCTTAAAAGTGAAACTCATCTCCGAAAACAAGCAAAAAACAGTTTGTTTATTGTTAGATTCAGCATCCCAAAAATCTTATATTTTGAAAAGTATAGCAGAAGAGATGAATTATACTCCCATTCGTCAAGAAAAAATGATGCATTCATTGTTTGGCGGAGTTACAACAAAGGAATGCCAACATAATTGTTATAGAATAAAGGTTAAGGATATGAAGGAGAAGTTCACCTGTAATTTTGAAGTGATGGATCAAATTACTATATGTGAAAACATTCAACCGGTCACTAATGGTCCGTGGATTAAAGAGTTGAAAGAATATGGAATCGAATTATCTGATGTAAGTCATTGCCGTGAAGTTATCGAAATATTGATTGGTGCTGATATTATGGGAAAGATGTTAACTGGCAAAAGAAAAGTATTGACATCTGGTCTTGTTGCCATAGAAGCATACCTTGGTTGGACATTGATGGGCAAAGCGCCTCACACCGAAGTCTCAACAGATAATTTAGCAATGATGGTGACGTCTTTGCTTGTAAATGAAGCTGATATCTCAAACTTATGGAGATTGGACTTGATCGGAATAACAGATACTATAGAAAAGAAATCTAAAAGTGAGATTGACCGTCAAACAAAGGAACATTTCTTAGAGACAGTAAAAATTAACAAGGATGGTCGTTACGAAATTTGTCTTCCTTGGGCTGACGACACATCTGCATTACCAGATAACTTGAGTTTGGCTGTAAGACGTTTGGAAAGTACAACTTCTAAGTTATTATCTAAGAACATGTACGGAAAATATGAAAATATATTTATGGACTGGTTGAATGAGGGGATCATAGAAGAAGTTCCTGCTACCAAAGTGAACTCTTATGGTAATTATTTACCTCATCACCCAGTTATTAAAGAGACCAGTAGTACAACACCTATCCGTCCGGTTTTCGATGCTTCAGCAAAGTTGGCTAACCATCCATCTTTAAATCAGTGTCTGCAGTGTGGCCCAAATTTGATTGAGCTTATCCCAGATATTCTTCTACATTTCAGAGAAAGAAAATTTGGTGTAACCGCTGATATTAGAAAAGCGTTTCTTCAAATTAGCATTTGTGAAAGGGATAGAGACTTCCTACGATTTCTATGGTGGAAAGATCTAAAAGAGAAGAAACTTAGAGTATTTAGGCATGCACGAGTCGTTTTCGGTGTAAAGTGTAGCCCTTTTCTTTTATCATCAGTAATTGAATATCACATCAAAAATAGTGCAAGTTTTGAGGAAAATTTCAAGCAAAGGCTTTTGCACAGTTTTTATGTAGACAACGTCGCCACTAGTGTGCACAGTGAAGAAGATCTAAAGAGATTTATCTCGGACTCAAAGAAAATAATGGCAAATGGTGGTTTTGATTTAAGACAGTGGGAATACACTGGTGATCACGATGAAACGTCGAACCAGAAGGAAACTCAAGTATTGGGTCTGATTTGGGATAAGGTTTCCGATACATTAAAGGTCAACATGAAATGGCTAAACGATTTCAACACAGAAAGGATTACCAAGCGAAGTATGTTATCGGCAGTTCATAAAATTTTTGATCCTTTTGGTTTTACTGCTCCGGTGATGCTTTATCCTAAATTGATGTTACAGAAAGCTTGGAAATTAGGAATTAATTGGGATGACGAAATAACTGGTGATTTACAAAAAGAATTCCTATTATGGTTTCAAGAACTTAAATATTTAAATGATGTTAAGATACCAAGACATATCCAGATCACTCCAGAAAACTTACATGCATGCACAATTCATACTTTCGTTGATGGAAGTAAAGATGCTTACGCAGCAGTAGTATTCTTGAGGATAGAAAAGGAAGATCAAGGGGAAATAATTCTGCTTGCTGCCAAGTCCCGAGTTGCGCCTTTAAAGAATACGACTGTACCAAGGATGGAGCTATTAGCAGCTACTATTGGCGCTCGTTTGGCGAAAACTGTTGTGGATGCTTTGGGTTGGCAGGAAATGAAGAGATATTACTGGAGCGATTCCTCAACAGTGCTTGCTTGGATATCAAGAAATGAGAGCTGGTCTGTGTTTGTCCGAAATCGGGTTCAAGAGATTCAGAAATTAAGCAGTCCTTCATCATGGAAACATATACCAAGTGAGAAGAATCCAGCAGACTTGCCGTCTAGAGGCTGCAAGGCTAAGCAATTAGCTTTAATCAGATGGTGGGAGGGCCCACATTGGATGAAAGATTCAGCAGAATTTAGAAACCACATGAACACTTCCGATGAAGATTGGAATGAGAAAGAAATTCAGAAAGAAAGGTCAAAGTCTACTTGTATGTTGACGAAAACTGAATTTCCATCCAACAATAACTGGTATTACCGCTACTTTTCAAGTTATGAAAAAATCATACGTTTAGTTGCTTGGATTCTTCGCTTTAAGCATAATTGTTTAAATCCTGAAAAGAGGAATAAAGGCGAATTGACGGTTACCGAATTTCGGGAAGCTGAGATAAAAACTCTACGCATGGTTCAAAAAGAATCTTTCTCTTCGGAAAGTGATGAAAGATTGAAGACATTACAAACCTGTAAGGATGAGCAAGATGTCATTCGTTTGAAAACTAAAATAACTTACAGGAAAGATAGTGAAGATTTTCTCCATCCCATAATTCTCCCTTGAAAGCATGAAGTTGTTAAGCGACTTATTTTTTATATTCATGTAAAGAACTGTCATGCGGGGTTACAAATCCTCCTAAATTTGCTTAGAGAAAGGTATTGGATCCTCAACGGAAGAAAGAGTGTAAAGCTTGTGTTAGCCAGCTGTGTGATTTGTAAAAGGTTTAATTCAAGGGCTTTATGGACATCTAGTGCTCCTCTACCTGAAAACCGAGTAAAAGATTCTGCCGTATTTCAAGTTACAGGCATAGATATGGCTGGTCCTTTGTATCTTAAGAACGATAAGAAGAGTTGGATTTTGATTTTCACATGTGCTATATATAGAGCTGTTCATCTAGAGCTAGTGACCTCTGCTTCCACAGATGCATTTTTGATGGGTTTGAGAAGATTTGTGGCTCGCAGAGGAAGATGCTCTGTTATCTACTGTGATAACGGAACAAATTTTGTTGGTGCAGCTAATTATTTGAGAAGCTTAGATTGGCAATATATACAAAAATATGGGTCTGTCAACTCCATAGACTGGAAGTTTAACCCGCCAACGGCGGCGTGGTGGGGTGGCTTCTGGGAGAGGCTGATTAGGGTAATAAAAGATCTTCTTAAAAGAGTCTTAGGACGCGCCTGTCTTACGTACGAAGAAATGACAACTCTTTTAGCTGATGTTGAAAGTGTAGTGAATTCAAGGCCTCTAACATACCTTTCTGAAGATGCGACTGTAAAGCCTATCTCCCCATCTATGTTTCTTCAAGATGTTCACGAAATTCAGCTTCCAGATGTTGATGCAGTTGAACAAAATTCTCTATCAAAGAGGCTCAGATACAGGCAGTCCCTACTCAGAGCTTTGAGAGATCGATTCAGATCCGAATATTTGGGTGCTCTCATACAGCGAGCAAATAGAAAACAGTCAGAAAAGGGTATCGCTGTCGGAGATATTGTATTAATTGGATCTGACAACAAGAAACGAATCCACTGGCCACTAGGCCGTATCACAGAACTTATTCCTGGCAAAGATAAGAAAGTTCGACTTGTAAAGGTTCAAACTTCGCAACATGAACTTTTACGACCTATTCAAAGATTATATCCTTTAGAAGTAACATAATCAAATAATAGTTCAAAACTGAAAGAAGCATACCATTCAAAGGAAACCTCTGCTCAAACTGTTAAACCCGCTGTAACTTCAGAAGAAGAACCAGTCAGATATAGCAAAGCGGGAAGGAGAATTAAAGTCCCTGAAAGACTAATGTATTGAGAACTACACCTGCAACATTTGGTTTTGATTATAACCTATAATCAAAAGGTGGGAGGATGTTATAACTGAGCCATTTTCAATTTCAGTGTATAAATTTGTTTATTATTTATCCTCTATTTTTTGTAAGTTCACGTGCTGAACAATATGTCAAAGAAAAAAAGAGTTAAATGAATTTAATGCTTTTAATTTTTATGTAAAATATGAGCGCGTGCTATCTTCAAAATTTGTTAAAATTTAAAGATTATGTGATGCGTGTGGCATCCACAGTTTTGTTTTTTAATTCAAGAAATAGAACAGAATAAAGTTAGCAACGATGTTAGTTGCATTTTTTCATATAGTTTGAGTTTTTAATTTTAGTGAACTACTTTTTACCGTAGGAATAATTTTACTATGTTTAATGTTATAGGGAATTATTATACGAGCATAAGATATGCTACTTTAATAATTTTAAAGTGTAAATAAGTAGTATTGGCGTCCGCTTTTATACAGTTTAATTTAGTAAGAGAAAAGCTAGGAATTTGCGGTGCTTATTCCGTTGCTTTACAATAGGACTGAATATGGGATAACTAGTATTTTATTTCGATCTGTGTAGTTATTATATTTACGCAGGAGAAAAATTATTTAAAATACTAGCTTGAGGGTTTTTTTTTTTCTTTTTATTGGTTGAATTTTTTTTCTAAATATATCCTTTATTTGTTAACGCAGTCTTTTGCTTCGTCAGATTTAATTTTTTCTTCTTCAATCTGAATTTCCTCTTCAGATGAATCCGAATTTGTGTCGTTATTTGTTATTAATCCAACAATTTCCTCTTGACTCATTTCTTCAAATACTGGAACATCTTTTTCTATATTAATATCTTCAGCTGCAGTGAGAGGATGCTGCATGCAAGTTAAATTGTTTATATCATGTTATAAATCTTTAATTTCTGCAGTTCATCACTAGATTTGACACTATTTTTTAAGTCTGTATGGCTCCAGCAGTTAACTATAATCGCCATAGAAACTTTCTTTCACGCTTTTTTCATCATCAGAATAGAACCTTTTAGGGAAATAACAGAAAAATCATCTTTACTGATACAGTCAAACAATGTGTCTGATATATTTCCAGTAATGCGCTTTAAAAACTAGTTGGCATAGGTGGACTCTGCTCAGTTCCCCACCATATTTATGGTCTCATAAATTTCTAGTGCGAGACATATTATAATCATGTTAAAAAAAATGAATTTGACCAAAGCTTGATACAGTGACAGAAAGAAATCCCCGCCTAATAGGCTGTCCATCGTTCACTTCGATACATTTATCTTATTCTAATCTATTAATTTATTTTATCAGGGTCAATTCCGTTGTTTATGCTTCATGTTACTATTTCCAATGCAATAATCCTCAAAATTCATATTTATATAAAAAAATTACAATTTCGCTATGTTGATAAAATTGTAAATTACGAATAATTTACGAAATTTTCCTATTAGAATATTTGTATTCAATCATGTTCAAAAAAATATCATAAATGTAATTTTGAAGTTGTCTAATGTATTTATGATCCTCAAAATGGAAGTTTATGCTCAATTATGCCTTATTCTGACATGTTAAGTAAATCGTAAATTCCAAATAACTTACGAATTTTTTAAATTGGAAAAATCATAGTCTATGATATTCATGCCAGTAACCTAAATAATATTTCGGAAGTGGTTTGACATCTTTACGATGAAAATATCCCTCAAAATTGACGTTTATGTGAAATTTTGCTCTTTTCTGCCATGTTAAGAAATTCGTAAATTTCCAATAACTTACGAAATTTTTATATTTGAAAATTCATAGTCATTAATATTCATGTCAGTGTCCTAAATAATATTTCAAAAGTAGTCTGACATCTTTACGATGAAAATATCGCTCAAAATTGACGTTTATGTGAAATTTTGCATTATACTGCCATGTTAAGAAATTCGTAAATTTCCAATAACTTGCGAAATTTTCAAAGTAGCATATTTATAGTTACTTATGTTCATTCCGGCATCAAAACGGATATTTTAAAACTGGTCTGACATTTTTACAGTAAAAAGTTTCCATTTAATGCACGTTTAAGTGAATTTTTGTCCTATTCTCCCATGTTAAGAAAATCGTAAATTTCTAATAAGTTACGAAGTTTTTAAAATCGAATGTTGCAAATACATAGGGTTCTTGCCAGTGTCGAAAATAATATTTTAAAACTGATCTGACCTCTCTGCGACAAATTGTTCTTGAGATATCGTGTACACAGACTAACAAACTAACGGACTATTTTTACTGATACAGTCAAACAATGTGTCTGATATATTTCGAGTAATGCGCTTTAAAAAAAAATTATGATTCTAACATCTAAAGGTTGTAAAACACCAGTGCAATCAGGAGGTAAAAATTGAAATCGGATGACTGGAGTTACTTTATAACAGAATGCATTATATAATATCAATAATACCTGACATGTTTTCTTCCTCATTTCAGTGTTAAAATTCACTAGCCAGGTTCGAAATAAAATCGCAATCATCCATGCTTTATTGTTATTCACATAATCCACATATAAAGCAGGATTGGAATTTTTAATGCATCTTGGCTTAGCAGATTTACCAATAACAGTTAATGGCCGTTTGTCAGATCTACCAACATTCGTGCAAAACACAAGCGATACACGATGTTTAATTTTCTTACATTCTTTAACAGATCTTATTGATATTGCTTTGTCGGGTTGCAAATGATAAAATAAACTGCTTTCATCCATAATATAGACATGAACAGGTTCATACTCTGAAATATTAGCATTTAATTTTTCCTGGCTTCTTACCACAAAATACACCTCTTACCGCAGAAACATTTCTTCTGTGTTTCAATAACCCATGATACAAAGAGTTGGAATGCGTCAAAAGAGCGACAATAAACATAGTGCTTGATGAGAAAAAAAAATTGCTAATTTTAACAAAAAATTATAGGTTTTTGGAAAATGTTGATTGGCGCTACATCGAATTGGCGTTACAACGGATACTTTACATTATGGTCCCTATTCAGAAGATTTGTTTACCCATACATGTGGTGGTTAAACGGGTTTGGCGGTATTTCGGGGGGCGTTGTATCGGAGTTTGACTGTATTTCTAACTCATTATGATGCCAAATTTTTATTTTCAGAATACTTCATTGACATTTTTTTTTTTTTCCCAAATTCACTAAATAAAAAATAAAAAAATCCTTTAATAGAGAAGTACAATTTAAACATCATAATAAAATGCATTATATCATTACAATGCATATCATGACTATGTGATGACATATAGAATTAATTAATAATCAAATAAAATTATGCATGACAGTGGGGAAACAACAGCTTTCCAACTAATAAAAAAACGTTGAATTTTAAATTTGCTTTTGATAATACAAATGTATGCTAAAAAAGATAAGTTAACACCTAAAATAGAGGATATTTAGGAAATCCCTAAAAATGCAAATTAAGAATATTATTTTTTTTTAACAAACATAACATCTTCAATAAATCTAAATCTAAAAATGGTGATGTAATTAAAAAGAACTTGTTGACACAAATACTTGGTTAATAAGTCTATATATTGGAAAAAAGATCTAACTTTGTCAAATAGTAAGAAATGCTTAAATATATTATATTCATGATAGAGTGGGATATAAATACAAATTTAGGCTTTTTTTCCTTCCTAGGCTTTCTTTCTACAGTAGAAGGACTATTGTAAATATAGTTAAGATATCAATTACCATATATTTCAATATATAAAACATTACTTAAAATATAAAAAGGCTCAACAAAATTAGAAGATTGAAAAAAAAACCAAAAAAAACCCAGGTGATTTTAAAATTATATACTAAAAATATTAAAATAAACCAAACTAATTATTAACATATTTAATATCAGTAATAATACTAAAAGTGACGGGAAAATATCTCCATTCTACTTCATGTCATTAGCATGACTTTCTTCAATATAGCATAAACCCTATCACAGAGCAATTCTTCTATTCATATGCATGTTGAATTAGCACTCTTATGATATCATTAGTCCTCAATTGTTAATGATACTTCCTAACCTCACCAATTGTAAAATATATCCCCTTAACTAGTCAGGCTGATCAAGGCCATTTTATACTTGCATTGGAGTGAAGGTTGAGTGCTTTGAGTAAGTTGGTGTTGAAATAACTGTTATACATATGCACACCTTTGTACAATAGTTTTCTCGACAACTGATTATTAATTTACAAATTTGGCTCAACTTTTTTACATGAGTGTATAATAATTATAACAAATATGCTAGTACAAAATGGCATAGGTAATGGAAAGATCACCAGAAAATGTTATACTGGAGAATAAATAAATACAACCATTATACATCTATTTTATCACCATATTAAACCATAATTTACTTTTTTTTTTTTTTTTTTTTTTTTTTTTCAGCAGGAAAAAGATATCAAAAAAGCCATTCATAAGCAAATTGAATTATGGAATCATATAGGTTGAAATATTATTTATGTTATATACAAACACACACATACACACAAAAAGGAAGGCAATTTTTCATTTTTAGAATAGTTACACATAACATGAATTTTTCTTTGAAAAACATTTCAGCTTGCTTCAAGTGGAAAACTTACTCCAAAAGCATATTCAAAGGGGAATACTGAATTTTCAAAACACAGCAAATGTGAAATATTTTGTGTTAAAAGAAAATTCTCCTGAGTCAAAAGCTATTAAAAATCATTAAATGTTTATCATCAACTGAAAGTAAAATAATTAAAATTTTAAAATGGCCAAAACCTGCACATAGTTTATTGCCTTTCTTCAATGATATATTGTTAAATACAGAACTTGTTGCAGAATACTTTAAACATTTATCTAAAGAAAAATATTGTCCCAATAATTCAAAATTGGATGTATTTAAATGATTGTTACAAAAAGAGATTTGTTGCCATAAAAAGTAAGAAGTAGCTGTTGATTTTGCAAAAAGGCACAAATTTAAAATAGAGTGAAGAAAAATATTAAGATCAAATCCATATACTATCAGGAACATATTTTACTCAAAATCTTCAAATATCAAATAAAATCTTTTTACCCAATCTCACATAATTTAGTGGAACAGCATCAATATAAAGTACGAAGCCACTATCCGATGTTAATTCTTGGAAAGAAACAAGGTATTAGATCTATCTCTAGCCCATGAATTATTTAGGATTTTGGGCATTTAAAAAGGCATTTTTGTGCATTTTATCCTAATTAGTTCTTCTTGTGGATTCTAAAAAACAGTTTAAGATTATAATTTCTCAAGAGAATATACAAAATAACTACAAAGAATATACAGCATATACATAATAGCTTTAAACAGAGTTCCCACTCTTTTTTTTTCTAATGAAAAATAAAGACCTTTTTAATCACACTAAGGACAGATAAGATATAATATGACTTAAAATAAAACATTGTAGAATTCATATTATACAATTTAATATAAACATCTGATCAAGTGGGATGTTCTAACAACAGATTTGATAAACTGGTACTTTCTTGATTATATGTTAATATAGATATTGAATTATATTATAATTTACATTATAATATTAATATCTATACAATATTTCTTTAACGTGGACCAGTTAAAAGCACATTTTGTCAAAACAATATGATAATGATGTAAAGTGTTATCTCATTGGTCAATCCAGACCCAAAGCATAAGTTCGGCTGCCACAGACAAAGTAGTTACAAGCGCATTGGCTAGAGATTTTTGGTACAGAATTTTAATCTAATACACTTGGAAATGCACATTTTCTTTAAGAAACTCAAAAAATATTACTTTTTGTGGTGAAACATATGCACAAAATCTCATATTTAGAAGTATATTTGGAAAAATTTAAGGCTTGCATTTAATGATAGCTAATCGGCATGACGGTAGTGGTGTCATCTATTAAATTTTTTTTAGGTTTTTCATTCATTATAAATAGAATGAACGTTATTTGTTTTTATTTATTTATTTATTAACTATGGAATTTCTGTTATGTATGATGGTATGGTAATTTAATTCCATCAAATTTTAGGAAATAATTGAAATTTAATATAACAATAATTTAATTCTAAGAATTTTTAACTTAGCAGCACAAAAAAATATTTTCTAAAAATGAAATTATAATGCAAAAATCAAAGATTTAAATCTCTTATTTAAAAAAAAAAAAAAAAAAAAAAAACGAAAATTTCTATCTATGAGATTTTTTTTTTTTTTTTTTTTTAATCATATTAGATATGTAGGTACTGTCATGCAGATGTTTTGTGCAGGGAAAGGCTAGTTATTAAATAAATAACAATATCATTTAATATAAAATATAAATTAAAATTAAATTAATATTTTTGTTCAGGAATATCATAAACAAATGAAAGCTCAATTCTCTATCTTTGGTGTAACAATATCTGATTTAATAACTCACAAATAGATACCTGCAGCAAACTCACTTCATATTAATCTATGTATTAAGGAGACAAAATACCTATTGTTCTCAATAGCCAAAATCTAAGTTATTTAATAAATTACTTTGGGATATTTATACCAAAACTGCAAGTCATTAAAAAAGTTTAGAAGAATATTTTCTAAAAAAAGAATTTTTATATATTAAAATCCACATTGTAAGCATAATATATAAATAATGGTACACAAAAATTAGAAAATAAGCTCAGTTTCATTTCTTTTTTTACAAACTTAACAGTTAATATATGGACATTTATATGTACATACATTAGTAATATGCACATATACATGTAAGAAAATTATAAAATGAGTATATTAAGAAAACTTTTAAATTTAAAACAATGTTCAAAGTGTAAAAAATGTCTGAAAAATTACATGAGAGAAAAAAAATTCAATTATATGAAAGAAAGAGAATAATGGGGGGTAAAATTAAAAGACAAATAATTCAACTAATGCAGTGATCGGCAAACCTTTGCACATGAGTCACATGTGGTTAAGCCAATTAAATGATGCTCTGTCATAAATAGATTTTAACTATATGCAAATGGATGGGGTGTAAAAATGATAAACTTTTACATCTCCTATCTAACTCAATCTCCTAACCAAAAAATCTTATATATTAAAACACAAGCGATTTTCCGTAAGACCAAAATCGCACGATATGGGCATGCGCGGAGGCTGTTCCTGTCTTTAGACGAAACCAGTGACTAATCACTGAGAGTCTCTTCAGATTTTTAGAGCGAGCGAATTCAGAAACCTGAACCAATCAGAATACGGAGTTAGCTCATGCCTTGCCTTCTTCTGTGGTATCCTGGCGTGGGTTGCTTACGGTGATGGTGAAATTTGTAAATACTGGGTTAGATTTTTTACAATTTTCTATTTTTTTTAAAACAGCAAGGTATGTATGCATTATTATTATTATTATTATTTTTTTTTTTGTTGTTGTTGTTATTATCTTATTTCTTTTACTTAAAGTTTATACTTTGAATTCTAGAGAATTGAAATATGTGTTCCTTTGCTGTTTACATTTGTATACGTTCATATGAAATGTTAGTGTTAAAATTTTAACCTTCTTACTACTTTGTATGTATTATACGAAATATTACTATTAGCATTTTTTAATGTTTTGTGTGCATATAGTATATTTAAAATGTTAGATTATTACAATTTTCGCGAAATTAAACCTGAATCGAGCTTCATCAATATTTCTGTATTGCACCGAAAATAATATTTTTATTTTTAGTTACTCCCATCATTTCCTTCGTTTATTTTTGAATTCTTATTATAATAGTATGAATAAATTTAATCTAAAGTGATTATTTTATGTTTATATGCTTGATGGATTACTTTTAGCGTATGAATTTCTTTTTGCATTCTTGGACGTTCTCAAAACCCCAGCTTAATGTAAATTATTTTTTGAAATAATGATAATGCACAAACATGGTTCATACACTTAATGGTAAAAAAAAATTCAAGTACTTTTTAAGTACTTTTCAAGCACTTTCCAGAAAAATTTCAAGCACTTTCAACCAGGATTTTAGATGCGTCCACTGTCCACACACACACCTTTTTTTGGTGTGTGTGTGTGTGGGGGGGGGGGGGGGATTACCTACTTAAATACTCCGTATCAAATGTATTTATTTTATTTATTTATTTATTAACATAACTAAGGGGCTCTGCCTCCTGCTCGTTCACACATCCAACCCCCGACTCACCTTGCTTTTTTTTTAAACCCCTGCAGGGCTCTTCCTATCTGTTCGCTGTTTCCTATTCAATAGATAGGAATATAAATAGTGCATTTTATAAAACACAAACAGAAAAATATTGTAGAAATCCCCATATTCAATGCCGGATTGAACTACATAACATTTAATTGCATTTAAAAAATAAATAAATAAATAAAATAAAATATGTTAAAAATCAGTAACGTATTTTTTCAGAATAGAAGAAAATTCGTTATGTCTAGACCACTTTCTACTACAGATTTAATATATGACCCCGTTTGGCAACTTTTAATGTTTTTTTTCACTATTTGACGATGACTTTTTTGATAACTGTTTGTTTAAAAAAATCTAGTAACTATTTTTTCTAATGCTTATAACTTTTTAAAAATTGAAATTCAAGTACTTTTTAACATATTACAGCAATTTTCAAGCACTTTTAAGCACTTGAAAATGAAACTTTTTTTTTCAAGCACTTTTCAAGGATTTTTAAAAGTGTACGAACCATGACAAACCAATTTCCATCAGGTAAAATCTCGCGATTATTGTAAGCATATATAATTTTTGAATATACTAAATAAGATATACATGCAGTAGAAAATAAAATGTAAACAACATTTTAAATAAACACATAAAAAAACAGAAAAAAAAAAAGTAGAGTTTCCAGTGCTATATAATATTTTCAATTTTATTTTGAGCATTCAAAAAGTGCAGTAACTGGAATAACTTAAATTATTTAATGCATAATCATTGCAATTTTCAGCCTTCACACTTCGTAGTTGTTTGTTGTTATAATACACACTTCATATATCCTCTTAACAGATAAATAATTTTTCTATTCTGCACATCTGGCTAACCATACCTTTCGAATGATACCATTTCCAACCCTCTACTTCCATAATTAACATGTTAAAAGTGTACCACAAATTTTATGCTTGCCTAATAATATATATATATAATTGAGAAAAATTGTGCTGATTTCAATTTGGCTCTGAATTATTTGGAAGTTTCTTGCCAAGGTTTTTCATTTACGCAATTGCGATATCTATTTTTATTCATTACTGAAATGACGATAAAAAGCCGCTGAAGGGTCCCAAAACTAAAGCTATACCACAGTAATTTTAAGAAATGAATATAGTAACCTATGCTAGGGAATGAGATACAGTGACTGCATGCCTTTATATGGAAGAATAGTCCTGTCGTACTAATTTAAGTTCTGTTTATAATGAATGTAAAAAGTATTTACTTATTACTTTTAGAGGGGCGGAGGGTGGTCAACCAAAAATGACAGCAATTTCAAGGCAAATGTAGTATTACAAAAAAAATTTACAACTCAAAATAACTCTGTGGTACACCAGCCTATGCCATAATGCAACATCCCAAATTTATCATTAATTTTACGTTTAATATTTTTATTTCTGTAAAATATAATTCAAACGCTCTTTCTTTTGTACTCACTGACATGACTTCTGTAAATTTAGGTTTTTAAAATTATGGTTGTACTTTAAATATTCATAAACCTGGATTGAATATATAATAAGGATTGGAAATTTTTCCAAAATATTTATGTTTGGTACCTAACTCTTAAAGCTGCGAACCATTTTTGGTTCACAAATAATTATGCTAACATACGTAAGTATCTATCACATTTGATTTACTTTCCATTGAATTATTTTTTAGAATTTAATTTAAATCAAAGTGTTTCATTCAATGATGTACAGATGAGCGCAGTTAATTCAAGGTTCCTATTAGATTAGAGGTGGGATTGCGAGAATCTTTGAATATTTTGGAAAGTCTCACTCAAAAATATATCGTAAGGGGGATTTCGCCCTAATTTTTTCACATTGCTCTATGAGTATTTCATCAATTTTTTAGTTCAGTTGGGTAATATATTAATTGCTTTGAAGCCTGTAGTGATATTTTTTTTAAAACTTCTATAAAATTTCTTGATTAAAAAAGAAAAAAAAATAAGGGTATATTATGTAATTATTTCAAAATACTTCTTAATTATAAATATCTGTTAAGAGGATATATGAAGTGTGTATTATAACAACAAACAACTACGAAGTGTGAAGGCTAAAAATTGCAATGATTACACATTAAATAATTTAAGTTATTCCAGTTACTCCACTTTTTGAATGTTCAAAATAACATTGAAAATAAATTTTAAAAGAGATTAAGTAATAACATGAGCAATTCCTTCTGCATTTCTTATGAAAATTTAGATCCTGATTACTAAAGAAGTACCTCTCCATAGTCAAAAAAAAAAAAAGAGAAAGAAAATTAACATTTGACTTTTTTTTTAATCGTTTAATTTGCAATTGTAATTTCTCTAAAAAGAAATTTACAAAAAGTAAATCATGTAATTTCTCACTTGAATTTCAAATATCCCACTTAATTATTTTTTTTGTTTTTGTTTTCAAACACAATAAGGTGTATATGCATTATTTATTCCGCTATGTGTAAAGTACGCCTTTGTATGAGTTCTAGAGTATTGTGTATATAGCACTGGAAACTCTACTTTTTTTTTCTGCTTTTTATGTGTTTATTTAAAATGTTATTGTTTACATTTTATTTTCTACTGCATCTATATCTTATTTAGTTTATTCAAAAATTATCTATGCTTACAATAATCGCGAGATTGTACCTGATGGAAATTGGTTTGTGCATTATCATTATTTCAAAAAGTAATCTACATTAAGCTGGGGTTTTGAGAACGTCCAAGAATGCAAAAAGAAATTCATATGCTAAAAGTAATCCATCAAGCATATAAACATAAAATAATCACTTTAGATTAAATTTATTCATACTATTTTAATAAGAATTCAAAATATACGAAGTAAATAATGGGATTAACTAAAAATAAAAATACTTATTTTCGGTGCAATACAGAAATATTGATAAAGCTCAATGCAATTTCGCGAAAATTGTAATAATCTAACATTTTGAATATATTGGGTTGTTGATAAATAATGTCGTTTTTTTTTTTTTTTCATGTTTTTCAAAGTGAATTTATTTATATTAACAACAAACATTAATCAATAATATATTGACCATTTTGTTGGATGACCTTTTGCATCTTTCGGTAAGTTGGAAAATTCCACGTTCGAAGAAGCCTTGGGTTTTAGAAGTGAAGATTTAAAAAAACGACATTATTTAAACAAGAACATAACATATCAACAACATATTCCTCAAACATATTTTAGACTGTATCATGTCTAATCAGATCCTAAATGAGAGACACTTTGGCTTCCTTCCAAACAGCGATTGTCGTAAAGCTTCATGGGTTTTTGAGATAGACATACGACAGGCTAAGTGCCAAAATAAATACATGTGTGCTTTCAAATTGGACATCCAATCAGCATATGATTCAATCTGGAGAAATGTCCTCCTTTACAAAATGGTCACCATTGGAATTGGTGGTAATGTGGCCTTGTGGATCACCAACTGGATTAATAATAGGACCTTAAAAGTGAAGTGGCGTGGTGTAGTGTTTCCAACACTATAGAATCAAACCGTGGTGTCCCCCAAGGCAGTGTTATTTCCCCTATTCTGTTTCTGATGTACATGATAGATCTCTTTTAATGTATTGATTCTGGTGTTAAGACAATCGTCTACGATGATGACATACTTTACTACTCTGACACATCAATGGAAAAAGTTGGTCGTAAGCTCAACAAAACCCTTCACAGGATTAATAGATGGTGTAACTATTGGTATTTAGAAGACCGCCCAGACAAGTGCACAGCTATTAATTTTTCATGAAAGAATGATACTCCAGACTCTTTTCTCTCTTTTAAAAGTGTTACCATTCCTTGGCAAGATTTCATGAAGATCTTAGGGATGCTTCTTGAGAAGAATTTGACCTTTAAGCTGCATATCCAGCAAGTACAAAGGAAATGTCTTAAGCACCTCAATTTTCTTAAAGCTATCACCTACCCTCGGTGGGTGGGGGAGTCTTCTTGGCATTTGATTCAGATCACCAATGCCGTGATTCATGGAACCATTGAATATGCATATGTGATCTATCAAGCCGCATCTAAATCAGTGCTTAAGACTCTAGGCATTATATATAACACTGCTCTAAGATTTGCCCTTGGTCTTCCAAAATAGAACCCCAATACAAGATGTATCATGAAGCCAATCAAATTCCTTTGACATTTAGAAGACCCTATTTAGCTGACTGTTTTTACATTCGTTGCTCTAAGGCTGCTAGCTATAATCTCCCTTCTCCTGTTTCCTATTCAGCTGACTTCTCTTGGTTTGTAAATGGTACGATGTGTTCCCAGTCCATGCTCATTCAAAAGTATTGGCCCCACAAACTAATTTCAGATGTGGACATTATTGATGACAGTCTTCCTTTTCAAACCAAGGTTTTTTCCTCCTACCATGATCCAGCATTTATTTTATGCACATCTCGCAGAAAATTATCGACACTACCAACTTACTGCAACAGGTGCCTCTAAAGACATGAACAAAACCTCTATTGCCACTATTAATATTGCTAGCCAACAAAAGGAAGCCTATATAATTCATCACTTAAATTTAGTTTTTACTGCCAAAGTTTTAACCATCAATCTTGCAGTTCAAAGTTTTGTAAAAGATGGTGACTACTTTAATCACAGACAGTAGTCAGCTCTTGCCGCTCTTAAATCAACCAATCAGAAATCTTCAGCCTGTATCCTCCATCTTTATCACACCTTACAGCAAGCTATACAAAAAGCTAAGAAACTATTATTAATGTGGGTTCCTGGTATTCATGCTAATGAATGTGCCAACCAATTGGCCTAATTCAGGCCTTTTCCTATATATAGTGGTATTGCTCCGGAAGACCTTAAAAGCATCTTCACTGAATTCTCAAAGACAAGTCTGAACAGTGGTGGACTAACGGCAAATATGCAGAAACTTGCACTCACCTCGGAAAACACGATTATAATAAAGTCCACAATAGAAATGAAGCTGTACTGACTGCTCAGTTTTGTACAGAAAGCCTCCCTACTGAATATAGACTTTTTAAGTATAAGCTTAGGGAGTTGCCCATGTGTTCATATTGTGGGGCAGACATCGGAACTGAAAAGCATTACCTTTTTAAATGTCGTGCCTGGGCCATTGAAAGAACTTATCTTCTCAAGGAAATAAATATAAACCTCTCAATTACTCCAGAATAGTCTGAGTTAAGCAACAACTCCACGTACTATCGGCTATTCCTCAGGCTGTTTCTGCACAGCAGGCAGTTTTAAAAAGAATATCAACAGTAAGAAACTGAGTTGTTTGTCTCCTGTTTACTGGAATATGCATTTTCATTGTTTTCTCTTGTTTCAGTTTTCCAAGGGTTCTCTCATGTTTGATTTCATACTCTTTGCCTACTCTTAGCTTTTTTCTCTCTCTTATTCCTTTTTTTGTTGATGTTTTTTGCTGGCCAGCTAGATCGCTGCACCGGCTGTCGATCAGTTGAGGTAATGCTGGCACAAGCTGTAGCCTACACCTCAAAGCACAAGCAAAGCAAAGCTCTTTCCCAGTCACTTTGCAATAGAATAGCAGGAGGCAGAGTTTATAGTTTTTAAATTTAATCATTATATGAAAGTGTTTGAAGAATGTGTCTGAAGTGTTTGATTCTAGTAAAGTAAATGTATTTAATACTGTGTAAAACTTGAACAACAAGCACGATAAACTTCAAAATGACATTCAGGTCATGTGGTGAATGGATTTTACAATCTGCATCAATTCAAGTTAAGCGCCTACAAATTAACCCACCTTATGAAGATTTAAATATCAGACAACATAAAAGTATTATCGGATACCTTATTTTTAGTAAATCTTCATAAGTATGTATTTTGATTTTCATTTAACATTTACCTAATGTTGACTTTCTTGATTAGAGGCCACTACAAAATGACATTAGTCCAGGATTTAAATAATCAAAATATTTAACTTAAATCCATCATGAATTGAAAATAAATAGTTTCAGCCTCAAATGCATGTTTCTACTTAAGTGGTATTTTCATTTAAAGATTGACTGTGTACCTGATTTATAAAAACAATGAATTCTTTGGATAATTGAATTAAAATAAAACAAAGATAGTATTTCAAAAACTAAAGCAATTTCTGAACTTTATCATTCGGAAACAAATCATTAATTAAAGAAATTAATAACTTGATGTTAGGCAGGTTCAATCAATCCTGAAATTGTGTCTTTATATTCTTGAAATTGTGTATTTGTGTATTGGTATATTTATGAATGCATTCATTCTTTATAATTATAAATTTAATGATATTTGTATTGTTAATATATTTAATTTTAAATAAATTACTTCATTTCCTTTATATTTTATGTTAGTGATCATTTATTTATTTCTAGGCAAGCAAGGAAATATTTTATTTAGTTGTGTTTTAATTTTTCAGCTAAATTTAATTAACAGTGCAATCTAGGTTTTCCTGTTATTAGAGTACCAACTGTGTTATATCTAATTTGTGGTCACAATGCAGCTAAAATGCCCAATTCAAAATTTTATCTTTCAACGACCAAAACAAAAAATAAAAATCCCAATTTTTAAATTAATAATTATTTATTTCTAGGCAAGCAAGGAAATATTTTATTTAGTTGTGTTTTAATTTTTCAGCTAAATTTAATTAACAGTGCAATCTAGGTTTTCCTGTTATTAGAGTACCAACTGTGTTATATCTAATTTGTGGTCACAATGCAGCTAAAATGCCCAATTCAAAATTTTATCTTTCAACGACCAAAACAAAAAATAAAAATCCCAATTTTTAAATTAATAATTATTATTTTTCATTTCATCATCATCAATCTCAATAATTTAATTTAATTAAAATTTATTTTTTTAAATATTTTTTTTGGGGATACATAACAATATTGACATAGCATAGAAATGTGCAGAAGAAGCATATAACTAAAGCACAAGTTGAGCAAGAATGAGCCAGTCACAGATTGTGACTGAAGATGCAAGTACTAGTTTAGCTCATTTAGCTACTTTTATCTTTAAATCAGGTATATTTTTCACATCAATTAATATTTTCTTATAACTTTAGATTGCTGTTTTTATTTATTAATGCTTCTGTTGTTTATTGCTTATTGATATTTAAGCATTTTATTATATATACTTTCTTTGTTTTTAGATAATATCACTTATTTGGCATGGCTATAAAAGAAGAAAAAAAAACGAAAATTAAAACTATGAAATTAAAGTTGAATGGACTGAGTTGTTCTGTTTATACAAAACTCAAAAACAAATTATACAAAACTAAAATTATACAAAACTAAATTATATAAACTTGTTTATACAAAACTACAAAATTCTTAAATGTCTTATTTGTCAAGAAAAAGTTATGCATATTAAAAGTCAAATTTGGAGAGAGGCTTCATAACTAAACATGCATCATTTGGCTGCAAATGTTTTGGAAGTGATTTAAGAAAGGAAGCAGAACTTTGGAAGAGTGAAGAAAAATTGAGTTCTACAGAACTTAATTTTCTATTATGTTATAGATAACATTTGGTACTATTTTTCAGCAATGTTAATAATTTAAGCTTTATTGTTAAACATGAGAATGCTAAAAGAGACAAACTAAATACAGGCAGTGAGTACATTAAAAGTTGTTTTATAAATGCATCTAAAGAGTTATTTCAAGATTTTAAAAACAAACAGAAATTATTTTTTAAAATATTAAAGAGTTAACACTCTCTCTTACAACAGTAAAAGTTGAAAAATACAAAATATCTTCTAATATAAACAATTACAAAATTGGAGATTTTTAATTGATTTCAGCTTTATGATTGCTGTCAGTAATTCTTAAGTTATAATTGAAAAGCACAACTTTCACTTTTTGTCTGATTTATATCACCAACAAGAACTTTTAGAAATATTGCCGCTGAATGGTCAAACACATGGTTAAGATATCGTAAATGCAATCAATTAAATGCATGGAGAAACATTATATTCCTTTTGGCAAAATTAAATTTCAAAAGATGGGGCAAGAAGTATGACTGGAGTAAGAAAATGTTTTGTTTATAAAAGATTAATCACAAGATACTTGTTTACCATTGAATCATTCATTAAGAAGTGCTTTGTGTGCATATTTCCAGAAAAAATTTGCAATATTATAAAATTGGTGATGAAGATAGTCAACACAATTATAGCTAAAGATCTTTATCATTGCCAATTTCAAAATAGAAAGTGAATATGCAGATTGTCTGCTGCATAATGAAAACTATGCTGGCTTTCAAGAAGAAAAAATTTTAAAAGTTTTTTCTTATTATTTGAAGCTGAAGCATTTCTTCTTAAAAAGGAGGTTAACTATCCTGAACTAATAGATGATCAGTGGATCTAAAATTTTTACTTCATGGTTGACATTACATGTAAATAATCTTAACTGTAAGAAAAAAAAAAAAAAAATTCAATGTTAGAAAAAGTAATTTGATTCAACAATAAATTATTCTATTTTGTCAAAATTTTGAAATAAAAACATTAATTCATTTTCCAAGCCTACTGGAACAATACCAAGGAAATAATTCTATAACTGAAATTTACTATTTAAAAATATGAATTTTAAATACAAGGGAAGCTTTTCTAGTCTATAAAAGTTTTAAGAATTTAGAAATAAAATAGTGACATTAGCCTTTGTTAAAAAATTTCTCTATGCTGACTCAACAAAATTGAAATTTTCTCTTTTTAATATTAAGTGCTACTTTCAAAAAGCAATTACTGGGGTTAAAAACAAAGAATTACAGAACTCTAAATTTGAATGCCTTAATGATGATGTGGAAAAAGTAGAAAAAAAAATTATCTTAGTTTACAGAAAAATTTGTATGCTTTGAAAGATTTGGAGAAAGTAGATATAACTTTCAGCGCCTGGAATAGTATTACTAAAACTTTAAAAGTTAAAAGAGTTAACAATTTCTTTTTATTATTATTCTTTGGCTCTGCATATTCATGTAAACTATCATTTTCAAGCATAAACTTTATTAAAAAAAAAAAAAAAAAATCATGATAATCTGATATGCTTAAAATTAAAAACAATAACATACAAAAATCTGATCTATTCAAACTTTTCAAAGAAATGTGAGTTTGTTTTTAATATTAAGTGCATGTTTCGTCATTTTTATTTTAATATATATATATATATATATATTGTCACTATGAATAATATTATGAAATCTGGTTTTTAACATGCTTTTATTAGTTTCACCTGTATGTATGTTTGTATGTATGTTTGTAACCACTCTGGGAGTAAACAAAAAGTCTATATTGTAAAAAAGACTTTCCCTACGTGAACGCTGTGGCTGTGAGGTAAGGCTCCACGCTACGAACCTAAAGGTCTAGTGTTTGAGCCCAATCAGGGGAGATTAAAAAAAATGGTTTTTGTTTAATTCTAAATTTTTTTGATTAAAGATTTAAATGTATGTAAATATTATGGTGTGTCACTCACACGATTTTCTCTTATCCTGCATTTTAATACTAAGATAGATATTTTGTGCTTTTTAGTTCGCATTTCTATAAAAGCGTGTTCTTTATTTTTTTAAAACTATAATATTATAATTAATAATAATAATTAGTTTAAAACAATTCCTAAAAACATGGTTCTTGAAAAGACATGCAGCTTTCAAAATAATTCTCGAATTTTACATCACTGATCTTTGGCCTTGTTTACTAATGAGTTTGCCGACCACTGAACTAAAGTAATTTTAATTGTAACAAATAAAAAATATTAAAAAGGCCTTGTAAATATTAGAAAAATTCTTAAAAATTCTTTCCATCACATAATATCAGTTTTATCACTGATATTATGTGATGAAAAGAAGAACTATTCACTAAAAAAAAAGATAAGTATTGCAAAAATATAGTATAATTTGAAAATTGAATTTTGTTTACAAAACAAAATAAGTACTTTCTAAACTTCCGATATAAAGTTAATACTTCTAAGGGCTTTTTACAAATAAAAGGTAAAAATTGGTGCTTTTAAGCCATTTCTAAAACTTGTGGGAACCCTGCTTAAGTAAAAAAGATACTTAATAACTAATAAATATAACACACTGCATAAAATACTAGTTTTAATAAAGTTAATTTTTACCATTCGATGTAACTGGACTTTATATACTAGATTGACATCATGAATTATAGAGTTGGCATATTGGTCCTAAGTTTACAAACATAAATATATAATCAACATTGTTGCAAAAATAGATATAATAAAATATTATATAAGTCTAGTCACAAAAAGCATTTGGAAGTTTCAAAATACTTTATATGAAGAATTAAACAAAAATGGTTCAAAATCATGATATAAAATTTTCAATCATAAAAAGCTATTGATTATTACAAAGTAAAAGCTTTAAAGACACTATAAAAAATAGTAATAAAATAATCAATTTCGAAATATTTTATCTATTAATTTGATTACAAAAAATATATAATCAGTTAAGACTGGTGGATCTGCAATCAGAAGCCTCATTGTTCCATTTGCATCACTAATTACTTAGCAGATCATTTTTATTTATTTCATAAAGATTAATATATATATATGGTTAACTCACCAGATAACCAGATACATTTCTGAGGGGGAGGGGTACTGTCCCCTTCAACCTTCTATTGTATTTGTCTATATATATATCTATATATGTATATATATATTTCTTTGTAACTCGTAGCCTTGTGTTAATTCCTTGTAATTCATAAATACTTGTACCAAATTTAATGCCAAATGATTGTAAAGCATAGCGAAATTATTTTGTGCAGCCTTGTAAACTAATTACTAATTCTATGAATATCATTTTCTAAAGAAACCATTTTTTTTTTAACATTCTAATAACATGTGTTTATTCCACTACCATATTAAAGTGCACTTATAAGTAGTGTCTATAGACCATAACAGTACAAAATTCTTTTGTGTGTTTCATGTACATCAGCCACAAATAGTATATACATCTACAAAAATTATATAACTAATTCCTTGTAGATCATTAATATTTGAACCAATTTTACATCATTTGAGTATTATCAGCATTATTTTGTGTGGCCCTGTAAATAAATTATTTAGTCTATGCATTCCTTTTTTCTAGATAAAACATGTTTTTAAGTAACTTAATAATGTATGTTAATTCCATTATGGTGAATGCAGCATAAATGCATTAAAATGTACTTAAATTAAAAATCTGTCATTAGGCTCTAATACTACGAAATTCTTTTGTGTGTCTCTGTAAACAAACCATAAGCAACACACCATAAAAACTATGCAACTAATTCTTTGCAGCTCATGAATAATTGTACAAAATCTGATGTAATTCAGATGATTACACAGCTTGTTAGAACACTTCTACATGATCCTGTAGATTAAGTTCGAGCACACATTTTTCTACAGAAAACATGCTTTTAAAAATCTCAATGGTGTAATGTTAATTTAATTTTGTTGAATGCAGTGTACCCATGTTAAAATGCATTTAAACAAAAATCTGTCCATAAGCAGTAATAATAAGAAATAATTTGGTGTGTCCCTGGTTACAAATCATGAACAACATACACATCAAAATATGTACAGCTATTTTTTATAGCATGCGAACATGTGTAACAATTTGCCTGCCAATCATGTGATTTTTTAGGGTGCTATTGTGGACAGACAAATTCTGCCCATAGGCCATAATGAGAAATATTTTGGTGTGTCCCTGTACATGAACCATAAGCAATACAGACATAAAAAATTATGCAGCTATTTTCTGTATGGTGCATGAACATTTGTACTAATTTGCAAGTCAAATTTTTGTAGCTGCTATCATGGTGCACACAAATTCTGTCTATAGGTTGTAGTTGCAGTGATAAAAAAAACTTTGGGATGTTCATGTACACAAACCATAAACAGTATACATACCCGAAAATATATAGCATCTAATTCCATGTTGCTCATGAACATGTGTATCAATTTGCAAGTCAATCGGGTAATTTTTTAACCTATATCATGGAACACATACACAGACAGACACACAGAACCCAAATACTTTCTGAGTCTCCATATGGAGGCTCTCTGCTAATATTTCGCAATTGAGTGTAAGACTGCACTAGTCTTTAAAGCATATCATTTTACATCTGAAAAAGAAAGATTGATCTCTCTAAAACACATTTAATTACTTTCATTTTTTGTGGTATAATCAGAACAAAGATGGCAAATTTGAGCCAACTTTTAAAATAATGTAATGTAAATAAATTAATTTTTAAATTAGTATGGGTATTTATAAACATTTTTAAATATATAACAAGTAAAATTATTTAAAATTACCTCTGCAATACAAGTAAGAATGATAAAACACAGCTTGCATGTATTCATATTAGATTCATCTACAGAAAAAGAAATGGTTAATATAATTACTAGTATTATTACTGTAAAACGATTATTAGCAATCTGAAAATATTTTTAATTTATAAATAAATAAATAAATAAAAATATCAGCATAACTGCATTATCATGCATTCACTAATATTATAACAGGCATCTTTTAGGTTGAATTTCAGATAAAAGAAAGAAAAAAAATCTTGAATTTCACATCAAAATTTTTCGAAACATTATTTTATACATACATGTACAGGTGGTGGACAAAATAATAGAAACTCTTTTGATTTTACATGTCTTGTCAATTATCTTCAAAAATAGATGTATACATTATGAAACTTCACATACACATATGTAAAAAATGTTATACCTCACATGTTTCAAAAAAAGTTTCATTGCAATGGCCAAGGAGTGGACCAGTAACAAATTAAAGAAAAAAGAATTATTTGGGTTCACCCTGTAAAAAATGACACTTGAAATGTGTTGTATTTTATGCATATGATTACAATGCTTTTTTTAATTATTTTATATGTATTCATTTGTATGAGAATAGAACGTGTATTCATGGAAATATAGAAAGGTTTTATAAGATAAAATTAAAATTCTTTTAATGTTTTTTGTATGTCTTGGGAAAATGTGTTATATAGAATGGTATCAACTTGATATTTCTAAGATTGTGTCAATAGTAAATTAATTTGTATTTTTTTTTTTTTTTTTTTTTTGTACACTGAAACATTATTGTAAACCACTTATATTCACAAATTCCAACAGTAGTTTCAAAGGACACAAATTGGTAGACAAACACATAATATCCTATCACTTTAATCATATGCAAAATCAAGAAACAGCATATTTAAAAAATAATACCTCTGGTATTTAACATGATTATTGATGAAAATTCCAGAAATGTAACAAGCAGATTAGATGGAGGGAGATCAGAATCATCTTGTACTAAAGCTGGAAGAAAGAAAGAAAAAAATAGGTTTTTAAACAAACATTTATAGTGAGGATGAATTTATATTTATTTATATTTCATAAAAGTTAATACATATAAGAACTCAAAACTATGTGATAAAAAAACAATATCCAAACAAATGAAACTGAAATAACAATAAGATGGAACAAAGAACACCACAGCTTAAGACGGGCAGAGTGGGTTAAACAAGTTTTACTGTCAGTAAACTTTCCACCAAAACCTCTTTAAGACCATATGATAAGAAAGAAAAGGATAAAATGAATTTTTTTTAATACTATTAGGTGAAAAAAAAATATTTCATAGTTATTGATGTTTATAAATCAATATTATATGAAATAAATCATACATATATATTATGATTAAAAATAATTACTGATATGTATAATTCAGTTTTATTTAAACTAAATCAAACATTTCTATTACATTTTAAAATATTATCTACTCTGCACAGCTATACTTAATGATAACAGATCATAATCATAAAATACTACAGAGATATTTGAAATAAGTATAGGATTCTTCCATAACCAAGCAACATGATATGAGGGTGAAAATAATATAAAAACTAATTAGATATATATAATTAGATTTTTTTTAGATTTAAATATGAAAACAAAAAGTAAATTCAGAAATATGAACATGATTATATGACCAATATTCTTACAAACCATTTATCTAGACAATTTTAAAACTTTTAAGATTATAATAAAATGAAAAATACCTGTATTTTCAATAATTAGCAAAATTAGTTTATTTAATTGAAATTACAATTTATCAATTATTTTACTTTTATATGTAAGAAAAGTATTATAGTAATGATATAGCAATGAATTTCCAGCAAGGCCTGGTTTCTAATTTATCATTGAGGGCATATGACTATGGAATTGTATATAAAATCTCTTGTTTGCCATATTACTCTAAATATTTTAAAGAATTATAGATATTCTTCCTTAAAAAGTAGAAATAAGTTTAAATTGTTTGTTAAGAAATCACTAATTATTCTTCCTTTGTATTAAACCAACTGCATTATCTTTCCACAAAATATAATTGGTATTCTTTCGGTATATTAAGTGTGTGAATATGACTCTGCTCTTTCCCAATAGGTGTTGTTAGTAATACTGCTTATGCATACTTTAAAAAGGCGATACTTGCATTCGATAGTACAGCTTGAAATTTTTGAAATTTATTCCAGATAAACATCATTTGAGGAAAGTTTCATTACATTATTTTATTGCAAATAAAAGTGCAGTGGAGAGTTATCATTTGCTTGTGGAAATTTATGATGAGCACGCTCTATTGAATACAACTTTCAAAAAATGGTTTTAATAATTTAAAAATGATGATTTTGACATTGAGAATAAAGAGCATGGAAAACAGACCAAAATTTTAAAGATGCTGAATTGAAAACATTATTGACTGATGATTCTTGCCAAACACAATAGCCTTTAATGTTGATTCATCAACAGTAGCAAAATATTTACAAAAAAAAAAAAAAAAAGGAATAGTTCAAAAAGCTAGTACAGTATAGGATTCATTATCCAGAAAGCCTGGGACCTGGTGTTTTTTGGATAAAGAGTTTTTCCATAATGTTCAGAGTTAGATTGCTTAAACAAACACATTCTTTTTTAAAGAGAATAGTTGTCCAAAGTGGTATCATTTCTGAAGCTGAAATTCCTCAGCTGAACCTTTACAAACCACCTTCAAACTGAATCAGTGGAAAACACTTTCTTACATAAAGCCTAATTTGTACAAGAAATCTTTCTTTTTAACACTGGACCGAAACAAAAATTATGCCTATAAAACATACAAAATATATGCAATATGAACAGAAAAGATTGGATTTAGACCTGCTTCAATTTATGTCATTCTTTATTAGCATTAAAATACAACATGAATTCAGATTCTTTATACTTATCTATCTGTAAATCTTAAATGAATGAATAAAAGGATAAATAGGTAAATTTAATTAATTAAAAACCCATTTTAAAAGTATAAAAATCCCTAGTCAAAATTATAAGTCACTAATAATTCGTAATTGCCCCTTTAAAGTTTATTTTATAGTTAAACACTTCAGCATATAGAAATTAGAAAATGGCAGAAATTAAGAAGTTGAATCCTGTTGATGTTGTAGCAAGAACTGCAAATCGCATTAACGTCTTGCATAAAAATGAAACCTAGCAATTCCTATAAGAGCCCCAGGAAAATTTTCTAATCCAATGAAGAGCCACGAAACCATGAACAAAATACGGAAACATTGAGAAAGACACTAGCAACAGATTTCAATAGCTGAACGTCTGCATGTGCCCTCTATTCTGAAATAATGCAGGAGCAATATCATCCGACCACATTCCTGAGGTCTTTCAGCAGATGCTACTAGCCATCATCCATTATCTCACATTAGCCCCGACCAACATCTATGATTGAATGAAGACAGGGGCACGCCGACCCGGTGTGCGAAGTGTGCGGCGCACACAGGCACCAGGTAAAGAAAGGCGCCAGCCGAGAATAAATTATTTGAAAAAAAAAGAAAGAAAAGAAAAAATATATATATGTATTGCTTTATTAAATCTGATTTTATAATGCCGGTCTGAAGTCATGTGACTAGTGTGGCTAAATGAGGCGCCTTGAAATATATACTGGCAAAACTTGTGGTTCTCAACAGTTTAGGTGTTTTTTGTGAAAGGACACACTAAAAGTGGAATAACTTTTTAAAGGTGCGACTACCTTCAGCAAAATTTTCTTTGACTTTTTTAGCATATCAAAGCATTCTATTAAAATTTAAAAGAGCGCCTTAATCCCCCCCCCTCTTCTGTCGGAAAAAGGCCACTTAGATTAGTAAAAAGACAACATAACTGGTTTGCAAAAGTGAAAATTAATAGAACCGGAGATTTTATTCAGAGTAGTTTTTTACCTTTTGCAATATCGATGTAACATCTATATTAATAAAATCAGATTTTTGTCAGTAAATGTCTCAAATTCGAAAAACATTGCAATATCTTCATGATTCACACATCGTGAAAGCCAAATCCGATTTCAGAAACTTTTCTCTGTGTGTGCGTGCGTATGCGGTCGTTGTGTCTGCATGTTTAAAACATTTTTGTCTGGGTATAACGTGAGAACAGCTGGACAGAAAACGACAACACTTGGCAGGAATTACCCAACTTAAAATTATATCTATGAACTTTTGTAAATCTCCCCCCCCCCCCTAATCAGGAGAGAAAAACACGTTTATATGCATAACTAGGCTTCAAATTATTTCACAGTGAAGAAATTGCATATGAATCAGGCTCGTACTGGCCCACCGGGCAACGAGGCAAATGCCCGGTGCGCCCTTCGCCGAGGAACTCTTTTTTTTTTTTTTTTTTTTTTTAATGTAAAAATTGAATTTTTTTCTTTTTCTTAGAACACTGTAAAATTATAATGGTTTTTGTTTAAAATAGAAGGAAATATTTCGGTAGATTTTATTCTCAAAAGCAATCCTGAAACTTCTTTAACTGAATGCCTACATGTACGTATTATAAAGGAAGAATGCGAGTTCTTGAATATGTTCATATGCGCCCCACTACACTAGGCACACAGAAGACTAAGTAAAAGGCGTTTTGTAAGTTACACTAAAGAGTGCGCCTTGCATTCTCCACTAAAGAGCGAACTTGTATATTTCAACAAATTAAGCGCCTTGCATGTTCAGTGGAACACATATGTGAGCACCATTAATCAAATTATAGTTTTAAAACACGTAGCGTTATTATAAAAATCAACTAAAAACGATTACTAAATACAAATACGAAACATGGCGCCTTTTATATTCAGTGAGTACATATATTTTAAACACTACAAATATGTAAAACAAATTTTAGCGCATATCGCCCAATAAAATATATCGTAACTTTAGTGATAACACTATATGCGCCCCGCTAGGCATAAAAGGCAATTTTTAAGAATTTTATATGTAGCTTCCTTATAAAAATGAACTAAAAAACTATTTTTTAAAAATATATACAAAACAGAGCGCCTTTTACATTTACGGGATGGTATATGTATTTATTTCATCACTAAAATTATTTATATAAATGAAATAAAATCTCCTTATATTATTAAATCAATAAATAAAAACTGCGCCCCTATCAGTGACGTAGAAATAACACCATATGCGACCGATCTGGCATAAAAGGAGTTTTTTTTTTTAATGTTTTTATAAACAACAAAAATTGCTTACAAACAAATATTAAATACTCATGAAATACTAAACAACACGCCTTTTAGCCTTAGTGAGGTGCACATATTCTTAAATTTTATCAAAACATGGATAAAAAAAACATGTTCTGGCAATATCAAGAATAACAAATAATACAGAAAACAGGGTATCTTGCATGTTCCACAAAACAGAGCGACTTGCATGTTTAGCGAAACACATACGTGTGCCTCTCTAATCAGAATGTATGTAAAAATAAATAAAAATATAGCGTCTTTATAAAAATAAGCTGAAAACTAATACTAAATACAATTAAAAAACAAAGCGCCCTGTAAATAATATAGTAAAGTCGAAATGACACCATATGCGCCCCTCTAGATAAAAAAGTGTCCTGTTTTTAAGGCACCCTGTCCTGTTTTAAACGGGACGCCTTTTAGCCTTAGTGAGGTGCACTTGGCCTACATATATATTTTAAACACTTCAAATATGCAAAAGAAGTTTTAAGTGCCCAATTAAATATATTGTAACTTTAGCGATAACACTATATGCGCCCCGATAGGCATAAAAGGCGCCCTGTTTTCAACAGTTTTATATGTAACCTTTTATAAAAATGAACTGAAAAACTATTTTTTAAATAAATACAAAACACGGCGCCTTTTATATTCAGTGAGTACGCATATATAATTTAAACACTACAAATATGTAAAAAAAAAAAAATTGTGCTTAATATAAAGTATATCTTAACGTTAGTAATAACATTACATGCGCCCCGCTAGGCATAAAAGGCGCCCTGTTTTCAACAATTTTATATGTAGCCTCCTTATAAAAATGAACTAAAAAACTACTTTTGAAAAAATAAATAAATAATACAAAACAGGGCGCCTTTTACATCTACCGGATGGTACATGTATTTATTTCTCCACTAAAATTATTTATATAAATGAAATAAAATCAATAAATAAAAACTGCGCCCCTATCAATAATGCAGAATTAACACCATATGCGCCCTCTCAGGAGCCCATAAAAGGAGACCTCTTTTTAATGTTTTTATAAACGACAAAAATTGCTTACAAACTAATATTAAATGCTCATGAAATACTAACCAGCACGCCTTTTAGCTTTAGTGAGGTGCACATATTCTTAAATTTTCTCTAAAAATGGATGAAAAAACAATGTATCCCTATCCCCCTCAAACCCTATCAAGAATAACAATTAATATAGAATGCTTAACCCTTTAACGTTCACTACTTAATTTATTTAAAAAATAACTAAACTAATTTTAAAAATGGCTTTTAGAGACGTAGCTGATCATAAATATTAAAAAAAAAAAAAAAAAATCACACTGTTCCTTTTTGAGAAATTTTTGGTTTGAAACATCTATAAGTTAACCTTATTAAATTCAAATAATATTTAATTTAATAAATAAAACACTTTGTAAGTAAGCATTATCAACTACAAAAACTCGTAAAAGTTGTTTCGGGTGAAAATAATAGTCCAGCTTTTCATTAAATGAAAAAAAACGAGACATTAGTGCATCATCAAACCAGCAATTCGCACTCGCGCACAAAAAGAAACTTCAAGTCACTTATGCAATTAGCTTCTAGTGAAGCATTATTTGTTAAATTTAGGAATAGTGCTGATATCTACAGACAGAAAAGGAACAAAAGTTTAAAACCTGATTAAAACAAGGGGGGGGGGGGGGAGTTCAAAAAACTGCTGCATAAAAATTCTTAAATTATGCCAAATGTTTGGTTTCTCTGCGAAACCAATGATCGTTAAAGTGTTAACAGTATATCTTGCATGTTCCACTAAACAGGGCTAAACAGGGGGTTTAGTGAAACACATACGGTATATCTCTAATAAAGATGCATGTAAAATTTTTAAAAATATTGCGTCTTTATAAAATTAAACTGAAAATTAATACTGAATACTACTGAAAACTAGTATGTTGTGTCCACCACAAGACTTTCTTCTATATTTTCCTATATACATATTCAATCAGTAACAATATTAAAAAAAAAAAAAAAATACGATTTTTTTTTCTGAGTTCTTTTTTTGTTAAAAGTAATACATATTCAATCAGTAACAATATTAAGGGAAAAAAATATATATACATATATATATATATATATATATATATATATATATATATATATATATATATATATACGATTTTTTTCTAAGTTTTTTTTTTTTTTGTTAAAAGTAAAAAAAAATCGATGACTTTGTTTTAAATTAGGGGTGGGAATCGATTAAGAGTTTTAACTGGGTTAATCGTAGTTCATTAATCGATTAATCGGTCGATTAATCGAATTTTTAATCGGTTTTAATTTTTCTTTATATAACTTTATTTCAATGATGAATAAAACTCTCATATAGTGTATACGTATATATTATATATTATTCATAAGTCTGACTGATTTTTTTTTTTTTTTTTTTTTCAAAAATTTTTGTCTAATTAGATTATATCTGTTTCATGACTGAAATTTAAATCAATTTTCAGAGTAATATTTGGTGACTTTAAGTTTTAATTTTATATAAATATTTTCACTTGTTAATTTTATTTATTTATTTTATTTTTTTTTTAAGTAAATTTTTTTAATTCATTTTGAAAGAAACATTAAATGAATTTACACATATTTTAGTTTTATATTTGCAGGCCTTGTCCATCTCGCTTGTCACTATTTTTAAATTAATTCTCAAAATTCCATATCATTATCATAAAAATCTCGAATTCTTATATTTTAGTTCTTCTCTGTCACTTCGGACTAGGACACAGAAGGTTATTTTCTGTTTCTACTTCAATAGGTTACTATCAACAATTCTGAACAGACAATAAACGCTTGAAGATATTGTGAAACTCTGTTGACATTTCCCTCATCAGAGGGATAGTGGAAATCTCAATCCATTCTTTTCTTTTCTTTTCTTTTATCTTTAGCGTTTCCATTTTTTGAAAGCTTCTTGTTTCTGAGAATACTATTACCTAGCGAACACTTTCTGTAGAATGCTAAAGACAGAAGGTGTTGTTCCAGAATGCACATGAAGCGGCATTTTGTTTAATAACTGTCCTCCCCCTTTTCTCTATCAACAAAAGTGCAAACTTCTTTTGAGAGGTTTCATTTTTTGCTTTTTCATTATTTGATGGATGTTTCTTAGAATGTTAGTTAGCAAAATATGTGAAAAAAATATTTTGTAGGCAGAAAAACATTTTTACTTTAATTCGTAGTTTGAAAATTTTAATCGGATTTTGAAAATTTTTAATCGAATTAATCGATCCGATTAACTCGATTAAAAAAATTGATCGGGACTAAGCATTGATCGATTAACCGAACCGATTAATCGATTAATCGGCACAGCCCTATTTTAAATTATCACAGATTTATAGTTCAACCATTCGTTTTTTAGGTATTGACGAGATCTTTCGAAAGATACCCATCTTGAAAATTCCCCCCCAGGGGGGGGGAACCGGTGCCCCCACATGCACAATTTTTCCCCCTAGTTAACTACTACTATTATCAATAATTCATATTAATTTTACAATCACAAGTTAAATATAACGCTCATTATGTACATTTATACGAAATTTTGTCCTATACTGCCATGTTAAAAGTTTACATAAAATGCGATCACAGCGCCATCTGCTGGGAGATTGATCCCCAAATCTAATCAGCACCATTCCATGTCAGGGTCCAACTATATACCAAGTTTGGTTCGATTTCATTCATTGGTTCGTGAGATACGGTGAAAAATACGAAATTTTGCGATCACAGCGCCACCTGCTGGGCGATTGATCCCCATATCTAATCAGCACCATGGTCCGTCAGGTTCCAACTATATACCAAGTTTGGTTGAATTTCATTCATTGGTTCGTGAGATACGGTGAAAACACGAAACCACAGACAGACAGACATTTTTTAAAAACTATCAATTCGTGTTTAGGACATCCTAAAACGTGTAGATCCGTCAAAAAACGGAGGTCGAAAATTTTCGCGAATCAAATACTTTCTCTATATTACATATAGAAAAAAGTAAAAAGTGCCTTTTATATAATTTTTTTTTTTTCTCCGTGAATGTAAATTCCATCTTTGAACGAACTGTACCTCGCCTTATCCTTCAAAGTAAACAAAACAAGTACATAAAAAAGTCTTTCCTTTCTAGAAATTATTCTTAGTTACTCGATGTACAGCTGGGGCTGAGACAAAGCATATCTAACCTATAGATTAGTATACGCTTTGGGACTTTGGGCTGAGAGGATTACAAATGAACGTTATCAGAAATTTTCGATGTGGGCACAGTTGAGGCTTTTTCAACAATAGGGGGATTAATGTGAGCGCAGTTGATGTGTTCCCCTTTTTGTCACCTAAATGATTATAGTTATAGTACATTTACATACGAAGTCTTTTTCAACAACTATTATGGTGATAGATATTATTTGTTCCCACACGTTTACGCATTTCAAAGAAATCCGGAACAGAAATGCTAATAATCTTTTTTCTACTACTGGGAAAACACGTGCTTCAAAAATTTTTTTAACGAATAGCTGAAGATGGGGGAGGGACATTCACTGTGAAACCTGCACATCTTTAATTCTATATAATGTAACGTGAAAAAGTGAAGGTGGAATTATCTGAATGGTATCAGCCAAGCCATGTGAAATACAAGAATTTTCATTTTGGGAAAAATAATCTAAGGTATGATTATTCATGTATTATTTTTGTAATTTTATTATTATTTGTTGAAGTGCAGGAATGTGCAGAGATAGAGATTATATATTTGAATTTTTCCAAAATTGTGCTAATTTTTTTTTTTGTTTTCACACTTTTAGTCCTGTTGATTGGAATTATATGCTCCCTACATTAACTTTTTATGAAGCTTTAATAAAAACTGGACATATGCTTTGAAATAAAATAAAATAATATATATATTTCGCTTATACTCTACAGCTTATATGATACGTTAATTGTCTGTACATTTGTTAAAATTTTTTTCTTTTTAATTTGGGCAACTGATCTGTTACAATTTGCTGTTCTAGATCGTGGCCTACTTGAACTTGCGTTACTGGCATATTGGGCGCTTAGTTTGTGCAGTGTTCGTTTATTTTTTATTTATTTTTTTTCCCTCTCTCATTTTTTAAGATTATAATATGGTCATATATATATCTCATATCATTATCAAGTTTATCTTTCATACAAATGCCATTATATAATTCTTTGATGCATTTAACTTATTAATTTATTTTCTTTTAAGTTAGACTCACAACACTCCTGTATACTTCTGAATCATAATTTCTTTATTATAATGAAATAAATAATATAAATCACATTCTAATAATTTCTTATGACATTCTGTTGTTTAAAATAATCTCGAACAATATTTGTTGCTTGTGAAATAGCTTACGTGAAAAATGCTCAATTTTTTTTCTTAATTTTTCTGTGACTTCATTCTCTCTTTCCTTGCGGCCTACCAGTGGTTTTGCGCTCAAAGCTGGTAGGTATGAGGTACCAGGTTCGATCCCAGGTTGCGCTTGTCGGTCTAGTCTTTCGAATTTTCCGTGGTTTTCTCCAAAAATTGCTTAAATACGTATTTTACCCTTAGAAAGGCCCCAATGGAGGACACTCTCCCTCAGGCTAAGGATCCTAGTGCATTTAATCGGCTTTAATTCCAACAACCCTTTCTTTGCTCATTGTCCATTTTTGAATATGTTTTAAACCACAATTTCTATTGATACAGTCATCAAAACAATGTTATTTATGGTTTTTATTCTAAAAAATTATGACGCAATTTAAAAATTATGGGTTTTGTTGTATAAAAAATTTATTACTGTAAACTTAACTGTGAGAGCTGGAGTAATGTGTTTAATTTCATGCTCGAGCGCATATTTTAAAATATTCAAATTCAAGCAGACATGGCATTTTTCTTTAATGGGATGTTAGCTAGAGAGGTCGTGTACAGTGTTCTCTTCTCACAAAGGAAAGTTTATGTTTTTTATGTATCAGAAATTTTATGTAGTGATTTTTTAATACGATATATTCCATTGGTGAAGCGTTAAAAAGAAAAGAAAGCTGTCTAAGGTGGAAAAGGAATATATTAAAAGCCTTTGAGAACTCTGGTCGTGTATGAAGAAAATTTTTTGTAATCACCTTGGTATTGGTGCAAGATTGGTTGCACTTGGATCCCAATTCTCTGCGGAATGCCTTCCATTAGGTCTTTTTAAGGAGTCTTAGCTCCTATTCCCATATTTACACAAGTTTCGGAGAAAATTATGGAAAACTTCGTATGATTAGGTCAAGCATTTAGACCTGAGATCGAAACCGACACTACTTATACCAATTTAGAGAGCAGAACTTCTCGGCCACTACATATAATAACCTTGAATAATGTTTAGTAGTAAACTGGCGCCCTTTTTATTCAAATTGCCAGCGCCCTCTTTGTCATGCCAGTACGACCCTGATATGAATCTAGCTTTGAGTACAAATAAATAAATAAATATAATAATCATTGTCTACGATTTTGGAATTTTTGATTTTTAAGAAGTGAAAAAGAAAATCAATTTTCGGGGGGATATTTGTAAATTTCGGATTTTTGAGTGGAAATACACCAAAAATGTTGAAAACAGCCATGCATCTCTTTAAGGATATTTCCATAAATCCATTTTTGGTGTTTATGATATTCGATCTTGGGGAATGATGGGGGGGGGGGGGAAAGGTTTATGAGAGAGCAAATTCGAGACCACTCTTTTAGCGCTAAATTGGTCCAGGAAAATTTATGGGAGTTCCAGTCACGAATTTTGGTGCGTGCATTGTTTAGATGCATTCAATGCCTATACTGATGGGATTTTATGAAATTCCCTTTCACCTTTTCCAAAGAAAGGAAGCAAAAAACACGCTTATAAGCATAACTCGACTCAAGGTTACTTCACGGTGGTTAAATTGTATATAGGATGACTAGACTTGAGTACAAAAAAAAAAAAAAAAAAAAAAATGCAATTTTGGAATTTTTTATTTTTAAGGGGAAAGGGGGGAATTCACAAATTCCGGACTCTATCGAAAGAATTCTACTAAAAATGGTACAGAGATGTTGAAATGTTGAAAACAGGTATGCATCGTCTTTAGGATTTTTCCCAAAACCCATTTTTTTTTTTTTTTTTTTTGTAATTTTCGATTATTATTATTATTATTATAATTTTTTTTTTTTTGGGAGGGGGGAGGACGTAAAGATGGGGTGAATTTGAGACAACCCCCCCCCCTCTTTTAGCGCGAAATTTGTCATGTAAGATCTATGGGAGCTGCAATCACAGATTTTGGTGCGCAAATTGTTTCTATGTATCCAACACCTATTGATTTTACGAAATCCCCCCTTTTCTTCCTTGGTCTCAAACACGTTTTTAAACGTAACCTTACTCCAAATTATCCTATCATTAAATATTTTGGAGATTATTCTGTCATAATTACCAGTAGCATCAGTGGAACAATCTTTTTCTAAATTTAAAATTATCAAAAAATACTTACGCTCTACAACGGCATCAGACAGATTTTTAAATTTTGTAATTACATCGATAGCATAAGATACTTTGGATCAAATAGATATATATTATTCCAGAATTTAAAAAAAAATTAATCAAATGAATTACATTTCACTAAATAATATTATATGTTTAAATGTTCATATAATCTACTTTAAAACTTAATAATTTTTATTATATATTCTTATTTTATTTACTTATAAATGTACCTATTATTTATATCTGTGCAACGTACAAACGTGGCGGAAAAATAGTTTAAAACAGATTTTTGTATCTTACTACTGGAAAAAAATATATAAATTTACATACAAATTACATAAAACGTTTAGATAATGCAAATGGGCAAAATTCCTTTCAGTAGATGTTTTCTTTCCCTATTAAGTATTTTTTTTTTCTATATTTACCAAGTAATATTTATTATATACTCTTATTTTATGTATTTATAAATTTATTTGTTCCTTAAAAAAAAAAAAAAAAAAAAAACTTCCATAATTAACCAAGTCAAATCTTGTCGTTATATCGATAGTCATATATTAATTTGATGTTAAGAGTATTTTGAGAGTTTTAAACAACGAAATTGAGAAAAATAGAACTCACTACGGGATTATTATTATTATTATTATGAGTTCTAATTTTATATACTTATAAATTCCCTTTATCTGTACTAGTGCAAAATGTTAAACTCCTTTATATGTGCAAACGTACTGCAATAGTACGACTAATGAAAAATTTTGTTCATTATAATATTGCAAAGAGTTAAACCACTTTCCTAAATGAAAAGTGTTGTTGAGTATGATAATTTATTGTTTTTTTTTCGAGAACAGTTTGAATAAAATGTATCTTTCGACAAGAAACTGTCCGTTTCTTTACAATTACTTTTTTCATATAAGAAAATCGACATTTTGGTAACAGTATGGATAGAGACGGATATATTGGATCAGTATAATGTGCGTAATACTCGCAAAAGTTGCAATGAAGTGAAGGAAGATTTAGTTCACTAAGATTTTTTTTTCTGTTTGAGTGTGTTTAAATATTTACTTAAAAATTAGACCCAAACAAATAGAAACGTTTGCACTTACAGCTTTCATCTAAGCCATCTACTGCAATGCCTCAACGCATTTCTGCACCCACATTAACACTAAATCTGTCTATTTTAATTTCCTCTGTTTACCTTCACAATTGTACCTCGAATTTTTGCAACTTCTTGTATAAGGGAGTTTTTCTCTTTGTGCAAGATGCACTTTTTATTTGTTTCTTTTCAAATTTCATTTTATTTGATACATTTCTCTTTTTACTAGCCATTCCATAAACTTATTACTATTAAGGTTCGAGATTCAATTGACTTGCTAAATAATAACATTTTATAAAAAGATAAAAAAAAAAAAGGGGGGGGGTAATATAGGGCGCCAACTGAAACTCTGCACACAGGCGTCTGACAATGCTGGCGCGCCCCTGAATGAAGATGATTTAATGAATGAATCCAGAGTCTTTCCTGTGTATCTACGACTGCTGCTCTACAAATGTCATACATATATACACTAGAGATGCAACGAACAATGGTTTGGCCGAATAACCGAATACCAATTAATCGGCCAAATTACAGCCGAATATTCGGCCTATTCGGCCGCCGAATAATGAACTCATTTTTGTCTAAAAACATAGTATAGTATGCACTATATGCACAATTCTTGTACATTTCATAACTAAAATGTATTATTTTCTTTTTTAAAAGTTATTTTTATACAATTTTTTTATTTTTAAAGCCATTATTTGATTCTGAAAAAAATATTCGGCTATGTTCGGCTTAAAAATTGCCTCAATAATAATAATTCTTTGCAAGTTTCTTATGAGGTATTGTCTAGTCATATTTTAATAGATACTAGTGAGCTTCGCCCACTAGCGGGTCACTATTTTTAAATGAATCACTATAATGAATGAATTCTCAAAATTCCATATTCTAGCTCATAGAAAAAAAAAATTTTTTGATCGAGTAAAAACTTACACCGGGTTCCCATTGCCGTTGGCAGCGTAGACCCATGCACACTGCGTGTGCACAGATTAAGGGATACACATATTTATTCCCCGCCCCTCCTAATTAACCTACATATACCAATTTCTGAACAGTCTAACTCAATTTCTATTTTTTGGTACCCCTAGTCCCTCTTTCCGCTCCCCTTAATGTTAATAATGTAGCACTTTCGAAAATATCCTCCTTCAATTGTAGGCCCCAAAACCTATATATACCAGTTTTGAATGGTCTAACTCAATTTCTATGTTTTTGCCCCCCCCCCCCCCCCGGAAGGGGGGGGGCAAAATAATAATTTTTTAGAATAATAATTTTACACTTTCTAAAATATCCTCATTCGACTCTTAGGCCCCCAAAACCTATACATATTTATTTTGAACGGTCTAATTCAATTTCTAATTTTTGCCCTTCCTGCCCCTCCGCCTAATAATTTTACATTTTCTAAAATATCCTTATTCGACTCATAGGCCACCAAAACATATAACAATTTAGAATGGTTTAGCTCAATTTATAATTTTTTGTCCCCCCCCCCTAATAATTTTACACTTTCGAAAATATCCTCATTCGACTTTTAGGCTCCCAAAACCTATGTATACCAATTTTGAACGGCATAACTCAATTTCTAATTTTTTGTCCCCCTCCCCCAATAATTAAAAATATCACTGGAAGGATTTTTTTTTATTATTATTAAATAACGAAGGATAAATATTAAATTTTTTCATTATGCTTTGAAAAAAAATCAGAATTTGCTTGTATGGATCAGTTGGGACAATTTTGAATAGATTAATTTTTAATTTAACAGATTATGTTAGCTTATTACAGATATGTTTTGCACTTATTAATATAGCATAAAAGTTTTTACATGATTCTTACATTAAAATGGCATGATGAAATTCATTCAAGGTATGAAAGTTTTTTTTTTTTTTTTTTTTTTTTTTTTTTGGGGGGGGGGGGGGGGATGTTAGTTAATTTCAAATAAAATTTCCACAATACATGACAAATATAAATTCTAAAATTAAAAAATTTTATTGTGTAATATAATGTTTTTATTTATATTGTGTAAATATAAATAAAAACATTTCTTAAAGAATTATTCGGCCTGGGCCGAATAATGGACTTGATATTCGGCCGAAGCCGAATATTCGGCTGACAGGCCGAACATTCGGCTTCGGCCGAATAATCGTTGCATCTCTAATATACACACACACACACACAGTCGAACTTCGTTAACATGCATTAATTTTAAAATGAACTGTTTCCACAATACCTGTCAAAATGAAGATTAGTTTAGTTATATGAAAATTAGGTACTGAGAGCATGAATTACTGATAACATGAACAATTTTTTTCCCCTTGAAATTCACATTAATGAGGTTCGACAGTATTGGCTAATAGATCATCATTATTATATATATATATATATATATATATATATATATATATATATATATATATATATACATATTTATGTATGATTGTGTATATAGAAGGAAATATTTGGTATTAGTTGTCCTATTCAGTTTAAAATCATTACTGGTTTTTGAATATTTGTCAAGAAACTAACATTACTTCTTTAAAAAGCAATTTTTTTTTTTTTCAATACATATTCATCAATATTCTAGAACACTCAAATTATATTATAGTTTTAGATAATTTATATAAAAAGGGATTATACAATATTAATTAAGAATAAAAGGAGTGAGAGATTATTTCCAGATTAGTTTAATTTTTCTTCATCAGGTGATGCTGTAATTGCAAAATTATTTTTTTTTAGTGGTGCAGTACATTCAACAATTCAACTAGGACTATAAATGTTCAATATGACTGTTGTCACGCATGAGATGGCCGTCAGACATTGCACATTGGGAATTCTCATAATAAAGTTTAATTAACAATGCTTTATCTTTTAACAATATCATGATTTTCATTTTAGAATAATTAACAGCAGTAATAATCAATAAATGTTTAATGTAATACTTCGCTAACATCTAAAATTGTATGCAACCTGCCAAAGTCAGATTAATGAGTATTCAAAATATGTCATCATTTGAGAAGGCAGATGTGTTTAAAATATGAGAGAATGCAGTGAATACAGCACCATCTATTGGTGAAAAGGTAACTATTGTTTTCTTATATTTAAAAAAAAAAAAAAAAAATCCTGTGGTTTTCTGTACAATTCAGTGAAAATTGCATAGTGCTTAAATCGATACTTTTTGAATAATATATTTTTAATTTTTTCTGTAACTTTTGAATCGCCCAGTATTTTTCCTATAAAAACTATAGACTCCTCCTTTGATCAATATTTTCAACATGTATATAAGCAAAGGTGTGGTAAAAGATAAAACATATATTATGTATTTTAAGGTTAATTTATTACAGTATTAAAAAACAATAGTAATACATACATGGAGTTTTCACATCAGGTAATTCTGTTAAAGATGGAGATCTGAACTGCCCTGATGCATCAACTTGGCACTAATACAGGGAGCAAAAGAAGTTTTAAATTTCAAAAAAGAATAGCCACATACTATTTAAAAATAATAAATAATTAAGAATATTACAATATCAAAACAGACTCATTGGAATTACAATAGACTTTTGATTATCAGATACTGATGGATGCAAGATACACATGTCAAAATTTCATATATGGGTGATTCCATTGGTAAAGGTAACATCAGTCACACAGAAGGATAAAATTTCCTCTTTTTTTTGCCACCACTATTACCATACAGAAAACTTAATGGCATATTTACAGTGGCTTTTTTTATTAAATAGGATAGTGTAATTTTTTAAATAATATTGGTGGAAGCAGAAATATCTTTGTATGTGACTGACATTACATTTTTTGCTGGAATTGCCTATACGTTGAAAAATAAAATTTATTGGGCAACCAAGAGGATTGATTATTACAGACATTTTCTAACAAAGATACAAATTACACTTTAAATAGAAACCTCAGAAAGAAAAATAATTGACCTTTAGTACAAGAATAATATTTTAAGTAAAAAATAAGAGTTTTAAGACAAAATAAGCAATTGTTTTTACTTTTCACAATCTTCAATACTTCCAATGGGAAAAAAAGAAAGAAAAACTGAGATAGAAAATTATGGTATTATTATTATTATTATTATCTAGATTTGTGTAGTTAAATTTCAAATTATATACATTAAAAACACCTAAGTTTCATTTTCTTCTAGATTCAGTGCTTTTGAGTAACAAAAATTGTTTTACAAACACATAATTCACAATACATCCTAATTCATTCTTTAATGAAGCTACAAACTCACGTGTTTCTAAATGTAAAATGGGAAAGAATATTGAAAGAACTGATGATATGAAAGTTTTACACGATGGCATTAACATCAAGTTATGCACACGCCAGTTAATTAAAGTCCCAAGAGGAAATTTATATAAGGAATATCAATTAATTGAGGATATTGACTGATTGAGTGCCACATAATCAAGAATAATACTGCAATAAAAAAAAACTTATTCTTAGCTTTGATTGACTGCCAAAACACATTGTTAATTTTATTTCATACTGTTCCTTCATCTTACTGTACTGTTAATTTTAAACTATTCGATTTTAGATTATTTATAACTAGTAAAGTGTGTCTTTTAAGTCAAAAAGTGTAATTTGGAATTTTTTTTCAAGGGTATAAAAATTAATAGAAAGGAGATAGGAAATAAATAAAAAAAAAAAATGTTTATTCTTTAAATTTCTTATTATCCTTATGGTGCAGCAGTCAGATTCACCCTTCCTTCTTATGTAATCCTAAATTTTATTTTTTCATAGAATTCACTTTTTTTTTTTTTTTTTTTTTTTTTTAAGACTGATTTATAAAACTCTAAAAATAATTATTCATTAATAAAATGGTGAAATTCAGACAAAATTATCTGAATAAACACTGTTTGTGAATACAAAATAAGAGTTATTTACATGGAGCAATAACTTAAAAAATATATATATATACATACACACCATAAAATCACAATTATAAGCCCCCTCCCCCCCCCCCCCCCCGTTTTTCATATGGAACAACAGAAAAAAAAAAATAAGGAGGTGTTTATAACTGAGATTTATAGAAATTTCTTTTTTTTAATAAATATGGTGGCGCCATCTATCATCAGAGAATGAAACTAATACTTTATTTATCTAATTTACAGAAATAAATTTTAAAATATTTATTCAAAACCTATTTTATTATTAGTTTAAAGTGATCAATTTTTTTTTTTTTTTTTTTTTTTTTTTTTTTCATATGGTTAATGAAAAATGAATAAAAAGATGAGACTGATTTTGCTATTGTTGATGCAAATATTGAATATTATCAATCATTAATTAATTTATAATATATAAATTAATGAAAATACATATTTAGGTAAATATGAAATTATAAAACTCATTTTAAATATTTTTATTTAACATAACATTTTACAAAAATATTAAAAACTTTTTTTTTTTTTTTTTTAGAGAACAAATTAAAAATTGCATGCTGGCACTATCTATTGATACAAGAAGTTATTTAATAAAGAAATCTGGATTATGATTGAACATGCACATTTCAAAGCATTGCACTAATCGATTTAAAAGATATATATATTCAAGAAAACTCTTATTTTTGGTAATAAAGGTAAACAAATGGATTAAAGAATGTATGAATGTAATTAACGTTAAAATAAAGATTAAATGCTCGAACTTCATCAATCTTTTTAATTGAAATTAATAAATGAAAAGAAAAGCTAATATATTTTTTTAAATACAAGCTTTGCTAAATAAAATAACTGTGTTTATTATTCAGTGTATAAAAAATAAAGATAAGTCGACTTTTACATTTAATTATTATTTTAAAATGCAAGCTTCGCTAAATAAAATAACTGTGTTTATTATTCAGTGTATAAAAAATAAAGATAAGTCGACTTTTACATTTAATTATTATTTTAATCACAATGGAAAAATCCTATAAAAACATTTTTTGGAATTATGACAGGTGCTACCATCTATTGAAAAGTTGATCTACAATTTCAATATAGAATTATAGTTATTTTATAATTCTCATTCTACCCTCATTGTTATTTTGTTAAAATAAGAGAGAAGATTAGTTATTTAAGAAGAAATATTTTGTTAAAGAATAAATTTACTTGAAATCATTAAATATAAATAAGATTTTAGAAAATCATTAAATATAAATAAGATTTTATGTTTTTCCCAAAATGAAAAAAATGTAGGGGGAGGGGGCTTATAATCAGGATTTTATGGTGCATGTATGTATATATAAACGAATTATTAATCATAGTAAAAGCCAAGCAACAGATATAAAATCACTGAAACCACATAGACCAATAAGAAAGAAATTACGACAAATTTAAATAACCTGTGGAGACGATTGTGATTAATTGAAACATTTATTTTTGATTTAATTCAACTTCAATCTAACTATAAATTTATTCCTAGATCGTTAGTTGCAATTTTAATAATTTTGCCAGTGCATAAAAAAACCTGAAACTCACACCAAAAGATACAAACAAGCAATGAGAAAATAAACAATTAAGACAGTGGTGTCATCGCCTTCTTCTTCTCTTATTTTCTTTTAGTATAGCGTGCCATCTGTCATACAGGCTCTCATTGGTCTGTTTGTCATTGCAGCTCTCTTTGTTGGCCGTGTAAAGGCACTTTATAATTATTTAAAACACGAATACACTTTAATCACTCATAATTTATTTATTTCTCGACGCCACGTTCTGCGGTCGCCGAACACACACTTTTCTTCACAACACACACTCTCTTCGCTTCACTTCAAAGTTCTTTACGAAGAATACAAATTATAGGTGGCGCGGTGTTAACGCATGCAAGCGTAACATACCGGCCCCCATTGCAATGTTTATTAAACATTCAATCACTGTTAGAAACTAATATACATATTTTTTTTTTTTCCAAAAAACAAAATAGTTTATAATGTAATCCACACATGAAGAAATATAATACTCAAAGGCTATTCATAAAAATGTCAATAATGCAACAATTTAATACACAGAGCATGAAACAAAAAATTTATGTACAAGTAAATATTAATGAACTTAAAGTTTCATTGGTAGTAATGATATTTTGCAAACAGGTCTCCTATATGTACCTGATGCAGTTTTAACCCCAACAACCCTTATTTTTTAATCCTTGCCAGGATAAACCTCACAAATCCTTCCTAAAGCCCACTGGCATTGTGGCAAATTATCTTCTTTCAAAATAACCAGATCACCGATCTTTACGTTACTTTTATCAAAGAACCATTTTGTTCTTTGTTGGAGATGGCTCAAATAAGAGTTTGACCATCTTTTCCAAATAGTTTGATTTAATCTGGTTATTTTTTCCCAGGATGCCAATCTTGATTCTTTAAGTTTTGATAAATCTGGCTCTATAAGCGCACTAAAGGGTCGTCCAATGAGGAAATAACCTGGAGTTAAAACATTTAAATCATCAATGTCAGATGAAAGCGGGGTGAGAGGACGAGAATTTAACATGCACTCTATTTGAGTAATCAATGTGAGGAATTCTTCGTATGTTAATTTCAAATTACCCACTACCCTTCTTAAATAGAACTTGAAGGATTTTACTCCTGCCTCCCAGAGACCTCCAAAATTTGGTGCTCTAGGGGGAAGGAAATGCCAGTCAATTCCCTCAGAGGCCATATAATTCGCAAGGGTTTCATCTGGTTTAAAAACCAAGTTAAATAATTTTTTAAGTTCAAGATTGGCACCAACAAAATTTTTTGCATTATCAGAATAGAGCTTACCACATTTGCCTCTTCTAGCAATGAAACGTTTAAGTGTTGCAATGAATGCATTACTGGTTAAGTCAGTTACCATTTCAATATGCACAGCTTTTGATACAAAACAGATAAAAATACAAACATATATTTTGTTATATAGCCCTTTCCGTTGTCCTTTGTACTTGATGTAAAATGGACCACAGAAGTCAACGCCAGAAACATTAAACGAATAATTTACATTTACTCTCTCTCTAGGCAAACTTGCCATAATTTGGTCAGAAAAAACAGGATTGGTTTTAAAACACTTAATGCAGTTGTGCACTGCTTTTCTGCATATACTACGCCCATTAATTATCCAGAACTTTAGTCTGATTTGATGCAATAATGCTTGTGGTCCACTATGCAAATATTTTCTATGAAAATATTCTACAATTAAATGTGTTAACCTATGTCTTGGGGTAAAAAAATAGGAAATTTCTGATTGTAATTGATATCACTATTATTAAGTCTACCTCCCACTCTCAAAATTCCTTCATTATCAATAAATGGATTCAACATCTTCAACTTACTGTTAGGCTTTATAGCCTTTTTTACCTGTAAGTCTTTAATGTCTTCGGAAAATTCCTCACTTTGTATGCACTTTACTAGAAATTTCTCTGCTTCAACAATTTCTGAAGATTTAAATGGTCCACTTGTTTTGTAAAAAGGATTTCTGCTGTTATTTATGAACCTGAAAATAAAACTTATAATACGCAGAACAGTTAAATAATTATTACTTAAATTCAGCAGATTACATACAAAGTCACTATCAGTTACCAAATTAAAAACATTAAAATTATCATCACAGTTTGTGTTAGACTTTTTTAGTTCTATTCTAAAATCGTCCAAATTTTTTGGGTTAACAGTTATTTGACTCGGATAGTCCCTTTCTAGTAAAAAGCTGGGTCCGCTTAACCATAGTTCGTGTTCGAACAGTTTATCTGGATCAATGCCTCTTGATAACACATCAGAAGGATTTTGATCTGAAGCAATATGATGCCACTGTTGGATTGGTGAAAAGTCTTGGATAGTTGCTATTCTATGTTGCACAAACGGTTTCAAATCCATGGGTTCCTTCTGTAACCAGGCCAAAACAATTGTAGAGTCTGTCCAAAAATAGACTTTTTTGATCATCACCTTTAAAGCAGCCAACACCTTATTCATTAGCTTTGCCAGCAAAACAGCTGCACATAGTTCTAATCGAGGGATTGTTAAGCTTTTAACCGGAGCAACCCTTGATTTGCTTGAGATTAATCTTATTAATGTCCGGCCACGTGAATCATTGGACTTACAATAGATGGCCGCTCCATAGCACAGTTCTGAAGCGTCTGCAAATCCATCCATGTATTTCTCTATTTGAAGCCTGGGGAATCACAATGCACCTCTCAATTTTTATGTCATTTATTCGTTCTAATGCAATGAGAAAATGATGCCACTCTCTGTATTCTGGTGCTGGGAGTGCATCACTCCAATCAATTTTTAGACGCCAAAGCTTTTGCATAAATATTTTGGCCTTAGCAATTATCGGGCCTAATAAGCCTAGCAGATCAAAGATCCTAGCTATCGTCGACAACACGTCTCTTTTTGTATAGGAATTTTTCAGATCTACTTTAACTCGGAAAACAAAACAATCATCCTTTGGCTTCCAAGACATGCCTAAAGTTTTAATTTCATCTTTGTTATAAAAATTGTAACTCTCTGTCATACTTGGAGAAAGTTCATCATTATTAGCACACCACTTATGTAGCTCCATCCCTGCGGACTGTATAACCTCATTTAACTCCTGTTGTAACTCTTTCGCCTCCTCTAATGTACTTGCTTCAAATAACACATCATCCATATAAAAATTATCACGAAGGATTGGGGATGCTTTCGGGAAATTTTTTTCCTCATCAAGTGAAAGCTGGTGTAAGGTTCTCATAGCTAAGTAAGGCGCTGAGACTGTTCCATATGTCACTGTTGTTAATTCAAATGTTTTGGGGGGTTCCTCAATGCTATTGCTCCAGAGAATTCACTGCAGTGGGTACTGACTCGGGTCAATAAGAATCATTCTATACATCATTTTGATGTCAGCAGTTAAGGCGTAAATATGCAGGCGGAAACCCACCATTATGGTAAATAAATCACTTTGTATTACTCCGCCATTGAATTGCAAGGAATTAAGAGAAGTGCCATTTGTTGTTGGTGAAGAACAATTGAAAACTACACGTAATTTAGTCGTATCTTTATCTGGTCTGTACACTCCGTGATGAGGTGCGTAATAAGCAACCTCAGGAGTTTTATTCTCTGTTACCTCTCTCATGTGACCAAGGTTTTTATATTCCTCTAAAAAGTCTTTATATAACGACAAGTATTTCTCGTCTCTAGATAGACGTGTCCACAGCGATCTGAGTTTTCTAAGAGCAATTTCTCTAGACTGACCTAAACATGACGGGTCATCTTTTAAAGGCATTGTTACAATATATTTACCTTTCTTATTTCTCTTATGTGTACGCGTAAAATGTTCCTCACATATAGCCTGTTCTTTACTTTTGGTTAATTCTATATTTACATCCTCAATCTCCCAAAATTTTCTTAATGTTACATTTAAATCCTCTCCACGTATTAATCCACAATGAATTTTAACCTCATCCCTTTGATCTAAATTCCCCGTTGCAATGTAACCAAAACAAGAATTTTGAAGGAGTAGCTGAGGGTTCTGAGAATATATTTGCCCCGGTCTCAATAATTCATAAAAAATTTCAGCACCAAGGAGCATGTCTATTTTTTCAGGAATGTTAAAACTATAATCTGCTAACGTTATTGAATTCGTTATTGAATTTACATTAATTACTTTATTCGGAACAAAATCCGTAATTTTCCTCACAACAAACATATTTAAGGATTTCTCAAAGTTTTTCTCTTTATTGGCAATAGTTGCTGTTACGCAACTGTTAATGGTCATTGATGCATCATTCAAACAAGAGAGTAAAGTATTTATTTTTTCTATTTTGAGTTGTAATCGATTTGCACAATCTTTTGTTATCAAACACGCCTGAGAGCTGCTGTCTAGAAGGCACCTTACTTCCTGCCATTGAGAATATTTATCTTTAACTAAAACACGCACTGTACTCAATAAAACATTTTTTGTTTTGTTTTTTGCAAAACTAGTGGCTACAATTTGCTGCCTGTCACTAGGAAAATTAGGAGGAAAAAAGGAATTGAATTCACCGTGCTGTTCTCCATTCAATTTTTCGGAATCAGCGGCAGCTGCAACTTCCGAATTATCCTTTATTTCCTTACAAGAATCACTAAATTTTCCTTCTCTAGGAAAGTGAATCAATTTATTATGTGGTTTTCCACAAAAACAGTTTCTCGTATTGCATTTTCTTACATTACAATTCGGTAAAAAACACTTAAAACATAACTTATTTGCCTTAATAACAATAACTCTTTCTTGTACAGGAAGTTTTTTGAACTGCGGACACATATATAAAGCATGATATTCACTATTTTTACACAGAACACATTTTACATTTTTTATTTCTGATAAGAACACATTTGAAGCAACTTTTTGAAATCGTGAATTATGAGATTTGTTCCCTACAAACCACTTCGCTTCATTTACACTAGTCTTTGCAAACACATTCAACTCATTTTTACCTCTGCCCCTTGCAGATAAATAAATATCACATTCACGACCCTATTCTTGTGGTTTAAAAAATGATTCACCCTGCTTAACCCCAATGTGTGTCATTAATTCACGATCTAATGAATGAAAAATTTTGTCAGATATAATTAATTCACATAATGATTTAAAATCATTCACTTTACGCAATTCACAATAATACTCAAAAGATGCCGCTAATCGCGGCGCATACTGCACATAACTCTCTGACGGTAATTTTTGTGCCTTCCGAAAGTTATTTAAACACTCATTAGCCGTCGGCTGAAACTCCTTCAAAACAACAGTTTTTAATTTTTCGTAATTACACAAGTCTTCCTCAGACACATATACCATTAAATTACTCGCTTTTTCACCGAGAATGTTTAAAAGAATTTCCGCTTTAAACCCATCTGGAACATTTTTATTCTTGAATGCCTTTTCCAGAGAATGAAAAAATAGATTGAATGATTCTGCATTAGATGGTAATGGAATTGTAAGCGTTTTAATACTCTTAATAAAACTCTCTAGATTATTATTATTTAGAAGTTCTGGTTCTGAATGCACAGTTGAAAGCGAATTATTTTGGGATGAATCCCTTTTAATACTCGCTAATTCTAACTCTTTCTCTAACTGCGCTAATTTAATTTTCTCGAATTCAGAATTTTGTAAAGATTCCTTACGAATATTTGCTATCTCTAACTCTTTCTCTAATTGTGCTAGTTTAATTTTTTCTAACTCCATTTTTGATTTTTCTTCTTCTTTTTTCGATTTAATTTCCTCAACCGCGCAATCAACTACACTTTTCATTAACTCACTATTTGAAAAATGTTCACATTTCTCAATAATATCTTTTAACTCAACAAGTTTAGTACCCTCTCCTACACTTAAACCCAATTCCTCTGCAACAAGCTTAAGCTCATCTTTTCTTAATTTATCGATAATTGACATTATTACATTTAACAAGTAATAAATTCAGAACAAATTTAAATTTTATGAAGATGCTCTCACCTCAGATCGCTGTATTCCACTTGAGAACAAAAAACACTATTAATCTTGTTCCTCTTAAATAAACTAACACTTCACTTGTTGTTTTTTTTCGTTCACTTTTATATTTTATGTTTCACTTAAATCAAATCCATCCATCAATATAAACATTTTTTTTTCCATCTATGATTAAAACAAAACTTTTTGTTTCATCGATCGATTACGAAACCGAAACTTCTTTTTCTCACAATGAAATTAAATAATCAAACTCGTAATTACTCTTTCTTTTTAACAGGTCCTGTGGCTCGACGGGCCATGTAAAGGCACTTTATAATTATTTAAAACACGAATAATACGAATAACACGAATTATTTAAAACACTTTATAATTATTTAATCACTCATTATTTATTTCTCGACGCCACGTTCTGCAGTCGCCGAACACACACTTTTCTTCACAACACACACTCTCTTCGCTTCACTTCAAAGTTCTTTACGAAGAATACAAATTATAGGTGGCGCGGTGTTAACGCATGCAAGTGTAACAGGCCGCTATTTCTATCATTTTGCGTATCATTGTGTAGTTATAACTATTATAATTGGCAAGGTTTTTAATATAAATATATTAAAAAGCTTTTTAATTTATAATATTAAAAAGCTTGCCAACTATAAAAATTATAACTACGCAATGATACGTGAAACGATAGAAATATCAGCCAACAAAAAGAGCTGCAATGACAAACAAACTGTTGTCCTAAAAACCTTTTCATATCATTTTTCAAAGTTTTAAAATACTTTTATTGCCTCTTAATTATGAGGAGGATTTATTTTTAAATGAATAGCGTTTAGTGCTATGTAGAATTTAAAGTTAACTTAGAAATATAAATAATACAATATATTGGTTTAGTTTAATGTTTAAGGATAATTTTTATTCAAATAACTTTATTTAAAGATATAACTTACCTTTATCCTTTATTCAAATAAATAACTTACCTTTATCTGTTTTTAAATATCTTTGAAGTTATATTTCCTCATTTGATTCACATAGGATAAGATTGTAATTTTTGTTTACATTCTTTTAAACACATCGTTCACATGTGTTAAAATCACATTAAATTCCAGTATGGCGGAATTTACAATTGCGACCCATAGATGGCATACGTGTTCAGCATTGTCCGTTATCATGGTAACAGATTACGTATGATGGGTTTGCATTTCAAATCGCGTGAAAGGGGAAATGTGTAGCCTTGTGATTGGCTGTTTTGGAATCCTGTTGTGGGAGTATATAAGGAAGTACTGAATTATCTTGCTTTGTCTTTTTTCTTTTGCACTTATGTTTTGTTGTTAATGATGTTTTGTTAAGCATTAGATATATTTTAAGTTATTTTTAGTTTGCCTCAAAGTATGAGGGCAATGTTCTGTTTTTATTTAAGTTGCAGTAATTATTAAAGTTGTTTGATAGCCGGCATCTATTTTGTGCTAATGCTATGCAAGACAACTTTTAATCGCATCATAGTAATTGTTTTTTTTGTAAATAGCCCTTCCTCATGGCAATTAATATAAAGTTTAAAGATCGTTTTTTCGTAACTATCGCTAGCAACGTTTTTACATTTGTTAAGTTTTAAATATCTCTTGTTATGTTTTAATATACATTGTTATTGTTACCAAACTCTGTTTTATTTAAAAACTGCACACTACATTTTTTACATAAAGAAGAGCCAGATGAAGTTTCTACTGTTTTCTATATTTCTGCTAAATATTCTTTATAAAAATATTTAGACAACTAGTTTTAGTCAACATGACATTACAAACCATTGAGAGTCTGGATGACAGATGGTGCGCTGTACCAAAAGAAAATGACAAGAAGAAGAAGGCGATGACACGACAGTTCCCTGAAGATGACCGTGCTGCCGGTCCAATGGATCAAGGAAGCAAAAGTAGGCTGTTTTTAATTTTTAAGTAAATTTTTTGCTTCCATTTAAAGTAAATACTTAAGACAGTGTTTAAAAAAATATATTTTTCATTTAGGAAAAGGAGAAGTACAGAACGGCGAAAAAAAAAACTTGTCAAGGGTGACCTTTTTCACCATTGAGCATCAATGTACGATTTCATTTGTTAGCAGCTATAATAGCAAATTGCTAATGGGCACCCTATCATACAAGAAATTAATTGAAGTTAAAAATGAAGAATAAAGTGGAATAAACTATTTAGTTTAAGAAATCAGAGAATCAAACAGAAAACAACCATAAAAAATAAACATTCCTCACAGGATGATGCATTTGGAGTCACAAGGATTAAAACAAGCAAAATAATTCAAGGGTTTAGTTGCACATAGCAGATGAAGAATAATGATACTATACAGCAACATGGATATTTATTTATTGATTATCATGTGTTTTAGCCTTTGATTACTAATTTTAAGAATAGTTGACAACTCAATAATGAAGAAGAACATTTTAAGGATATTACTATTAATAAATTTATTGTATCACTTATAAAATGTTGATGCTAAAATATTTTTAAATGAAGTTGCATTAACACATATTAAACCAAAGCAAATGCTAACATTGTTTCTAAACTAATTCAACAAATGAAGTTCAAGCACCAATTCCAGCCCCAATGCAGGCTTAATCACACAATTGCAGCCACAGCTGTTTCGATTCCTGGTGTAGACTTAACTTCCTCCTAAGAAAAGATGCATGTGCAGATCATACCTTGCACTGAAAGATTCAGCGCAGTCAGTTTTCTACTTTGGTCAGTGTATGCCTACTAAATCAATGCTAAACAAGAATGTAGTTCATATTGTTGCATACATGTAGAGAGCAAGAGGAAAACAGTAATTAGTCTTCCCACATTTACCGCACATGTTTCAAGACACTGTGTTGAATACACTATTAGGGGATTTACACTGCATTCCACCATGTATGTTTCACAAGGTAATGTTGAATTGATGCACTGTTAGAGTACTTTATACTGCTCTCATTCACACATACTTTGTGACCCAGTGTTGAATTGTTGCGAAGGTGTAATTGTGTATCAATGCTGATGGTATATTGGTTTAGAGAAAACAATAAAACCAGTTTCATGAAGTTAAATTTAAACTGATGTTTCCTGATGTATCGATGCATCATCCAGTTCCACTATGACAAAGATTGCATAATAGTAGAATACACAAGCATAAAATAAATAAAAAACATTAAAAGTTATTCACAGGATTCATTATATTTGGCTTTAATGAGTCCAGTAAATAACTTTAGGAAAAAAAGTCTATATTAGCTAAAATGTTATAAATTTATAACTTACATGAGTTAATGTTATAAGAAAATTCCTATTCAAATGCACAGCTTCATATAATGCTAATAAGACTGCATTATTTGCCCTACAATAAAAAATGAAATAAATTAGAGCACAGAAATGTTTAACAGGAAATTAACAAGGAATATGCTGACATGATGTAGAAATTCCACATCGAGCCAATAAAATTTTTTTAGACAGTGTTTTGTTTAACTGTAATTGAAAATACAATCTATTCTGAAATAAGATTGTTTTTATTTTAATGGATTGGTTGAAATAATTTTTACAAGAGTGAAAAGTGACCAGGCCAGTTTTCAAAAATTAAAGCTACGTTTTATTAAAATCTACTAGTTTATTAAAAAAAAAAAAAAAAAAAAATTAAATGATTATTTAGGAGAAAATCAGCATATTATACATCACATCCGAATCATTATAAAATGCAAATATTTCTACTTCATGAAAGTATTCCTAGGAAGCAAAAATGTAGGTTTAAATGGCATTATTTACGATATATTTGAAGTTACTGTAAGGTAAAGGGTTGTCTGAGACCAAAGAGAGAAAATTTTTGTTTTATAAGGGTGCTATTTAAATGAAAAAAAGTAACAGCTATTAACAGTACAGGAAAATTGACAAATATTTCAATTATCAACAAAAAACGTCTTTCAACTCATGAAATTTTAGAATGTTTCAGCAAAAGAACTTCACACATAACAGTTTAGAAGAGTCTAAAATCAAATAGCAATGAAAAATTTATTAAACTACTGAAAACACTGAGGTTACTGAAACATCATTAAGAAAAAAATAGGCTAAAAATATCATTATTTTCATATTTATCCATGAAGTATACAAATTAACGATTAAATAAATATAAAACAACCTTTTTACAACTTCATGCTTTTGCTGGAACGTTTTCACCGGGGTACCCCAGCATTCTCATCGGCACCTTGGTACTTGAAGTCTCCACAAATGAATTGTTTCTGTTGGGATTTTTATTGTTTCCATGTTGTTTTACAAATTTATTCAATCTAAGACCAGTTATGTTTTGCTCAATTATTAACTTTAATGTTGCTTTAATGAATTGCTTAACTTATTTTAATTGCCTCATTAAATTTTAATGTTCGTTTTCAATGTTTACATTAGTGAAAAGTGGCATTTAAATGTTTAATTAAGTTTTATATATTCATAAAAGTAATTGATATTACTGAATAACAACACTTACATTTTTCCTTTTTTGGAATGATGAAATACTTTATTTAAATTTACTTAAACGAAGTATTTCTATTCACCGTGTTAATGTTTACCTTTTCGACGCACACATCACCGATATTCTGAACAAACTGATGTACGGACAGTTTGTCTCGGTAGATGGCGGGTCGATCACCGTCGCCGAGGAGAATAAAAAATGGATAAGCTTTAGCCATTGGCTAGAGGTCACGATCCGATCGGGAGTATTTAAAGACCGGTGGACATGTAAGCTTTTTAATGTTTTGCTATGGCCAAGTGAAGTTCCAGATTTGAACTCTATGGAAAATCTTTGGGACATATTGTCCCACAAAGTTTATGCTAAAAATAAACAGTTTTTATCTGTCAATAAACTAGAAGTAGCCATTATAAAAGAATGGCACAATATTTCTGAATCTGAGTATAACCAGAGTGTTTAAGATAAGGAAAAATAGAGGACCAATATCGTATGAATTCACATATTTTTGATTTTAGACAGGTGGTCTAATAATTTGTTAACACTGCACTTTTTAATAATTGCTCGTATTTTTTTAGCATAATCATTTATTGCATTAGTCAGAATTATTGCAAACTAATTTTAATAAACATGTTGTTATTTGATATCTCATGTGCTTAAATTAGATTCTTCATTTACTTCATAATTTCCAAAAATCAAAGTGATCTTTAATTTCTTAATGAGCTGTATATCAAGTATATAATACACTGCATTTGTTGGCAAACAAATATCACTTAATAGACACTGAATCATTATTTCCTAATTAGTGACATATCAAATGTTATACATATAAATATATATACAATGATTTTGTTAAATAAAGTAAACAAATAGGGAAGAGTGGGGTACAATGGACCAATTTTATACAATTAATCACAAAGTAATAATTTCTCACTATTGAAAATGTGTGCATATTGCCTATATATTGGGTCTTATGTGGCACTCAATCAAAAGCAATAATTATGTTTAATATTTTTAATAACAACTGACAAAATGGACCATTGTACCCTGACCGCGGGGTACAATGGTCCATGACATGGGGTACTATGGACCATAGGTCAAATTTAAAAAGCATACTAATGTAGTATGCTCTTTAATAGTATAAAATGTAGAATATATTATATTTGTTTATTTATGTCTTTGATTTATACAAATAATGTAAATTAATGAACATTAAAATTAGAAAATGACACACTATACAATTTTTGTGTCACTGAAAATCTGCTGTTTTCTTGTGAAGTTGTAAGGTCTGGAAAACTCATTACAATAGCTTGAAAATTTACAAGAGATATAGCAACATTCTCAGGAAAAAATGTAGAGATCTTAATTAAGTTTCCGTTGCATGAATCTCACAAAAACAGATTCTTTATCTTTTATTTCTGTGATTAACACGTTGAGCGCCACACGAATTCTTAAAATCCATTAAAATTCCATAATGATTCCTCTTGTAATAAATAAAAATTAAGCAAATTTTAAATAAATCAGGCATGAGAGTGCAGAAAATTAAAAAAAGAGGAAACACGCGTGTTCATAAAATTAATTTCAAAAGAAAAGTAACACGCGCGGGGAAAACTATACAAATGTACGTTCATAAAATTTATTTCCAATGAAAAATAATGCTCACAGGAAAAAACTATACAAAATATTTTAAAAGTGACAAATTAAACTAAAAGAATAATGCACATCAACACAATAAAACATGTGTTTAAAAAAAAAAAAAAAAAAAAAACGTTAGCTGGCAATCAACATTTAATCATCGGCTGGTGGTGGAAAATGGGAAAGGGAGGAGGGAATAAAAAGTAGTTCATGAGATAAATATTAAACGCAATTCTACTTCTTCACGGGTTCTAGAATATCATAAAGTAAGTTTAAAAATAATATTGTGGATGGATAAATATTCAAAAATAAAAGACTTCCCACAGAATGTTTGATCGGCAATGGTTAGAGATAAAAAAGGGGGGGGGGGCAAAAAAAATTACATGAGTGAGAAATATTGAATAATTCTGTTCTTTTATATGTTATAGAATCTGATAAAGCATGTTTAAAATTAATATTGACATTTATATTTTGAATGGAAAAAGATTGAAAATCTAAAGTTTTTCGTGGAGCGTTCGAACACTGATCGTTATTGGAGTTTGATTTTAACAAAATAAAAAACCGCGGAATTAACGAAAATCACAAAAAAGCGGAAAATCGCGGATCCGCGGAAAATTCTCATGCCTGATAAATTTTCAATAATTACTTAAAACAATGTAATATTTTTAGTTTTATATCCTATTTTATACTGTCAACTACTGATGGTTGACGCAGCTTTATATCATATTTGACAGTCAGCCACCAATGGCTGACATGGCACTCAACGTCTTAATTTTTTATTGGTACTGCTTTTACTTTCAGGGTATAACTTTCACTGAAATGTTTGAAGTATAACATGTTCTGCACACTCCTAAAGTTTCAAGATGATTCCTTCAGTACTTTTAGAGATATATGACAAAATGTCTAGAATCTAGAATGGCTGACATGGTGCTCAATGTGTTAAAATAACAAAATGTAAAACTGTCTTTTTTGTCAAAGTTATTTGCATTATTATTTTTTAATTGCAATATTCATTTTAGTTCGTTATAGCTTATGATATTTGTAAAAATATAAGAATACAAAAGTAACTGAATGGTTATTAAAAATAAATAAGAAAAACCTCCAAGTAAATTGCTTTCTTATTCATCTTTGAAGACATAATAGATCTAATTAAGGTTAACTCTGAAATTTTTATATATAATTTATAGCTAACACTTAAAAAATGCAGATTTCATAAATCAGTTTATTATGACAGAGAACTGGGGTAAATGGACCATGGTCCATTGCACCCCGATTCTTAGTGGTCCATTGTACCATATCTGGACCTCTGACAGCAAATGATTAAAAAAAAAAAAATCCCTCTTAAAAAGTATTTTAATGAGATTAAATATAATAATAGATGACCTTAGCTCTTTATTGTGCTCAATAGCCTGTTCCAAATCATAATTCCTGAAACACAAAAAGAAAAAATGTTTAACTAAAAATATTTACATTTGGCTACCATAAACTAAGCTTCATGAATAAAATGGCTAAATTGTTAGTTAGGCGTGAAGTTGCTGGCTAAGTTTCATGATTGCAGTGCTGCTATCTATGTACCAAAATACAAACCATAAAAATAAATACATAAATTATAGGGAGCGGTCCATTGTACCCCATGGTCCATTATACCCCACTCTCCCCTATATTTTTTGCTTTGACAATTTCATAATTCACTAATTATATCAATTGCATTTGTCATAACTATTTTTTATTTATACTATTCTTTTCTTTCATGTATACCTAATCACTATGTATTATATAGAATATACATACTTAATATTATATCTATCTATGTCGACTTCTTCAGATACAAACATGCTTTCAACCTAAAAAGAAATAATAGGTATTTATGTTAAAAATTAAACACCAAGTCTTTTTAGTGAAAAAATAAATTAACATCTTTTCATATAAAATAGATATTGTTAGCAATAATAAGCTTCAAACAAAAACATAAGAAAATGAAAACCCCTATATCTATGATTTTTGTCTCAATATTTAAATGATAACAAATGGATAAAATACTTACAAATGTACTTAATGAAGCTAAAAGACTACTATGGGGCTTAAGTTCTCCTTCAGAAAATGTTCTAATGGAATAACACAAAAATTATTCAAAATTTAAGCCTAGTTAATACACAATTTTTTAAGTAGAAACAGTTGTAAATAAAAGAAAAAAAAAATAGTACACATACCTATTGAAATCTGAAAGTGCAAGAGATACGACTTGTCCAAATCCCTAAAAAAAAATTTACGTATTTTAATTACTATCTAGTTTATTCACAGCAATAAAAACTTAAATGTAAATTGCCAAGGAATGATATTTTAAACCTATAAAGTATGTTAAATATTTATTAAAAATCACCATAAAAATATATTTATAAAACTAGGGGTCAAAAAAGAAAAGAAAATCAGAGGCCTTTAGCTGCTCCTTCACATATCTCTGCTTCATAAAAAAGGGCTCTTTCATAAAATTCAGATCCATAAAATGGGTCCTTTTACAAAATTTCATTTTATAAGAATACTGATTCCTTTATAAAAGTTATCCATGTTTCCAGTATTATTTCCAATAACTGCATATACTTGTTTTAACTATTGCACAATTTAAACAATATTAACTTGATAAACCTCCTAAAATGGAAGGTTTTATACTTTTTTTCCCCCCCATAAATGTAAATTAAAATAAATAAATGCTTTTCACTCACAAAAATGGGTCCCAAAAATTAAAACCTGGACTGATCCTGATTAGACTAAAACCTGGTCACGACAATAGATTTCAATTTTTATTTTTTTTAACAACAGATAAATTACAACTAAGTTTCAATTGAAAAAAATTTTTTTTTTTTTTTTTTAAATTTAGAAAATCCACCCCCATCATTGACATTATTTATTTATTTTTCATGCTTCTTATTTTGGCACATAGGTAATAGCACTGCAGTGATGAAACTTATCAACAAACATCATACCTAACTGATAATTCAGCCATTTTATCCTATAAAGTTAATTTGTGGTAGCTAAAAGTAAATATTTTCAACTAAACATGTTTTTTTTCTTTATTCAAGAAATGTGATTAGGAAGATATTATTCTGCACAATAAAGTGGTTAGGTTGTCTACTATTATATTTAATGTAACTAAAATAATTTTAAAAAAGATTTGTACTTTCTTTTTAACATTTATTGTCAAAGTTCCATATGGGGTAAAATGGACCACCAGGAAGGGTACAATGGACTAATTTTAAGAATTAATAAACTATTTAATTTTTTAAAAGCAAACTGATTCAAATAATCTATATTTTGAATTTAATTAGATTTATTTATTATCTTCAAAGATGAATAAGCAAGCAATTTATTCTGAATTTCTTCTAATTCAGTTTTTTAAACGTTCAGTTACATTCGCGTCCCGCTTTAAAATAAAAATATATATTTGACAGTTCGAATGATTATGATAATGGCTGTTTATAGTGGTACAGTTATGAAAATATAATTTAACGGCAAGATGCTAATTTTAATACTAATGAAATAAAAGTTGGCAAATACATTTTGGTAAAATTTTTTAACCCAAAACACAGTTGTTTATTCTGTAGGCTTAATCACAGAAATAAATGATAAAAAATCTATTTCTTGTGAGATTCATATGATGAAAGCCTAATCAAGGTTTATTAATTTATCCTGAGATTGTTGATGAATATCTAGTAGTAAAATTTCAAAATATTGTAATGAGCCTCCGAGATCCTTCAACTTCACAAGAAAACAGAAGACTTCCAGTGACACAAAAATACTTTGGTGTATCATTTGCTAAGTTTAATGTTCATTAATATTGCATTAAATGTAGGAATTAAAGCCATGAATAAACAAATGTAATATATTCTACATTTTATTATATTAAAAAACACACCACAGTACCCCTTGCCATGGACAATTTTACCCCGGGCTTGGGGAAAAATGGTCCACTTTGCCACTTACTATTGAAAAATTTATATTTAAAAAAGTAAACTATTGCTTTTAACTGAATACAATATATACCAATATATAGGTAATATGCACACATTTTCAATAGCCAAAAATCATTACTTTGTGAGTAAGCATTTAAAATTTACAAAAGTGGTCCATTTTACCCCAGTCTCCTCTAAATAATATAAAAATATGCCATGAAATTTTATATGTATTTAAATATATATATGGATATGATAATTATATTAACTTACATTGAGAGCCATTTCATCATCAATGATGGATAATTTCACAATATATGGATTAGCAGCCTATATAGATAGATTTAAAAATAAAATTTAAAGTACAAGTACTTCTTTGATTATACATTCTTAAAAATATTCCTATCTCTAAACTCACAGTTTTCACACTGTTTTCTGAAAATTCTAAACAAGAATCCAATAAAGAATGAAAATATAATTAAAGGGAAGAAAGAGGCAATAACTTATATAAAAAAATCAGTTAAAAATTATTTTAATTTTATGCTAAAATGAATTAAATATACTGAAAATTAATATTATACTATTTAAAATCTGTTAAACAAAGGAATTTCTAATACCAAAAAATTACAAATATTGCAATTGTAGGTTGGAAGAAGCATAGTATTAGACAAGTTAAAATAACTAATAGGATTAATTAAAAAATATATATGTATATTTTAGAATATATTAATAATACTACCCTTGGTTGATAAAATAAAAATTAAGCTAGACCTTTAAATAAATAAAATCTAGTATACCATTAGTCCATAAAAGTATGGAGATTAATTGATAGAAGTTATAAGTGATACTGAAAGTTTGATAAATCAATTTTTTTTAATTAATAAAAGAATGATTTGTTCATAATTCATTAACAGGTGTTAAAACAGCAGAAAAAATGGCTAATATTTGTAATTTAAATAATTTTTTTTATGAAAGGGTAATTTTCTATGAAAGCATCTAACCCTGGTTCCATAGCTTCTAAATTCAAAAGTTTCTGTATGATTATGAAATTATTTTTAAATTAATCCTGTCAGCAAAAGGACTAAGTGAGACAACACAAAACGTCTCAAAACATATGAAACCAATTTTCTTATATTGTAGTTAAATGATTAAGATATTATCTTTAATTTCTCAGAGGCTGTAAGATTTAAAACATGATGTAGATATTCTGAAATAAAAGATATTTTTAAAAAATATCATGTAAACCAACATAAAATGATTTAAACTGTCATAACAGCTGAGCAGAAAAGGAATAATAAATTTGGAACTACATTTAATTAAAGATATTGATTGCTAGATGGTCAAAGGCAAACTAGTCTGGTGTTATGCACTGATGTTTCATCCAGTTAGAATGTATATGGCTATCCATGAAAATTGGAATTGATTCATAGATGTAGCTCCTTCTGATAAATCTCCCTCAAGTAAAAGTTACAATTTTAAAACTCTGATGAATGAAAAAAAGATAATTATTGTTATCATCAGTCACACTGCAACCCAAACTATCATAACTTCAGTAAAGCTACTCATTTCAACAATTCTACCACTTTTATTTCATAGAAAAAAAATTTGAGGCCATAATTCAGCCATTTTGCAAATTCAAAATAGACTCTACATTAAATAATTTCTTATAAGAGAAGATTATCAGTTTGTAATGGTCTGATCTGAATCATTTGAGAAGTTAACAGCATTTTGTTAGCCATTTCTTCTTCATACTCTGTTGCTTTTACAATCATTACAAGCCAAAACATAGCTAGTCTCTAATTATAAGACTTACATATAAATGTCTTATCATATTCTAAATTCTTTTGCCCTCTTTCTCATCTATTTCTTTCTATTGCTGGATTATATATATATATGTATATAATATTACAAATATGAAAAATTATAGAATTACCAAAATAAATGATAAAGTATGGTCATTCTCAAAGCTACAATATATGATTAAAAATTATATAAAACAAGATATATTGGCATATTCTGGAATGTCAAAACAATTCCCAACTGACCACAGAAAGGTCTAATAGAAGTATTACCAAGCTCCAAGTATTGTTTAATTGTATAGTATATAATTTTAAGTAGTGTAGTGATCTCATGTTAAGACATTTCTAAATCAAAGAGTTCACAGACTGCATATATTTGATTCATATCCCTAATAAGAAACATTATGTTAGAAACTGTATTTATATTGAATACAATAGAAAAGTTCTCAAAGTTGTGGGGGATGTTTAATAATGTTTTCATCTACAATTAAACATATAAGAGGCTTAAAGGATTTTGTTATCAAAACTTTTGTGACATCCTGTAAAGAAATAAATATGAAAAATTCAATATATGTGGAGGATATAAGTAGAAGAGATACAATTTGAATAAATTTTAAAACTTTTTTTTATTATTATTTTCTATTATGTGCTAATAAATTTTCACGATTTATGCATATAATTTCAACTTTTCCCTTACTCAATAAATGAGCTTTATACAATATTTAATCAAATTTCCCTACTGAAAAACAAACAGATGTAGCATATAAATTAAAAAATCTATTTTCCAAAATGAATAGCAATAAATTTTGATGACATAGTAATGTATTTTATACACAATTTAAAAGCAAATTTTAAATACAAAATAAAATTTTTCAAGATATATTCCACCAAATGTAACTTGCACTAGCAACTCAAATCTACTTTGATAAATTAGTACAAAAAAGGGGTGTGTGCGACACAAAATTAAAATGCATTAAACCTAAACAAATATATGTATACAAAAGCAGCTTTTTAAAATCTTACTTCATGCTTTCTGTAATTCACTAGTGTAGTTAACAATAACACAGCATCATATCCATGGAACTGCCGAGACTTAGTATCTTTAAGAAGCTATTTTAAAAAATAAATTAAAACTCACTTTTAAAAAATATACCTTATTTTATAAAAATGTTATGTGAAAGAAAATGAAAGTTGCTTGAAAATTTTAGAAAATACAGACTTTAAAATTCAGGATTTTAGAATAATTAATGTAGAATCTGCAATCAAGATGCTGATTACATTGGATATTGGCTGACATTAAGAAATTACTTTATCCAGAAATGCTGCACTTAATTACAATCCCTCCCCCCCTCCTTCCACAAATGCACACACTTTTTTTTTTTCCACCAATTTTAAGAAAAAGCAAAGAAATAAAATTATTAATTAAAAATAAAATTCTTTAGAATACACATTTTTTAGAAAACATTCTAAAAAATATCATGAATTATATGTATGGGGATGAGATTGGCAAAAAGACAAAAGAGCTCATACTATATGCAAAGGCAAGACAATGAAATGAGGTACTAGATTTTTTATGACAAAATCATTATATTAATCATTAGAGAGACAGATATATATTTTTAAAATCTTTAATCTATAGAAAAAAAATAAATAAATAAGCATCATACTGAAAAGCTCAATCTAGAAAAAAAAATGAATAAATAAAAAATTTCACCTTTGTGTATATATATAATGTATTCTATATGTCAATATTATTAATTCTATCTATATAGATAGATAGATAGAATTCTTAATATTAATTGACATATAGAATACAAATACACACACACACACACAGGTGAGATTTTTTAAATTTATATCAGTAAAACCAGTTACGACAGACCCATGAAATGATTTGTCAAAAATTCTTCACACGTATTTTAAATTACACTTTCAACAAATTTTAAATCAGTAGATATACTGTTTCTTATGCATATGATTTTAAATAAAAATTTTACATTACATTTGTGAGTATACAAAATTCATGCATTATATATTTAAATTCACCTGCATATATGTTTTTATTTTTCTCGACACTTCTGAAAAAGTGACAGATTCAAAAGCACAGTTTTTTTAAATGATGAATATATTATTATCCATTTTTTTTAATAAGTTTATTCTGAAATAATTATCTTTAAAATTTAATGAACATGAGAAAAGTTATAACTTTCATTTGTGTACTCTCTAGAAATCTGTGAGTGTTTTTCTTTTCAGTTTATATATATATGTTTTCATTATAATTAGAAAATATTGTGTTTTTGTTTTTAATTAAAAAATATACATCATCCAGCAGCTGCGAAAAATTATAAATTTCACTTACCGCTATTAGAGCATTTTTATATAATTTTTATTTGTTCTGTAATCTTTTTACATGGATCAAAAATATTTTTCACTCTAGGAAGGATTTTATTTTTACAAGTTTTACAGAATAATCAAGTTAAATGAATAGCCTCTATAAAAATTATCAGAAAAACAAAATTTACTATTATTTGTTTAACACGTTGAGCACCATGTCAGCCATTCTAGACATTTTATCATATATCTATAAAAGTACTGAATGAATCATCTTGAAACTTTAGGAGTGTGCAGAACATGTTATACTTCAAGCATTTCAGTGAAAGTTTTACCCCAAAAGTAAAAGCAGTACCAATAAAAAATTAACATGTTGAGCACCATGTCGGCCATCAGTGGCTGAATGTCAAATATGATATAAAGCCGCATCAACCATTGGTGGTTGACAGTGTAAAATAGGATATAAAACTAAAAATATTACATTGCTTTAAGTAATTATTGAAAATTTATTTAAAATTTTCTAAATTTTTATTTATTACAGGAGGAATCATTATGGAATTTAAATGGATTTCAAGAATTCGCATGGCGTTCAACGTGTTAAGAAGGTCCCAGAGAAAAATTCATATCCAATGAATTAAAATGGAGAAACCTAGTTGCTTTAAGAGCCATTTTCTTATAAACTAGCAGTCTGTTTTAATCAGATGTTATTAACAAAGGGTTAAAATATATATTGAATCAGGAAAATTTATAACAAAAAATTACCTTAGAAATTACACATTGTCTAAATTTAGCTAAAAAAAAATTGACACTTTAGATTTTTGTAGCATTAGTTATTGGTATCAAAATTTCATTCATTCAGTAGTTGTAGACACTTATTAAGAATGTCTTAAAATTTTCATTCATTCAGTAGTTGTAGACACTTATTAAGAATGTCTTAAAATTTTCATTCATTTATGTCCAGTAGAAGTACATGTGTCAAAAGCTATAACTTTACAAAAGAGGCAAAAACTGAGGAAAAAAAAAAAACAAAAAAAACATCAATCCTTTGTTTTTGTGTGAACTGAACTTTCCATACTCTTATAGCTATAGAGTTACAACAACGCTGTTTGATAAGAGATAACCCTATATATATATATATATAAGAAACTACTGAAACGAATATATATCTATATATGATATAAAATTAAAATAAAAGTTAAAAAATTAGAAAAACCAGCAGGGGAATTACAAACCAAAGCACAAAACTACTGCAAAAGGAAATGCAAAACTGAAATTGGAAACTATTTAAACAAATATGATATAAAATTAAAGTTAAAAAATTAGAAAAAACAACAGGGGAATTACAAACCAATGCATAAAATTATTGCAAAAGGAAATGCAAAACTTAAACTGGAAACTATTGAAACAAGTATATATATATGATATAAAATTAAAATTAAAGTTAAAAAATTAGAAAAAACAACAGGGGAATTACAAGCCAATGCATAAAATTGCTGCAAAAGGAAATGCAAAACTTTAATTAACCTCCCTGATGAAGACCTCTGTATCTTTTGGGGTTTTATTTCATTCATTTGTTAACTTATTCTTATATATATATACATATATATATGTATATATACACATGTATATATTGCATAATATATATTAATAGTTAGATTTTGACTGTAGATTTTTTTTTTCCCCTCTTATATCTTTTTAGGTTACTTCTTGAGTTCAGTAAATGGTTTATTTTATATAAATCAGTTGAAAGAAGGTTCCAGTTTAATAAAATAGATTTTTTTCAATATTTTTGTCCTAGATTTTCCTCAAAGATCAAGAGAGTGAGGTAAATAAATATTAATTAACTAGCCGCCTTCGGCGATCAGCTGGTTCGCAATCCCTGAAAAATCCGACTTTACAAAACTCCCGCTCGGTGGTGCCTGAGGCGCCTTTTTCCCGTTTCAGGTCTAATAACAGCTTATCGATATATCGTAAAGATAGCTTATTGAAAGCGCAGTAAATTTCCGTGCGGTAGTGCCTTCGGCGCCCTCTTCCCTTTACAATATCTGAAACAGCCTGTTCGCTCACCATGTTATGATCTTTCAAATTTCTGACTTTAGCTAAGTCCCGCTCGGTGGCGCCTGCGGCGCCGTATAACATTTAAAAAAAAGATTTGTGTCTGACTTATCTGTGGTTTTCTCCAAAACTTGCTTAATTCCGGGCTATATACCGTTAAAAATTATTAGTACGAAATGTGAGCGAAAATCTGAATTTGAAACTCTATAAAATATAAAAGAATAAAAATTTTCTGGTTTTTCCGTAGTTTTCTCCGAAAGTTTCGTACAGAATTTGAACGACTTATATCATTTTAATAGCCTGCAATAAAAATACTTTAAAATATCTTTTGAATGATGTATTATGTATTAAAATAATGAATATCTATGATATATTTTAGACTCAAAATGGCTAATCTATCAAGGGCGATTAACGATTTCTATTGAAATCCATCTAAAATTTAAGAATTCCAAAACTGCTTTTTTACAACCGAATTCATAAAAAAAAAGGGGGGGGGAAATCAATATTATTCTGTTGAAAGTAACTCATTAACAGATGAAATTGGTGAATGGTGTCATTAACAGATGAAATAAAAATGAATTTAAATAAATATAATATGTATATTTATTTTATTTTTAAAGCTATACTTTAGATTTTTTAACTGCATATAGGTGAGCCATAATGACGGGCAATTTTGAAGTTCTGCTTTTGATCGATTTTAAATTGAAAAAATTCAAAAACTGCTTTTTTTATTTCCAGTATACTTTGCACGTGGCCGAAAAACGAAAAGCAACTTTTTCCCGACCTCTAGCACCTGGCACTGAAGAATCTTATTCCCTCTTCTCTGTCAAGGTCAGTTGCAAGAGTTCAGAAACTTCGATTCAGAATTTCATCGAAAACTGCCGCGATACTGAAAATTAAAAAAATTATAACTCATTCAGTTTTTGAAATTTTCTCTCAATCTTTTGGGTATTGAATTGTTGAAGCGAGATCTATATACAAAAAAAAAAAAGAAATGATTTATCTCTAAACGCTTTTAAGTTATAAAATGTTTTGTGAAAAAATCGATGTTTCGTAAAATCTAAAAATATGGATAGCTAATCCGTATTTTGTAAAAATGTTTATATGGTTCGAAAGAGGATTAAATGTCTTTTCCAAATATACCAGTTGTTAAGAAATGGAACAGTTACTCGGTCGTACAGGGCGTTTCAAAAAAGACAATCGAGAAAAAGAGAAATTTTCGACCCTTTTTAAAACTTTTTTTAAAAATATAAAAAATCCGTATTTAAAAAAAAAAAAAATTACTGTAAGAATCGGTAATAAATGCTCTTTCTCGTGGTACAGGTGTATTTTTGATATTTCCAACAGATCGGCAGCGATCGCTTTAGAAAAACCCGCGAAATTTCTCTCTCTCTGCTTTCTCTTTTGAGGAACACGCTGAAGGGCGAAAATTACGATCCGCTCGCTTTTTAATTAGGCATTGGTCAACATTTTAATTAATATCTCTGGAACTAATTAAAATTTTTAAATTAGTTTTTCACTATGCACTCGGGCAGGCTTCTGAGCACCCATATGTCAAATTTTGTAGTTCGACGTTCAGTAGGGGCTGAACGTATAGATGCTCAGACAGACAGACAGAGAGACAGACATCTTCTTTTATTATTATAGATAAATTACTAAATAAATAAAAATAGTAACCAAATAGCTACAGCATACAGATTTGAATTTTGTAAAGAGTATTAGAAAAAATATTAAAAAATTAAAAATAGGCACTTAAGATGCTATTAAAAACTGGAAATTGAGAAGTTAGTGCTATTATATTTAAATAAACACATTTTTACTTGTATAATAGCTTCAAATGCACTATTCATCATCAGGTACTCTAACAGCGTATTTTGACTGACATTTTCAGTTGCCTATAAAAATACATAAAAAAGCAGATTTCATTTTTCTGAGTAAATACAAAAAATACAAACAAGAAATATAAAACATTTGTTCAATAAACCTTTTATAACAAGAAAAGATTGAATAACAATTTAACTTCCTCCTAAGCAATACTCAATTTTTTACATTATGCTTGTGATACTGCTCTGTATATTTTAAAACTATAATGCAAGATAGTATTTGTTTTGTTTAATAGAATTTTTTGGGACTTTAGAGCCGAAAAGTACATTGCTTAATTGTTGTGTTTTATTCTGCACGTGACTGAGTTGAAAAGTAAATAAAACATTGACATCAAGAGCAAAAGAAAGAATAAAAGAAACAGGATGAAAATCGGCTTACCAAAATTTTATTCATGAACAAAATTTGAATTAAACATTAATGAAGAGATAGCTACCATAAAAAAGAGCAATTCATCACAGATACAAGAAACACATTTTGCACAATGCAAATCGTTATACCACATACTACTTCATTAAGCTGTAATACATTTTTGTAATTTAATGTATTTATCTTCGAAAGTTCTCATAGTTTCTAAAAGACTATGATCACTTAGAATCATAATTCAGCTCCAACAGGTGGATTTATTATCCTATTGCTTGTGAGACACGCAAAACCTTATATGACCAGCGTGCAACATGTTGAGTGATGAGCTAATATCTATAGTATTCGCTTGAGGAGTCTCATGTCATGTTGAGTGATGAGCTAATATCTATAGTATTCGCTTGAGGAGTCTCATGTCATTGAATATCTTCTTATTTCTAAATGAGGAACACATTTCTACTCTTTGATAAGGCACTCAGGAGTAAATTCTTTGCAAGCTGGAATCACACACAAGTTTTGCATTATAGAAAGAAGATATGTGCTAAGTCCAATCCTTATTAATCAGCAATAATATTCATGCAAATTGCATATGATAATATAAAACAATATCTAATGTCATCAGTAATCCAAATACGATAATATATTTTTGAAAACTTAAGCGTAAAACCTAATAAGTTTAAATAGAGAAAGAAAGTACAGAGAGCTTCTACTCATATGCCTTTCGTTCATAGTGGAATTATGCAATTGGCACGAGGAGACCCTGGCCACACGTCGCCTGTCAACACAGTTAACCACACTCTCTTAAAGTTTTCAGTCAGAATGAATTCTCATTTGACAGGCTAGGAGAGTTCTTTCTCATGAACCAATCTGCGAGCAGGAAAGATATGCTAGCCTCGTTACCAATGGAATAGTGAAAATGATAGTCTTTAAAAATTCAGGAAGGAAGTGCTTTCTCCTTTTCTGGAGGGAAAAACAAACAAGATCACACAGAAAATGGCTGTCTGTGAATTTTGAATTAATAAAGGCAGCTTTAAGACTTAGGTTTTTTTTAATAAAAGCCAAAATATTTCATCTTTTAAGCTGAGAAATATATGTAATTTTATGAATTTGGAGAGGCTGTTAACTGAAAATAAAATTGAATGGATTTGAAATAGTTACAGTAAAGCATTGTTTATATGTCTCTCGTTTATATACCTTCTACCTTTATACTACTTTTTAGTGAAGTCCCTATCCATTTCTATTCATTTTAATGCAAACACTCATTCATATGTCTTCAGTATCGGTTATACATTTTTTCTACTATTCTAAAATTCAAAAAGTTTTTGACCTATCCTTTTTCCATTCAAAATAAAGTCTAAAATCCGTTTCAAATATTAATTTTGATGAGTATGCGAACTGTGATACTGATATCATGACTTCAAAATTTTTCACAATCCATGAACTTAATTTGGAAACAAATTGTCTGATACTAATTTAAGCAATGATGATGTAGAATTTGAAGAAAATACACCTTTCTTTAAAGGTGCAAAGGACAATGCACTGGAAGGTTTTGAACTTACTTTGTTTGTCAAAACACATCTTTAAAAAAAATAATAATAATGAACTTGATTCAATTCACAATGCCATTCTCAGTATTTGCAGACAATCAGTACGTCAGGCAGTTTTTAATTTAATTAAATAAGTACCTGTGTAGACATAAATCGCATAATACTTATTATTAAAGATGTGCAATATTTATAATTAATAATTAAGATATTTTATATCATTTCCAATGTATGTAATACAATACTCAATCAAGATAAAAGAGATATATAATTAGTACTCAAGTCATGCATTAATGGTTGGTTTTTCTATTTTTTTTATAATAAACCTTTTTTTTTTTTAATTTAATTATTACTATTTTCAAATCCAAATTCTATTATAAAGTAATATATTAGTTACTATCTTTAAAAAAGAAAAAACTTTATTAATCAGTTTTTTTACATAAATTTTGATTCAGTGCCATTAAATTTGTAGTAATGAAAGTTTTACTTTTTAAGTTTTGATTATACGTCCTTTTATGTCAGTCTCTTGAAATGCGTATAAACTGTGCTTTACTGCATTTACTATTATAAAAAATGCGTAAATGATTGTTGGAAAAATAACTTAATTTGCGATCTGATTTTTGAATGCTATTGAATCATAACTTTTGAAATTTAGGTTCTAAATTTTAAAAAATTGTAATTATGAAATAAATTCATTTTAATTCTATTCAAATGTATTATTTGGCTATAGAATAGTTTTTTTTTTTTTTTTTTTTTTTTAAATCAAAGATTTTATTTTTGAAGCACTTAGATTTTTGGTGATATTTCCTAAATCTTTTATTTAAAAGGATTTTTTTTTTTTTTCTAAAATTAAAGCTTTTTTTTTTTTTTTTTTAATTTAAAAATTTTAACTTTGAGAGGAGTGTTACGGTTTTTTGAGCACAACAAAAACAAAATTAATAAACAGATCTTTTTTTTTTTCTATCCAACCCATGATCTGCTTTTATCCAGGAATAAGACTTGCAAAAGGTGTCTAAGTTTGAAATTATAAAAAGTATATATATATATATATATATATATATATATAAAGCTTAGATATTATATATAGAGATAATAACAGAGATACTTACAATATAATTTGATTTATTTATATTTAAAAAAAGAATATTTAACATTTTTTGAAGCCTTAAGTAATTAAAAAAGCAACAAAGAACTCAAACTTAAAATATCACGGTAAAAATTGATAATTATAGATTGTTTAGTAAAAATTGAAACTTACTTACTGTAACTAAAATTAGCAGAAACTTTAAGGACAAACTTTTCAAAGTCGTGGGATAATCATGGCACAGAAAATGTGATAGCTGTTCAGTAAGAGACTATTGAGGGAAAAATAAAAAATTATTGTAAACTTGCCAACACTTTCAATAATACATCAATTTTATTTTAATTCCTTTTTTAAAAAAATTTATGTTAATAATTAATAGCCTTTAAAAATAAATGTGACAACATTTTTCAGATAGTTGCAAAAAACAATATACAAGAAATATCTCTGGCTCATTTAAAAAATATACTATGTCTATACTATTCGAAAATTTTATGCTCAAAAGAATTAACAATCAACAATCGTTTTAAAATAAATATTTCAGATCACCATCTATGAAAGTCAATAAATAAAATTTAGATGGAATTGAATTTACAAATTCTGAAAAATCTAAGAATTTATCTGCAAAGCACATCAAAATTTTTTCTTCACTTACTTTGTTATTAAATAAAAACATAATAAACATAATAAAATATATCAGCGCTATAAAATAATAACAGTGATAATACATGTGAAAATCTGACAAGTTTATCAAAAGCACTAATCAAAATGTTATTAAAAAAAAAAAAAAAAAAATCACACATAATTTTACCTGCATCAAATGATCAGCACAGTTAAACCCTATAAGGATATTTATGACATCAAATCCATAATCCACATGATTTTTCCCAAAAACACCATGAACTAAAGCACATAATGTCTGCAAATAAAATAAAAATAATAATATGCTTTGTAAATAAAATAGATAATATAGACAAAACTCATTAACATAACATAGCTTATAAGTTTCCAGTTAACATTCTCCAAAATTGAGTTATTTTTCAATATGCATTACTATTACTAATTATAAAAGTATATATATATATTTATTGAAAAACGTGAAATATAAATATATAGACATTACCGAATACAACTGCAAATATGCTATTATTCATTTAACCTAATTTATTGTCTAGTTTTATTGATGCTACTTCTTTTTTTACTCCCCCCCCCCACACACACACACATACTTGTGAATGTAAGTTTTTTTTTTTTTTTCTCTCTTATTTTAAGCTGCTTTAGTTGGTTGTTAGCAAGAGTCTAGCTAAACACATGTGATGCTTGAAATGGCCCATCCTGTGACAGGCCTTGCCATTCTTTAAAACATTTAACTTATTCTAATTTGCTTTCTAGTTTTATTGGTGTCAGTTTTTTTTTTTTTTTTTTTTTTTCCCTCATTTCATTCAAATTTATGATATTTCACTTTTTTTAAAAGCTGTCATGATCATTATATAATAAAAGAAAAGTGGGACAAGTAAATATGAAGTATATGCATATTGTAATGGTTTTCACTTCTTAAGAATCTCTGTCAGTCAGCGTCAATATCATTCAAACTCCAAGAATCTTAAAGAAGAACTTCCAGGGCCAATATGATGTTACAAAAAGATCAAGTTCTAATTTGGAGACTATAAATATTTTATAGAATATGATTACATAGAAAAAATTATATAGCTTCTTTTCCTTTTTCAAGAAAATAAAAATTGAAAGTAATGAAGATAAGAAGTATCAGTTTAAAAAATACTACAAGGAATAAGCTGATATACAATTTATCTAACTAAACTCTACAATAGACTTTTTTTTTCTTTTTCCTTCTTGGGGAGAGGATAAGTTTAGTTAATTAAATTTTAAGTTTTTATTTGGTTTACTCTCTTTTATTAATCAAGAAAATAAGGAATTTTTATTCAGCCATAAATTAAGTCTTTAATCTTTTTTAAACAGTTGAGTTATAAATAATTATAAACTAAATTTAAAAAGATAAATTTGTGATATAATTCTTACAAAAAGATTCAGAAAATTAAAATATTTGAATTTATTAAAGGGCAATAGTGCACAAGCAATATCAGTTTATAGAAATGTTACATTTATCTAACGGGAGGAAAAGCTACAAATATAAAGATATGTTTTGGCCATTACAATCCTGCATTTAAAGTTTTTAAAAATGTTAAAAAAAGTAAATTACAGTTTGGTTAACATAGACCATGACCAATGTGCATATAAAAAATAACAATAACATCTTACTAAGGGTATACATTTAAAATGCATTAAATAATTGAGTAGAATTTTACTATATTTTAATAAAATACATTTTATAACAAAAACTGGACTTGCAAAATTTGCCATTTTTAACATAAGCAATGTCCAAGGTATTACTTTCAATTAATAGTATATGGTTGAATAAAAGAAACTTAACATTTTTTTTTTCTTTTCCCCATACATTTTCAAAATCTATTTTATTACTAACAGCATATTGAAAAATTTAATTTTATATAAATGCAAAGAATCATAGAAATGAATATGAATATAAGTCATCACTTACAACAAATGCCAAAGTTAAAAAGTTTCTAAAACACACTATGATGAAAAAATCCATTACTAAAATACACTAAAATGTTAAAAATGAACAAAAATTTCTCACTTGCAAGGAATTCATAGCTCGAATTTGGTTTCCATCTTTTAAAATCATTACACAATGATAAAACAGATTGTTAATGGTTTCCTAGAAAATTTATACAGCATTAATTGAGGTGTAAATAGAGAGACAAAAATATAATTGAACACTTAAACGGAATATAAAAACTTTAAGGGGGTGGGGGTGTAGAGACTTTTATGATGATTTAAATTTGTTTTAGTGTGGAAAGAAATAAAAAAGAAAAAAATTCTAATTCACAAGAAAAATATTCTAAATTATGAAACAAAATTTTATTATAAACATAGTGGTAAACAGACAAAACAATCAATTACAATAGATACGAAACTTCAGAAAAATAGAAATTATATTTTAAAATATCAGCGTTTATTTTTTCTTACTGAATAAGGAATTTACAGAATCATCTTAATTCTAAAAAAATTTACAAATTTATAGGTGTTTATATGTAAGAATTTTGAAAATTTCTTCAGATTTATAAAAAAATGGTTCCTCTCAGAATTATGTTATTTCAGTTGTAATTTACTCAACTGAATATGTCTAGTTCTTCCTGTATCTTAAAAATAACTCAATCAACACTCTGGTTTAATTCTGTATGACTCTTCTGATGTATAAAGTTCATTATAATGCAATTACCTTTTAGAAAAAAATCTTCAAGATCATAATTTAGATTTATTATTAAAAAATATACTCTGTAAAAAGAAAATATATGTTTTGAATTCTCTGATCCTATTAATGGTGAACTTTAAAAATTTTATATTTTATCATTTAATTACTAATCATTTTCCAGATACAAGAACAGGTAATAGAAACAAACAATAAAATAAAAATTTGTTTTCCAGTACCCAATAATACATTATTTTTTGTAAGTTCTAAGAAATATGTACTTACCTTAAGTGCTGAAACTTCTTCATAAGAAAGTTCTTCAAATTTTTTAACTAAGACTCCTAGATTTGCCTACATATTTAAATAAATAAATAAATAATTTCATTCAATCACTTTTAAATAGCATCATTAGTTTTACTAAAAGCATTTAATAATAATACTGCCAACTCCCTTTAATCCGCAAAAGTTTTGTCCAAATGTTGTGCAGATTATAGGAATTTGCGGATTGGAAGTCATTGTCACATTTTTCTTTTACTGATACAAAGTCAGTTATTATTATTAATTTAAAATAGACATTAAAATAGAAAGATGATTTCTAATAAATTTTAGAATAAAATATTTCTTTCATATTCATAATACTAATCAATCGTATTCATTTATGAAGGTAAGTAATTTAAGCATACTCAGATATACATAAAATATAAGCATGCATATTTATTTAAAAAAATACCCTGGTAACGGAATATCTCAGGTATAGTCACTGTGTGCTACATTTCTGGCACCAAAAACCAGCTTTGGTAGTACATCAACCGGGACTAACGCCATCTATCGCATACATTAGGAAACGCTCGCTTGGTAATTTCACTGAAAGTATTTTAGCTACATATTTTAAAAAGTACTATCATTTTGCTCTCTCTCTCTTTTATTTATTTATTTTTTCTTCAAATTACAAAAAAAGATATACACACATACATATATATATATATATATAATAAAGATGATCTATTAAGCATAGTAGAAGCCAAGCAATAGATACAAGATCACTGAAACACCAATGACCAATAAGATTAAAAAAATTTATTATCAGTGGATGAAATACACTAATGTAAAGAAACCAGATCTATTAATTAACAGCCTGCAAAACAAACGAATCAATAAAGTAACACAACAAATCTTAACTTAAAACCATAAACTTATCAAAATTTATGAAAAAAATAACCTAAGAAACACAAGATAGGAAGGAAGGAGGCAGGCGGCAAGACTTGTGACTTGCCTGTGGGGTTAAACTAGTTTCACGCCGGCAACACTCACCCAGCCTGCCACGACCAAAACAGGAACCATATGAATTTAAAAAAGCAAAATTTCAAAGCAGATGAATAACAATGAAACCACAAAGCAACAATGAAATTCAACAATTGATTACATTGTGTTTAATAGTATAATTAGATTTTTTTTTTTTTTTTTTTTTAATATAGAAAGATATACAAAATTTTAAATTCAATTTAAATTTTTTTTAATATTTGTAATAAATATTATAAATTGTATTAATAACTAACAAACTTATTTTAATTTAAAAAAGTGTAAAAGGACAAAAATTATTTATTCTTTATTAGGATAAATATTAAAATTCACTTAAAATTTTAGATTTTTAAACTTTCTTTGGACAAATTATTTACAATAATTAAGAGAACTTTAACTTAAAGATGAAAATAAAAATTTATTATTTTAATTAGAAATATTTATGCTTGTATCTCAATATCTATTTAAATATTAAGAAAAGAAAGGAAATGGTAATTATATTTTTGCAGTTTTTAAAAAAATGGCAAAAAGAAAATCAACTTTTTCCTGGAAAATTAATTTTTGCAGTTTTTCTTCTTTTTTAAATTAAAATATCATTTTTCTATTAAATTTCCTTCAGATTTCAAAGCTAAATTTTATTTCTTTAAAAATGCAGATTTTTCCTGATTTTTATGAAAGTTTGTTCAATATAAATTATAAAATTATTTTTACTATGAAAATTAAATATGTAAAGGAAATTAAATAATCCCCTTTTCTCTTAAAAAAAAAAAAAAAAAAAGTTATAGTTGTGCAGGTTAAAGCCGATTGACTATATTTATGGTACTATGCTTAGGTGTAATGCCTTTCATGGGTGTGAAGGTCCAAGCATGTATTCAGGTGACTTTCAGAGAAAACCAAGGAAAACTCAGAACAGTTAAGATGATGAATTGTGATACTGGATCACACTAAAAGTAAAAAAAATAAAAATAAATAAATTATGAGATATTGTAAATTGCGAATTTATGACCAATTCTGACAAAAATTTAAACTTTGTTAAAAACAGCAATTATGGGTTTAATGTAAAAATCGCTAAATTTGGTTCATGTTTTTAAGGATTATGGTCGATTAACTATGTTTGGATCCTAGTCCTGGTTAGAATGCCTTTCATGGGTGTTTTTTTAAGGAGATCTAAACATGTATTCATGCAAATTTCGGAGAAAACCATGAAAAACGCATAACGGCTAAGACGATGAATTGTGACATTAGATCGCATTAGGATATATATATATTGTGACGCATTGTAAATTGTGAAATTTATAACCAATTTTGGCAAAAATTTAAATTTTGTTAAAAATAATGATTATGAGTTCAGTCAAACAATCGCTAATAAGATGATGTTTTAAGGGTTTAAGATCGATTGACGGCACTAGGATCCTAAACCTGGTTATAATGCCTTTTACGGGTGTTTTTCTAAGGCGATCCAAGCTTCTATTCACACAAGTTTCAGAGAAAACCATGAAATACTCAGAACAGCTAAAATGACAGATTGTGACATTGAATCCCATTAGTAAAAATATAAATGAATTGTGACATATGGTAAATCGGGAATTATTAAGGATTTTGATAAAAATTATAATTTAGATAAAGATTGAGTTGAATCTAAAAATCGCTAAATTAGGTTGATTTACTGCGTTAGGATCCTAGGTCTAGGTGGAATGCTATCTGTAGATGGATTTCCTAAGGAAATCTAATTCGTATTTACACAAGTTTCGCAGAAAACCATAGAAAACTCAGAACTGCTAAGATGACGAGCTGTGACATTGGAGTATTGTGATATAGAAAAAATAGATATACAAATAAGTTGTTACATATTGTAAATCACAAATTCATAACGAATTTTGGCAAAAAATTAAATTTTGTTAAAAATAGAGATTATGAGTTGAGTCTAAAAATCGCTAAATTAAATTAACAGTTTGTGGTATTTGTGGTCAATAAACTACATAAAGGCCTGGGTGGAATGCCCTCTGTGAGTGGATTTTCTAAAGAAATCTAGTTCATATTTACGTTAGTTTCAGAGAAAACTATGGAAAACTCAGAACGGCTAAGATGATGAGTAGTGAATCAATAAAAATGTATATAATAATAAATTTTGAGAATAAATTTTGAGTAAATTGCGAATTTATAGACAATTTTGACAAAAATTTAAATGTTTTGAAAATAGAATTATGAATTCAGTCTAAAACCAGCTAAGTTATGTCAATGGTTTGGGAAGGGGGGGAGGGGGGGTTACGGTCGTTTGATATAGTTAAGATTCTAGGCCAGATTTAACCCTTTGTATCCCACTGGGACTTTGAAGCCCAATAAAAAAAAAAAAAAAAAAAAAAAATCGGGATTTTTAAGTCCAAATATTAAATTAAAAAAAAAAAAAAAACTGAAAAAAATAGTAACAGTTTTCTAAATTTAATATGAGATGTTTCTCATGCATAAAGAAATATAATAAAAAAGTTTCAAACTATTTTTCCCAAAATAAGGTAATTTGAGGTATAAAGGGTTAAATGCCTTTCATGGATGCTTTTTGGAAAACTCATACAGCTAAGATAACGAGTTGTAACGTTGGATCACACTGGGAAAAAAAAATCTAAACAAATTGTGACAAATTGTAATCGCGAATTTGTAAAGAATTTTGACAAAAATTATAATTTGGCTAAAAATAGAGGTTACGTGTTCAGTCTAAAAATCGCTAAATTAGATTGATGGATTTGTTTGTGGGAATTATGGTCGTTTGATTAATGTTAGGATCTAAAGTCTTTGGTGAATGCCCTCTGAGGAGGGGGGGGGATTTTCTAAGGGAAACTAGTTCATATTTATGTGAATTTCAGGGAAAACCACAAAAAACTCAGAATGTCTAAGTTGTCGAGCATGACCTGGGATTGAACACGACATCTCTCATCTTCGAGTTTCTACAGCAGAACCTCTCGGCTACTAGTAGGTTAAATTCAGGTGAAAATTTAGACACTTTAAAGAAAATAATATTTAATTAAATTCAAGTGTGGCTCTCTGATGAAATTTTATAATTTCTGAGCTAACGTTTCTCTAACTGAAAATCACAGAACTGATAGAAAAATAATATTTAATTAAATTTCAGGTCAGAGATTTTACAAAGCTAGATTTACACTTGTTAATAACATTCCAATGAAGTTTCTTATCCCTAACTTAAATTGTGTCATTTTCTTAAAAGTACGTTTTAAGATTTGCTAAATGTGAAGTATTTTTTTTTTTTTTTTTTTATATGCATGTGCATTATATATATATATATATGATATAAATTTTGTATAATTTTTTACAAATGAAAGCTTTGTTTAAGAATGAAGCTTTGTTATTCTGACAAACTCAACTTAATAAAATTTAATAAAACATTTATGAAACTTAATAATAATAATAACAATAAGAGGTTGGTTTAAAGTTTCTCCTTCCTAATTATTAATAATAATTTAATCTTAAATATAAATAACTTAAATGTTAAACGGACAATGTATCATGAAGCATATGCACCTTGACAGCAGAAAACAATGCCGGAATTTTTGTAAGCAGTTCTTTATTTTGTTTATTGGCTATTGCATAACCCAAGTCACATCCAAATACAAAACAACATCAAGATTTAGACATAATAATTAGAAAATAAAACAATAATTAGAAAAATAATGATGTGTTCTCATTGTACTCAGTGTTAACATGGTACATACGCTACAGTCAGTGCCCAGTTCAGTGTTAGGTCCACTTTTGAAGAAGGAATCCCATAAAGAAAGTTCCTCCTTTTCCCCTTATCTCCATGAAAAATACATAAGAAAATATTTTTTTAAGTGCAGAAACGAATATTCCTCATTGATTATTTTAATTTTGTTAAACATTGATGCAATAGTGGCTTGTTTTAATTTTTTATATACTTTCCTGACATTCTTTGGCTTAACCTGGTGCTAGTCTGTTTGAATTGCTGTGTAATAAATACGAGAATCTCACATTTTTCTTCCAGTTGTACTTTATAACAAGTATTAAGAAAAATTTTATTAAAAATCCCTAAAAACAATAAAAATATAAGAAATGTTGACGATTTTTTTTTTTTTTTTTCTGCAGTAAATTTATTTGTTTACATTAAAAAATCAATTGCAGATTATAGGTATTTGCATATTATGGGTCTGCAGATTAAAGGGAGTTGACTGTATATAATTCTGGGATACTTTGTTTCTAACAAAACATCCCCTATCATATTTTGTCTCCAGGAGAAACATGCCCCAAAAATCCATACTCAGAAATAGATCGTTGCAAGTAAATTCTCAAAAAATTCTTCAAAAAAAAAAAAAACTACGCTGTTATATTAAACTTGTATTGTTGTGAGTCAAAAATCTTAGTCAGCTGTCAAAGAAATAAAATAGCATGAATGATGAGGTTTGAAGGTAACTATATTGGCAGCCATGGCCATCTATGGGTAAATTCCAGTTTCATATTTACACACCTGGTATAGATATATACTGTAAATTATTATTCAAGTACTCCCTCAATCTTCAAGGAAAATCAGAATATATTTGGCAAGGTGGTGGATAAACTGTAAAAATTGGCAAAATTTAAAATTCGACATGCATTTTCCAGCTAAAATTATATGGCATTAAACATAATTTTAAAACAAAACATATATATAAAACAGGAATAAACTACTACGTCAGAAACGCCAAAGGAAAATTATTGAGGTGCATACAGCTGTTTCGGTAGCCTAAAGCGTACCGTCTTCAGTGCAAAAAAGAATTCTGAATCTGGAGAAGTGCTCGTATATATAGGAGAGGGACCAGTGTGGTTTATCATATATTGGCCAAACTAAACGCAGTCTTAAATTTCGTTTAAAAGAACATATGAATTACGTCCGCAAACAAGAAACCAATAAATCGGCTATTTCTAAACATTGCTGGGAGGAAAATCATAATTTTAAATTTAATTCAGCTAAAATAATTTGCAGACCTAAATCCATTCATGAACTCGATTTCTTTGAAGCTTTTCATATTTATAAAAATTTTAAAAACCTTGTAAATTGTGATTTCGCTGTTCCCTATTTGTCTGATTGTTGGAAATTTTACATTCAGTCCACATTTCCTTAATTTTTCTACTGTTTACACAGCTACACATTCCTTAATTCCTATTGGCCACACTCCCCACATCTTCCGTAATCCTATTGGTTGAACTAAATCCGGTCCCTCTCCTATATATACGAGCACTTCTCCAGATTCAGAATTCTTTTTGCACTGAAGACGGTATGCTTTAGGCTACCGAAACAGCTGTATGCACCTCAATAATTTTCCTTTGGCGTTTCTGACGTAGTAGTTTATTCCTGTTTTAATATTCCAACGCCAAGTCTCCTGCTATTAAAACATATATATATTTTAATTGCAATGATTAAAAAGAAGGGGAGGGGATAAAAATCAGTAAACTCTTGGTTAACTGGCATTAAACTTACTGTAAATATTTGGAAAACATTTTTTCCAACTTCCTGTAAATTATTAAAAAAAATTTGCCACTATTTTTGGAAGCTTATGTTTTTCATTTCCAAATAATGACAGTGTCTGATTCATTATAAAATAAATAATGTTCATATTTATAAAAAGGTGAATCTTATTAAAAAAAATAATAATAATAAATAAATAACATAAAAACTGTTTCCTATTCGGATAGAGTCTACCGCTGAGCAATAGGGGGTGTTGATTTGGTATTTTCAGAACAAACAAAATTCATGTGAGAAACAGGGGTATTTAATCAAGAGGAGTTACTTTTCTGGTATTTTACAATATACATATATGAGAATATTTTTCTTCTTTCTTTCTTTTTTTTTTTTTTTTTTTTTTTAACTTGTTTATTTTTTTAAGATTAAATTAATTTTAACAATAATTTGATCTGCAATATACAGCATAATTAATATTTTTTTCCAAGGGTGAAAATTTGAAATGAATAATATTAATTTCTTTTGTATTTTGAAATAAACATTTGTTTTTGCTGTTTACAGCAGCAAAAATTACAGAAAGAATTTTCAAGGAAGCTAATAGTATAAATCAAAACACAGAAAAATGCTTCATTTCCTTTTATATTTTGAACTATATTAAAGGTATTGAAAGCATTGTGAATAGAAACTTCTGATAGATAAGAGACAAAATTATCTGAATATTACAAAGGAAAATAATTACAATTTTTTGAAATCCAAATACAATAATTAAAGTCAAATTTTTTGGGGGGAAATTGCTGAGAGGATAAAATAATAGGGATGAATATTGCTAGGATATATTGTTAGGAGAGTTTTACCTGATACTATAACATACACATGATGGCTTTTAATAATAGGCTAATTCACCACAAATTGAAAAAACTTAATGTAAAGTACCTCTGAGAAAAATGTTTACCAAATTTTTTTCCTCTTTAAGGAGGGGTATTAGATATAAAATGGTTTAAGGATTTATTTATCTTCACAAATGCAACAACTGTTATATATATATATAATGGGAAAAAAGAAAAAAATGCCAAATAGAAATATGTGTAATACTAATATTAGTATTCAACTGATTTTTGTTGAAAAATGTATCAAGATAGCCATTTTAAGTGATTTTTTTTTTTTTTTTTTTTTTTTTTTTTAAGAATGCTTTTTTATTGGCACCCTAAAAAGTAGTAAATAAGGCAAAATTTTCTGTACTCAAACCAATTAAAAGATCAAAACCATTCACTGATCAAAAGCATCCTACTATATAACACACTTTGTCATCAATGAATGCTTTTGATCTTTTAACTGATTTGAGTACAGAAAATTTTGCCTAATTTACTACTTTTTAGGATGCCAATTAAAAAGCATTTTTTTATTTAAATCTTTTTTATATTATTTTTTAACTTAAAACTAAAAAACCAAAATTTAAATTTAAAACTGAAATGAAGCAGGACACGAAGGTTTTAAAATCCTTCAAATAGTGTAAAATTTTCTTATTATTTGAGTTACTTATAGGTCACTCACTGATCACCCAGGGTCACCCATATTCATAGGGATGACCCTTGAGTCAAAAAATAGTAGAAAAGTGGCTCGATGACAGACAGAATGACAGATAACCTGGGTGAGGGTTATCTGTCGTGTTTTTGTAGAATGTGTTTGTAGAATAAAAACACATTCTACAAATTTAAAAGCACTTTGAAAAAGAAACCAAGTATGTAAGAAGTAGATATGAATTTTTTTTTTTTTTAAATAGAACTGTATTATACATTAATTGCTATTTGTTAATGCTATACATTTTAAATTTTTAGCATAAAAAACATGAACTTCATAAATAAATAATCAGTTAAAAAAAAAATATATTTAATGATTCATGAACAAAAAAAAGCAATCCTTCTTTTTCTGATATAGACATTTTTAAGATACTGGAGTTTACAATTAAATACATATATAATGTGTATATGTTTCTTTTTGATTTTAAACATGAGTTTTTTCCTATAAATTAAAAAGTTTCATTAAACAGTAGAAGCAAACTATTTATAATAAAGTTTGAAAAACTTTCTTTTTCAGAATAGACAGCCTTAAATTTTCTGAAATTGCTGAATAAAATCACTCCTGAAGTATGCTGATGTAAAAAATCAACATTATCTATTGCTTTTTATTCAATTTATAAAAAAGAAATAAAATTAAAAAAATTAACAAACACAAAATCAGAAATTTTCAAAAATACATGAAGGTTAATATAAAAAGTTATCTACTTTATATATACATACAGGGTGTTCCAAAAGTCCCATACCCCCTCCTAACTCGAAAATGAGTCGAAATTTTGAAAAATGGCGAAACACATATTTAATGAATTCAAGAGGGACCTCTTTTGGTGAAAAAAGTTTGGGCCCGAGGGGCTAGGGGTGGCTGCTAGGAAGGGCAAATTTAAAATTTCAAATGGGAATGTATGTCTTATGATACATCACTGGAAAAGTCACTTCAAGATAATGAATTTTATATAAATAGTTTTGCCCTACGATGATTATTAAAGGAGATACATGAGTTTTTCGACTTTTGAAATATGGATTTTATACTTATGTATCCCCTTTAATAGTCACTGCAGGACAAAACTATTTACACTAAATTCAGTGTCTTGAAGAGACGTTTCCCAGGATGTATCACAAGACATACCTTTCCATTAGAAATTTTAAAGTTGCATTCCCTAGCGGCACTCCTACCACCCTCTTGCCCGGGCCCAAACAGTTTTGGGCAAAGTATGTCTTGTGATATATCCCTGGAAATGTCTCTTCAAGACAATGAATTTGGTGTCTTGCAGTGATTATTAAAGGGGATACATAAGTATAAAATCCACATTTCAAAAGTCTAAAAATTTAAGTATCTCCTTTAATAATCCTCGTAGGGCGAAACTATTTATATAAAATTTATTGTCTTGAAGAGACATACCTTCCAATTTGAAATTTTAAAGTTGCCCTCCTCAGCGACCCTTCCCCTAGCCCCCCCTCCCCCCGGGGGCCCAAACTTTTTTCACCAAAAGAGGTCCCTCTTGAATTCATTAAATACGCATTTCGCCATTTTTCAAAATTCCGACTCATTTTCGAGTTAAGAGGGGGGTGTGGGACTTTTGGAACACCTTGTATATATATAGGGAAGAATTTAATAATGTTATAAAATTTAGCAATTAATAGATACATGATAATACCAACAACACTCACATAAAAGTTATTGTAATTCAGTTTAAATGTTAGCACATATCTTTTATGATTCATTTACCATACCAATTATAAGATAAATCCATTTTAAATTACTTATGTTAATGCGAGCGTTTAAGACCATAACACTAAAATTAACTAGGAGTGGTTTTTAGACGAAATTCATTAAAGTTATACGTAAACAGTGGCGGATTTAAGGGGGGGGGGGGGGCTAGGGGGCTGAACCCCCCCCCCCCCCAAAACACTGACATTCACAACTGAATATTGCAATTGTAAATTTTTTATTCGTCCAGAATAACACTTTGAAAAATCTTAGCCCCCCCCCCCCCCCAAAAGTCAAGTTCTGGATCCGCCACTGTACGTAAACCAATAATTTTATAAAAAATATGAAAAAAGGATAACTAGAAATGAGAATTGGAAAAAGAAATACTCAAAAATAGAAGTATTCGCTTTTCAGAGAACATGTACTTCAACGAGCAGAGAAATCGTAAGATTTCAGAAAACTGTATAGCTAATTCAAGCCAAAAAATACAGTCCATGTTCAGATCTTGCGACAAAACAAAATTTAAAGAAGAATGAAATAAATTAACAACACAACCCTGCAATGAATCAAGATAAAAAATATATAAGAATTATCCACATGCCATGTGGACTCCAAACTCAGAGCGCATCAGTTAACAAGTTGCCATCAAAACTATTCTAAATATATACAAAACTTACTCTTAAAAGAAAAAATTCATCCCAGAAATTGCTATTACCACGGGACGGATCTTCACCCTGAAACAAAGTGCAAAATTGAATATGCTTTTTTAATATATTTAATTAGACAAACAATATATAAAGAAATTTCTTAAATCTTATACTATTAAGTGAGCAATATTTGTATATATATATTTCACTGTTCTCGAAAATGGTAGCTCGGACAGTCACGTGATTTAACACAAAGGTGCCCTTCCAGGGGCGTCGGCAGAATGGGGCAAGGGGGGGCACTTGCCCCCCCCTGGAAAATTTTAATAAGCATTTTTTTCTTTAACTTTAAAACTATGCTATCAGAAAAAAATATTTTTTCACATTGTGCCCCCCCCTGAAATTTTTTCTGGCGACGCCACTGTGCCCTTTTGAAGGGTCATTGTGCACATCGAAGTCAGATTTTCGAATTTTTGATTAGTTTTCTTTTAATTAATAAAAATATGAAAATAAAACTTCCCATTTCTATAATGAAGCAGAATAGAGAATCTTAAGAGAGATTTGATTGGTTTATTTGATTTTCACTGATTTCAGTGTATTTTACATTGAACTACAGCTACGTTATGAGGAATTAGAAGAGATTTGATTTTCATTGATTTGAGCGTATTTTACAAGAGCTACCTTATAAGGAATTACAAAAGATTTGATTGGTTTATTTCATTTTCATTGATTTGAGTGTATTTTACGTTGAACTAGAGCTACGTTATGAGGAATTATGAGAAATTTGATTGGTTTATTTGATTTTCATTGATTTGAGTGTATTTTATGTTGAACTAAAGCAACGTTTTGAGGAATTACGAGAGGTTTGATTGGTTTATTTGATTTTCATTGATTTGAGTGTATTTTACGTTGAACTAGAGCTACGTTATGAGGAATTACAAGAGATTTGATTGTTTTATTTGATTTTCATTACTTTGAGTGTATTTTACGTTGAACTAGAGCTACGTTTTGAGGAATTACAAGAGGTTTAATTGGTTTATTTGATTTTCATTCATTTGAGAAAGGGGTGTCCAGTGATGTTTTTTTTTTTGGTTTTAACATGCATGATAGTGATTGCCGTGGAACCAAGTTTCGTGCGTTTTCAGATTCATGCACAGTGAAGTAGGGGTTCCAGTGATGTTTTTTGGTTTTAACATGCGCGATAGTGATTGCCCAGGAACCGAGTTTCGTGTGTTCTGAGATTCATGCATGAGGTAGGGGTGTACAGTGATGCTTTTTGGTTTTAACATGCATGATAGAGATTGTCACGGAACCAAGTGTTGTGTGTTCTGAGATACGTGCACATTGATGTAGGGCTTTCCAGTGATTTTTTTTTTTTTTTGGTTTTCATGTGTGTGAAGCGTACATACGTGCGTTATAGTGATTGCTGTGAAAGCGACTTACATGCGTTCTCTGATTCGACCATTCATCGAATAGTGACATTTACTGTATGAGTAACAGCTTCAGCTGTTTCCAGAATATTCGAAGAATTAACATTTCTAATTGACTGTTTTCGAGAATATTAGTTTTAATAATAGTTTTGTTGCACAGATTCGAGAAGTTCAAAAAATGTTTGATATTGTCAAGGAGATCCCATACTAAAACTGTGAAGAAAATAGTCGCCAATCGAAATATATTTATTTAAACGTTTCAATTATTCAATTAAAAAAGAATCCTTTAAAAAAAGTGTCCAGCGAAGCCTGCTAGTGAAGTTTAAAACAATAACACAACAGTCAGAACAGATAATCTCAAGTTTTTTTGTTTCTAAAATTATATGTTGCTTTATTATTAGAGGATGGTGGGGCACCTTGGGACACTTTTTAGATAATGATTTTTTGAAAATTTATTTTTTATCAATTTTCACCAAACTTAGCTCGACATGAAGCTTAAGCATTCCTGTTTCAGTTAAAATTTATTCCAATTCAATATTCCATCAAATTCAATTGCAGTAAAAAATATATAAAAGTCCTTACAATGTCCCCACCCAGTGGGGTAGCATGGGACATTGACAATAAAAATTTAATGCATAAAAAATACAAAGCCTAATTGATTAATAAATCTTTATTTATAGACATAGAGCCTAATATATGACAATGCATAGTATACTACTAAATTACACTAACAAATATTGTATTTCACATTCGAAAATTGCTTTCGTCTGAATTCTAATAATAATTTTCTTAATAATAGTAACCATTTCCCCAAATGTAGCACATTTAAAGTCTCAATAAATTTATATAGTACATGCAAATATTGCTTTCTTTGCATTGCATAGTAGTGGGGCAGGTTGAGATTAGGACTGGGTGATGTAGCGATTCTATAAATTGATTTATCTTCCATCTAATATTGCGATATAAAGATAAATTGATTTAACACTGATTTAGAAAATACCTCCTCCCTATCCCCTCCTACAATACAAGTCTTTTAATCAATAGTATACCGACCGAAAAGTGGCGCTGCTATTACTAATTTTCTGTAATTTCCTATATGGCTATAACTCAGCACCTATTGCTTAAAATTACACCAACTACATATGTAAAATATTTATTAAGAAAAGTTGTGTTGATAAAACATTTCTGAATGATTAACATTAGGGGGCGTTGCTATAAATATTGATATTAAAGAGAGTTTTTGATGTGTGACAGCTTTTGGAATGTACGTTGCAGCTTTGTTTGCAGCACTTGTGCCTACTTTGTTCGCTTGATGAAGGGTCGTGTTTTACTTTGACTCGAAACAATTGTTGCTAGTTTTTTCAGTTTTATGGTGTTTATTTAAAGTTTTTAATGAATTACTTTTCAACCCTAGTCCTCTGATGCACTTTTATTATTGTTAGTTTTTATAGGGTCGTCTTTTTTTTTTTTTTTACTGTGTAGCCCTCTTTTTGCATGATCCTGATATACGCTAAATTTTTGAAAGCTTATTCACAAATTTTTTATCATTTTAGTAAAAATTAACAACATTTCTTCTTTTTGTGTCATATTGCCGGAATACGTTATAGTCTAGTCTAGCAGTCATTATCCAATTTGCCTATAAATAAACCACACATCATTCTGAAAAAAAAAAAAAAAAAGACCCATTCGTTAGATGAAATAGGTAGCAAAGTTTAAAAAGAAATTTAATTTTAAATGACGGAAATTTTTTGAAAACACTTTCTTTTTAATAGTATTTTTAAGTATAAACATTGTAGATTTTATTAATTTCAGTAAAGTAGGGGAGAGTGGGGTTGAATGGGATGCAGGATGAATGGGACAATAGCTAGAATTTTACGTTTTGCAAGCACCAGAAACTTTTCATTTTTTCTGATATATGGAAGCACTGAGATTATTCATCAAATGTAGTTTCAGAATTGTGCTACCCATAGAAGGGCAGAAAAAAATTAAAGTGTCTTTTTCAGCTGGCAAAGTAAGTTTTTGCTGATTCAATTAGGTAGTAGTTAAGACATTAACTATTTGCTTAAAGTTAATATAACTCTTATATGGTGAAAAGGCATAATCTTTTATTATTCAAGAAGAATATTGACAATTGTTCATTAAGCCCATTTCTTGTTTTATATGATCAGGTGATATTTGGAATGAATGGGACAGTTTAAATGGGGATGAATGGGACATCCCCCACTATGTACTAATTTAAAATTTTACACAAGAATTATATTAAAGCACGAATTAGCCATATTGATTATCAGGATTCTTAATTTTGTGGATGTAGAAAAAAAAAATTAAAATTTTGGTTGTCCTATTTTGGATACCAAGAGATAAGAAAAGATCGAGGAAGAGACCACTGTGTTGTTGGAGAGATGAAATTGGGAAGTTTGGAAGAGCAGAATGCAGAAGAATTGCAGAAAAGGAGGCAGTTTGGAATCAGCTAGGAGAGGCCTTCTTCCTGCAGTGGATTGATAAAGGCTGAAATTGATGATGATGATGGAAGCAACTTTGTCATAGTGCCAATCACTAGTAGGCACTGTTTGCCTACAAAGAACTGCTCATGTGTGTTGTCCATTCCTGTTATAGCTGGCAAATACATGTTCATAAATGAGGAGGTAGGAATATGTTAAATTACTATTTGTAAGATTAACCTAAAACCATCAAATAAGAAAGTGCATAATACATAACATATTTTTAAAAAAAAGGACATGGAAAAATTGCATTGTTCCAATGAATTATTTGAAAATACAGACCCCTAAAACTGCCAAATACTTTTGAATAACAAAGCAATCTTTTTTTTGTTGTTGTTTGAAAGCTGGTAAGAAGTACTTAAAATCAGACTAGCAAAAAATTTTTTACCTTGCCCCCCATATGACTTTTTTTAGCATTGAAAACAGGATTTTTTAGAAAATGTGCATCTTCGGGGGGTAATATCTTGTGAAGGTGACAGAATAACAAGCCAATTTTTTTTTATACAATAAGTAAGCATACATATGTATGTAAGAAAAAAAAGAGGGCTTGTTATTCCATGCCCTTCATGAGTTTTTAAATTTTCAAAAGTGGTAAAAAATCAATTTTGCCTCACACATTTTGACCTTAAAAAGATGAACTTTTTTTAAAACTCTAAAGCTTATAGATACCATATGAAAAAAGCCCATTATGCTAGCTTTCGAATGAGCTATGGTTGAGCTCCATAGCTTTGATAGAAAAAAAGTTATAGTTCATAAGGCAAAGCATTAAAATACCCACATTTTGCTGTTGCCAACAACAAAAATTGCCTATATATCACATAATAAATTTTTAAAAAATAAAAAATATACTTTTTTGAGGTCTAGGAGACATGATGAATGCACATGCGAATTGTCATCAAAATAAAAAATGGTAGTGCGCGCACCTCATTTGCTGATTTAAAATGGAATAACCCTATATAAAGTGTTGATGAAAATGATCCTTTTGAAAACCTAGAAGGACAGAATAAACGGAAATGTAAGAAGATGAAAAAAGCAAAGTTTGAGGAGAAAAAGGCTTTTTAATAATTTGAATAATATCCAAAATTTTTATCAATGCCATTCGAACAATTACTCGCCTTTTATTAATTCTCTTGATGGAAGGACTTTATTAAATATAATATTTGAAATTCTTCGTCTGTTTATAAGCGACAATCTTCGTGAAAATGTCTCATCCATTGAAGCAAATACGGGAAAAATTCCATCAAATGCAAATTAGATAATTACTCTTCTTTTATGAATTATATTGATGGAAAGACTTTATAAAATGTACCACTAGAAATTTTTTCATCTGTTTATGAATGACAATCTTGGTGTTTTGATGGAAACACTTTGTTAAATACAATACTTTAGATTTACGAGTCTGTCTAGGAGTGATAATTTTTCGGAAAGTGCCTCATCCATTACAATAATCAAGGGTAAGTGGCTGTTCAATTTTATTTTGTGGCAAACTAAAAATTTAATCTGATAAAATATAATGAATTAATAATTTATATATATCTCAGATCATTATCTTATTAATTGATAAATTAATAATATGAATTATAATAAATACTAGATATTGTTTCTAGAACTTATTGTTTTTTTGTTTTTTTTATCTACGTGTGCAGTTAATTAATGTTTTGTCTAGGTTGAAGAATAAGTTTTGAAAAAATAAATAAAATAAAAATAATAATATCGATATCTAAATCAGAAAAAATAGATATAAAGTTTATCTAAAAATATTAGGGTTATTGCACAAATTTTATTATTTGAATAATGCAATGTCAAAAAATGGGATCATGTGGTTGAATTACAAAAAAAAAATTATAAGTTTTATTAATCACCACACGGAAGATCAAAAAGCCTTTGGGTAATGAGTGATCCCAGAGTGTTATTAATAGATACACCCAAGATATGTATTATTGTAAGGCTAAAATATTATTAAAGGTGAATACTGAAACGCATAAGTTTGAAGCGTTTTTCCTTTCCATAGTATGGGATATAGCTAGAGTAAACAGAGTAAATCAGAGAAATATTGATTTTTTTTTCTTTTCTTTTTTATATAAACAAAAAATTAATGAAAGACTTTCCAAGATTACAGGATATAATTATAATAAAAGACAGAATTAACCATTGAATGCTTGAATTATGTTTATTTAAGGTTTTAAGCAAAATTATGTATTAGTCATAAATTATAAATACTTTTCCAACTTTGTCAAAAATATACAGTTATTGCAGGTGAAACAACTAAAATCTATAGGAGATTTTTTTTTTTTTTTTAAATATATATTAGCATCTGAAGCTAGCAAAGTTAATTTTAACAAATTATTACTGCTTACTCTGAAAAAAGCTTCATATATTTGTACAATTTTCTCTTTGAAAGGTCTTTTAGTTCCTTCAGTTTTTGCCATATCATATGTTGGATAATTTGGATTGATCAAACCTAAAATGATAAAAATGCATATTATTTGAAAAGGATAGTTTATTAATCGAAAAAAAAAAAAAAATGATTAATAAAAATTCAATTTAAAATTAAAAATAAAATATTTAAAGAAAGAACTACTTATAAATTCATATATATTATAGCATATATTTGAAAAACAAATGCATCATTGTTAAAAAAAAAAATTATGTACTAGTATATTTGATAAGAGCTAATATAACTCTAAAGAGAATTCTTAGGGGGGAAAAAAACAATAGCATTAATTAAACTCTTTTGAAGTTTCCATTTAATTATTTAGGAAAGCAAATTTAAAAGTATCCATGTAAAAATACACAATTCTGCATAAACTTCTTTGAATGAAGAGCAGCCATCTAATGCAGTGTCATAATCCTGACATTTAAGTCAAAATATTTGAAACATAAATATTGAATATATCAAGCAAAAGCAATGATATATTTAAAAGCAATAATAGCATTAATTAAACTTTTTTGAAGTTTCCATTTAATTATTTAGGAAAGCAAATTTAAAAGTATCCATGTAAAAATACACAATTCTGCATAAACTTCTTTGAATGAAGAGCAGCCATCTAACGCAGTGTCATAATCCTGACATTTAAGTCAAAATATTTGAAACATAAATATTGAATATATCAAGCAAAAGCAATGATATATTTTTTTTCTATTAGGGGGACAGGAAAGTAATGTCGTTTTCGCACATATCGATATTCGGTTATAATTTATCAGTTCATTGTGTGCTTGAATTCATGCCAAAGACATTTCAAGGTTAAAGTGACTTGTTTACTCATAAATGATTAAAACTTATTTTATTATTATTATTATTATTATTATTAGCAATTTATAGTGAAATGGCAAACCAAATATCAGAAGTATATATCCGGCATTGCATGGTTTTGAGTTTCAAAAGAGTAGTTACGCAACGGTTGCTACAAAAATCCTTTTCAATGTTTAATCAAGTGCATTAAACATTTGTAAATACTGCAGGTTGTTTAAGTTCAAATCCAGTAATTTTGATCTTTCTGACTCATATCGATGAGGAAGACAAACAATTTTAGACAATGACATATTAAGGGCAGAAGTGGAAGCAAATCTGTGTTAAACAATCTAGAAATTGTCAAACTCTCTTAACCAACCTTGATCTATCATCTAAGAACATTTGCAGCAGAGCAGGTTTTTGGGTACCTCATAAATAATCGGTACGAAGAAAACAAAGGTAACTGACCGAGCACATGCAAATTATAGCTTCAGATGAAAAATGGGTCCTTTATGATAATCCAAAATGCAAAAGGCAGTGGCTCTCCTCGAATGAATCACCATAAAGTACAGCTACAATCGGCAGCAAAATTATTCGAGCGGTAGCAAAAATTCGTATATAAAAAAAGTACACTTAATACTGTTTTATTAAATAAATCCTTGTCGAATCATGTTCTTGGACTGACTAAGAACATGATTTGGCAAGGTTTTATTTAATAAAACAGTATTAAGTGTACTTTTTTTATATAGGGATTTTTGCTAGTGCTCAAATCATTTTGCCGCCAATTGTAAGCCAGGTTTACACCACAAATAGCTGCTTTTGTGTGTTTGGCAGAGTATTTGCGGGGTTGAAATGCATGGTTTTAGCATTTTGAAATGCTGAAACTTGGACAAACTGTAAATGCAGACCTTTACTGTAAACAACTGGATCGAATGTATCAATATTTATTGAAAATTACCCAGCGAATGTCAACAAAGAAGGCGTTATTCTGCAAAACTGTAATGCGAGACCACACTGCACAAGACGAATCATGGAGAAAAAATAATGAATTGGGGTGGGAGATAATTCCTCACCTACCATAATTGTCTTTTATAACACCATCGGATTTCCATTCATTTTGACTGCTACAACATTTTCTATGTGGCAGAAAATTTGAATATTTAGATAATGTCCATAATGCGATCTCAAAAGAATTTTCTCAAAATCCAATCTATTTTTTTCGATTCAGCATTGAAAACTTTCACAGTAGATGCCAAAACGTTATAGATGATAAGGGTGATTACATAATTGATTAAAAATAAAAACTTGATTGTAAAATTATCTGTTTGAATTTATTGTAAAAAAAACCATTACATTCTGGTCCCCCTAATACATCTAACAATATTTGAACTATCTGAAAAGCTAATACAGTAAAGCACCTTTTATACATCTTTCAAGGGACTGACGTAAAAGGATGTATAAATGAAAAGACATATAATCGAAATTTTAATAACACTTTAATTACCACAAATTTAATGACACTTAAGCAAAATTGATATGAAAATACTAATTAATAAAGTTTGTTAAGTTAGTAAATGTATATTATACTTCTTTTAAAGACAATAATTAATTTTTAAAGAAGAGATTTATTATAAAATGTGAGAAAAATCATACTATTAATGCATGACTGGGTACTAATTATATATATCATATATTGAGTATCAATTATATTACATTTCTTAAGAACTATATGAACACATTTTGAATATCAATTATATATATTGTGTATCTTTAATAATAAGCATCCGATTTATGTCCATACAGATAGTTAATAACAGGAGACTTGGCATTGGAATATTAAAACCCGAATAAACTACTACGTCAGAAACGCCAAAGAAAAATATTGGAAATGCATACAGCTGTTTCTGTAGCCTAAAGCGTACCGTCATCAGTGCAAAAAGGATGATGATCAGTGCAAAAAGGCCTTTTTTGAAGACGTATAACCGATATTAGCGGCATATAAACGAAGAATTTTTGCATTAAAATGAATATGAATGAATGGGGACTTCACTAAAAGGATGTATAAATGAAAAAGATGTATAAACGGTGTTTTACTGTAGTTCAAAAAGTGTATTCATTTCGTTTTTTTTTTCCTTTTTTCTTTCGGGTTGTTGCTTGTTTACCAAATGCTTTAAGTTGTCTCCATATAAACTGTTCACGTACAAGGCCATTCTCTTTCTGTGTTGGTATAGGTATACCCAAGTATTGTACATTTCAGCAGGCATAGGTCTCAAAAAATAAAGTTATGAAAAATAAAACATATAATACAAACTATTAAATATTATAGAAACTATTTTCTTTAGTCTTTTCTGAGCCATTTCATAAGATTTTTGAAGTACTCATATTTTCTGTATATTCTGAAAAACGCATGTAGCTGTATGCTGAGGGACCGCAGTGAAAACGTTCCAGCCATGCCATGGAGTTAAAAAAAAAAAATTGATTGTTTTTATTTATATGTTTAGTACTAGATATCCATATCCAGTTGGAAAATGAGCTCTGGATATCTCATACTTGGTAATCAGCATAACGCTTATCTGTTTCAGACCTAATTTCTTCTCCCTTCATCTCAAAAATGCATTGGAATTTTGAAAAACAGTGAAACATATTTTCGATGAATTCAAACAAGAACTCAGCACGTAAATTTAAATTTTTTAAGGCACTGGAGGCAGCAGAAAGGCTCAGCTTATAAACAAGTAATGGAAGATATCTTTTGGTGTATTAAAAAAAAGTCTCTTCAAGACAAATAATTCAAAAACATAGCTGCCAACCTTTCAGAATCAAAATTAGGGAGATTTCACATATGACATAATTTCTGATGTAAATAGAATATTAATAGTATAGTAATTGTTGGAAAGAGAAGAAGCAAATAAAAGGAAATTTTTGCAGTATCTAGAGGCTTTCTCCTTATTACAAATAATGAGATAAATTAATAAAACAATGAATTTAAAATGCTACTAGATTATATTAAATTCTAACTATACTCTAATTATACATATACACACATACATTGATTTGGGAAAATTTTTCCTACCTGAAAAATCTAACTCCATCCCCCCCCCCCTCATGTTTACACATTTGGTATAGATATGACATACACATACTTAATTTAATTGAGAAAAAATAGATTCATTAATTTCAGCAATAAGGTCTAAAATTAATGACATATGTGAGAAATATTGAGCACATCTATTGCTTTACTGTTTCTAAACTTGATCATTGATCACTATCTGGAGATGGAGAAAGGGGGAAGGGGGGGGAGAATAAAAAAATAATTACAGAGTAAGAAATATTAAACTCTTCCAATTCTATTTCTAGAATGAATCTAACAAAGCAAGTTTAAAATGAACATTATCATTTATGTTGCAGATGGTTAAAGATTGGGAAATAAAAGACTTCTGCAGAACATTTGATTGCCGATCGCTAATTAGAGATAAATAGAGAGGGGAGGCATAAAATAATTATATGAGCAAGAAATATTTAACAATTCTTTTCCTTTACATGTTCTAGAAGAATAATACAAAGCAAGTTTGAAATGAATATTGACATTTATAATGTGGATGGATAAAGATTAGGAATCAGGAGCTTTCGTAAAACATTTGATCATCGATAGTTTGCTGAAAATTTTGTAAAATTTCAGAAAATTCGGGAGTTCAGGATATTGCCTCAAAATTTGGGAGTTTCCCGAATTTTTTGGGATTTGGCAGTTATGCAAAAATCTTTTGAGTAGGTTTTAAAAAATGTCCTACATAGTAACAGAGTTTTTAAAAACTCGAAAAAACAACCCAGGTGGATACATATATACAGTGAAAAACGTTTAACATGAAACTGAAGGACCAAAATATTTTTTCGTGTTAAAAGATTTGTAAAAAAAAAAGAACAAAACTTACCAATATTTTTGAGGTTGACAAATTTTATTTCGATTTTCTCTTAAACAACTATAAGGTTGTATCCATTGAGATTAAAAGCAAGTAAAAAAATTATTGTTTTTTAGGGAAAAATCAGATATCTTTTACATTTAAATTAGCAAAATACCTTACAAACATTCCTTTAACAGTATGAGCATATATATTTCAAACACCAACAGGTTCATCTTCAGTGCTCGAATGACTTTGCCTGTTTCTGTTTCCCTCGTTCGTCCTTCGCCGATCCTCTTCACTTCGTTTGACCCTCTCAATAAGATGTTGTCAATCAGGTGGAATCAGTGTTAGAAATAAGAATTTTGAAACTAGGTGTCAAAATGACACCTGCATTAAATTTTTTGGGCATCAAATTGAAAAATCTAGGTGCCATCCATAATTAAATATGTACATTAAAAAAATAATAATAAAGAATAAACTTGTAAATAATATATGCAAGATTATATAAAAAATATTTATGTAAAAAATGTAATTAAATTGACAATATTAAATGCACATATTTAAAATCACAAATTCATTCTTCACCCAAAAGATACTCGAAATAAGCGAAAAATAATAAACATGCGCTAAAGGCGTTTACAGCGAACTAAACTGATAAGTGGAGTTCAGAAGTAAGAGTTTAAAATTGTCAAGATAAGAAAACATTGCTACTCGCTAGAGGTCAAGACTCACAGTCGCCACTCGCCGACTTAATTTGAAAAAGTGGCGATAAAAAAAATTGGTATGATCGGAATCGCCATTTTTTCCGCGAATTCGCGAAAATATTTCTTTTGTTTTTAAAAAAATCGCGGATATTGTTCGTTTAAAAAACAAACAAAAAAAAAAAAAAAAAAAAAAAAAAAGAAAGAAATCCCATTAACGATCGCCGATTGTTTTAATGGGATTTCGATGATGATCGTGCCTTCCGATTTCCAATCTTTTTCCATCCACAACATAAATGTCAATATTCATTTAAAATTTGCTTTATGAGATTCTAGAACCTAGAAAGAAATAGAATTGTTAAATATTTCTTGTTTGTGTAATTATTTTTTGCCCCTCTCCCCCTTTTCTTATTTCCAACTAGCGATCGCCGACCAAATGTTCTGCAGTTGTTTCTCAGTCTTTTTTCATCCGTAAATGGCAATATTCATTTTAAACTTGCTTTATTAGATTCTAGAAGTAGAATTGAGAATTTAATGTTTCTTATTAATGTAATTATTTTTTTAATCCCCCCCCCCCTCCTTTCCCTATTTCTAGATAATGATAAATGATCACTTCTAGAAACAATAAAGCGACATACGTGCTCAATAACTTGATGAATGTATTTATTTTTTCTCAAATTATATACTTATATTTCATATCTATACCAAATGTGTAAACTGGGGGGAGGGGGGGGGATGAATAACAGATTTTTAGGTACGAAATTTTTTTCTAAATCAGTTTAAGAAAATTAATGCTCAGTTGATTTCATATGTGTTTAAAACTGATAATTAAATAATACATATATATATATATATATATTAATGTATGATTAATGTACATACATAAAAATTTTATTCTTTATATGTTTGAAAAATTTGTTTTTCTGATGGTATGAAATTTTTATAAGGTTTTATGTGGATATAAAAGTAACTGCAGTTATATTAAAGAATTTTTTGTGTTAATGAAATAATCCTGAAAATGTTTAAAGTAGATAAAAGCTATATATAACTGTTTAGGTAGTCAATTTATTGAAAGTGATGCTAATAATGTCCATCCAATCAATCATGTTTACAGAAAATTTTCAGCAAATTTCTAATTTTAGCAATCAAATGCCAGTTAATAAAATTAAACCTCTGATAATAGGCTAGTACAGATTCTTTGCCTCCCCACCCCCTGCTCAGACTCAAAATAATTTTGTTTTCCTCTAATTCTGATCATAATTATTTTCCATTTGCAGATGGAAGAGCCAGACTAGGTGAAATTTATTAAATGAATCAAATTTTTGTATTTCTTTTGCAATGGGACATAAAATAAATATTCTTGTAAAACACAAATTATGTAAGAGAAATCACATTGTCAGATCATATCATATCATTATAGCCTGCTGTTTTCCGTAGCAAAATGCATATATTAGAATACTTGCCAACTTTTCCCGGAAGACTTCAGTTTTTTTAACATATCTTCCTTTCTTCTGGACAGATGATGAAATCTTCCGTTTTTAAAAAAGTCACGGATATCGTTCGTTTTAAAAAGAAAACCCAAATGTTCTACGAAAACTCCTGATTCCCAATCTTTCTCCCTCCATAACATAAATGTCGATATTAATTTCAAACTTGCTTTATGAGATTCTTGAACATCTAAAGAAATAGAATTGTTAAATATTTCTTGCTGATGTAATTATTTTTTGCCCTCACGCCCCCCCCCTTCATTTATCTCCCCTTCTTTTTCTTTATTTTTTTATTGGCAGAAATACACACATATTATATATGCACGTTTATTGTATTATTAAATGACTAATAATACAATAGTCATTTAATAATAATGACTATTGTATTATTAAAATAATACAATAAAGAACACTATTTCTTAATTTAACTTTCCGACCATATCATTTGTGTTTTTATGATTTTATGCACACACACTTATATATGATATATATATATATATTTATTCATTTATTTATTATGTGTATGAATCCGATGTATAACGACGACGACTCATGAGTGGCCACTGGCCACTTCCCCAGGAGCAGAAAGTGCTTAAAACTGCGACGCACGTCACAGAACAACTGAGGCTTTTGCAGAACATTTCATCTATCCCCTAACTGGATGATGTTGATTGATACAGCTAACATTCTAAAATTAATAAAACCTAGATATGCTCAACTGACCTGTAAATCTGTTAGCATACTAGAAAACTGCTGGAAACGGTCATTGTTTCAATGTATAGACAAAATTTATAAACATTTTGTAAGTAGTATATCCACATTAATGTGACAATATTAATGCCAAAGGCCATTGAAAAAATTACAAATTCTGGGTGTATTCCTCAGTTTTAGATTATAAAAATTTTAAACCATGTTTTATTATAAATGTGTAATAAATATTTTACTAATAAGTATTATTTTTATGCCTATTTTGCATTGAAATGTGCTTTGACAAATTTGGACTAAATACCTGCAGAACATCTGCAAATTTTAATGTCTCGTTGCAGAACATCGAATATAATTCTGTTTCTGGGGCCACTTCTAAAAATTTTAAGTCTTGACCTCTACACTCGCTCCAAACCATATGTTGAATGGTTGCTCGCCAGATCAACGATGAGCTGGGTTTTCTAACAACCAATCACAGTCTGTCATTGAAAACTGTTGTAAGCTTTATTTCAACAGCCAATCATCTATGACTCCAGTGGCAGGATTGAGGAATACAATGAAATAGACTTGTTTACAGTCTGATGGGATCGGGAAAATTATTAGATATTATGAGGAAAAAATCCAGGCGTTTAATATCGTACCTATGATTGGAATTCTAGGCGTCAAAATGAAAATTCTGGTTGCAAAATACGACTAACGACTGCTTATTTCTAACACTGGGTGGAATTATGCTGTGTTCTCTATCATTGACGCCGTAGTTAGTCATTAAAATTTCAATTGCTTCACGCTTTAAGGCAAACTCAGACAAAAAACAGAAACAGGCAAAGTCATTCGAGCACTAAAAATGAACCTGTTGGGGTTTGAAATATATATGCTCATACTATTAAAGGAATGTTTGTAAGGTATTTTGCTAATTTAAATGTAAATTAATCGTTTATAATATAATTATAACTCAGATCTCTTTTTTAAGTGTTTTTTTCAGCACTATATTGTCCACAAATTGTCCTGTTTGTTTTCGTACCGATTTCTCAGCCTCAGTCATTGTGCTCATAAAACATAAGCTAATTTACAAAAGAACACGAAATTCACTGACTTTCACCAAAAATTAAATGATTTTATAGTTTTAACACAAATTTTATCAATTTCAACTCTAACTAAAAGACTTTAAAATGAAACTAAAGAGCAGTACTAAATGTATTATCCTGAAATGCCTGGAAATTTCTTATCACCAAACTCACGACATTCCTTTGTTCGAGAGAAAAGCACATCCAAATTGTGTTCCTACAATGAGCAATTCTTTAGTACAGATAAGGATTCTATTCATTTGGGGGAGGGAAAAGTGCTGATACATTCATCAGCAGTTTCCCCTCTCCCCATGACCACTGGGGAAGAAAAACATAGACAAAAAAGGGGAGCATGAGAGAAGAAGAGCCAGTTCCAGGAAGTTAAACAATTTCATAAGTAAATTCTGCAACGACTTCTAGCAAACATGCCACTGAAGATTGAAAGCGAATTTTTTTCGTGTTAAACGATTTTTGTTTTGTGTTAAAAAAATGTATTAAATTGCATAGTTTACTGTCTTTTTCATGTTAAGTGTTTTTGTGTTAAACGTATTTCAGTGTATATATATATATAATTTTTTTTTTTTTTTTTGGGGGGGGGGGGGGGAAGGGGGGGGGGGGTAATATGGTTTTTTAATATTAAACCTAGAATGATACTATTAGGTTTGAATTTTAAGTTTATTTCAAAAGAGAAATAGTTTTAGACTAAAAGAAAACTTATTATAAAAGTAATTAATTATAATTAATTAAAAATTAAAATATATAATTTATTCTTAATGTTTGTTTTGATCTAAACTGAGGAATGAAGTCTTATTTTATTAAATGCACTAATGAACTATTATTTCATTCTATTCAGCATTTTATCACAATTTTGAATTTAATAATTTTTTTATTATCAAGTTATTTTATGTAAAATTAAAACTACAAACAAAAGCAAAATATCTTAACCCGTCCTGATTATACATTTATTAATATCACACCATCAACAGATTGGGAAGAAAATCATATATATTGAAAATTCACTTTTCCAACTGACTGAAAATAATGCCTGGACCAGGAGTCGAACCCCGGATCATTGACTTACAAGGTCAGTATTTTCACTCAGTTGGAAAAGTGAATTTTCAATATATATGATTTTCTTCCCAATCTTTTGATGGTGTGATATTAATAAATGTATTTCTTCCTCACATTGTTTAATGGTGCTTTCCATTACCTGCGGCTTATTCTGTCGAGCTATCTACATGACAGACCAGTTGTTCTGCCTAAAGGTTGTCTGAGTGAGTAATGCCTACCGGTTGTCGGCCTGGATAGCTCAACTGGTAGAGCATTGACCTTGTAAGTCAATGGGGGTTCGACTCCCGGTCCAGGTATTATTTTCACTCAGTTGGAAAAATGAATTTTCAATATACATGACCTTCCTGATTAGTTTAAAATGAGTAAAAAAAAATTTAATGTTTTTATAATGAATGTTAAATCCTAATATGCTTTATTTTTACAGATATACAATTTTTTAATTTAAGAAGTTAAAAAAATAATGATTATTTTTTAACTAGAAAGAGAAAATTATGTTTAAAAATAAAAGTTTTCGTTTTTTCTTATGTCCAATGAAAATCTTAAGTTTGCCTGCCATGAAATGTCACAGTTGTCGAAAACTCCCTCGCTTCTTATCTGCAAGAAATCTCTGCATCTATTCCTGCATGCATGCTTATTTTAAATTTTAAGGAATGATTTATTTTCCAGCAAATGAAAGAAACACTTAGCATGATAGCATTTCTTTTTATTAATGCAATTATTTATATTAGCACATTGATAATAAATAAATTATAGAGGCTGAAATTTATGACATGTACTCTGTATAATTATTACCCATGACATTTTAATTAATAATTGCTTAATATTTTCATTAATAATTTATTAATGTAACAGTGGTTCAAATTGTGGTAAAAAAGGTTTAAAACTAGCAGAATTTTATTTTTCTAGGAATTCTTTGAAATCAGTTTCAAGATTAAAAAAAAAAAAAAAAATGAGTAAATTGACTTTATATGAGAAGTTATATTCCATACATGTTAATTTCATTAAACTATAATATTGTAATTATATTGTAGTTGATCTAGGTTATAAAAAGTGGTTTTCATTAACTTCTTAAAATTTTGAGGTTTGTAAGTTAAATAAAATATTTACAGTACAAAATTAAAATTATATTTATTCTACTCTCAAAGATAAGATAATATTTCAATCTTTTTTCACGACATAAAGCACTAACAACAGTATCAATCAATCATACTTGACGTCTGGGTGTCCATTTTTAAGATCGCAGGAGAGAAAAAATAAATAAATAAAATAAAACTACATTTTAATTGGCTTCGCAATGTCGCGCGCTTTCCAAGTAAAACCCAATTATTATATATTTTAAAATCTAAAGCTGATGCTTCAATCTCTGCAAAGGTATATTTATTTAGGTACAATGAAGTAAAATACGCAATATGAAGAATATCGTTAAAACACACTTTTTCTCTTAAGAATAAAATAAATACTAACCAGTGTTGGCGTTCAGAATTTAGATCCGTTGTATGCAAGCAACAGAAATTTTAAATAGCAGACATTTCAAATTCAAACTTAGCAGACGATACCGCAAGCATGAGCTTGAGCACACTACCGTCTTTCTCTTTTTCGTTTTTGGCTCAGTCGTAAACGCAAACATAAATTCTAGGGAGTTGCCATATGCCATTAACAAGAAGAAACAGGCGTGAAATAAATAGACATACAGCATAAAATTCAAAAATACGCTACAGTTTTTTGGATAGAAATAATTAAGCCCGACACAGAAAAAAAAAAGCTTGATTTCTTGATTCAAAAGACTTTTTTTTTTTCTTCTTGATGAGAGGCATACAATTGTAACTTGTAAGAGCGCTTTCACACTTGCCGACACGACACCGATAAAACGTATTCGATTGGCGTTATCCGACATCCGTGCAGGCAAAATACAGTGCTATATACCACGTGCTTTCACACCCACCGATTTGAGGACGTATTTGTCGTCCCGATAAGCCGACATCGTTTGGCTGTCGTCGAACAACCAAGCTCCCCATACAATCGTTCCGATAATTTTCTCCCATTCTCCGCCATGTTGGTTTTATAATCAACGTGAGAGTGTTTACATTTTCAGTATTTATTGAAGGAATGATATTTCAGTGCTGTGGATGTATATAAAATTAATATGTTGATGGAATTGATTAAAGAAAAGAAGGATAACTAAAAAATATCTCATTGGAGTTGAATTATGGAAGCAGATTGTCAAGTTTTCAGATGACGAACTCGGAAAATAAAATTTCCTCGGAAGTGAAAAATAACAGGTAATAATATTTTTGGGAATTTCTTTGTTAGAGTATAAATTAAAAGTGTATAATATAACATGGTATTTATTGAAACTGTAAATTTTATGTGCATTATATACAGTGCTTAATATATTGTGTGTTACTGACATTAAAAAAAAAACTGCTCATTTATGACTTTGATAAACAAATGGAATTTTATTTAAATGGTTTAATAAACGCTCGTGTACTCTAATTTTTTAGATAACTAATATATACTATTATTCTAGATACTCTATTTATAAATGTTGAACTAAATTAATAGTGTCAAGTTTAATACTAAATTAATGCTCTCACTTTTTGTGTATTTGTACCCATTATTAATAATCGAGGTGGTTAAATTTTGGGTTAAGTTAAATTTCTGAACAGATTTTCTTCAATTATTACTTTTTTTTTTCACGTATATTTTGAAATCCTCGTCCCCTTTCATTTCTTTCAAATAAATACCCTAATTATTTTGTTTTGTGTGTTGTTATTTTTTGCAGAGATATAATTATACACCTAGTAATCTATATATATTATATATGTAATGTTTTCAAATATATTAGTATACTAAATAATTCAAAAATATAATTATATACCTAGTAATCTATATATATTATATATGTAATGTTTTCAAATATATAAGTATAAAATAATAAATAATTCAAAAATTTGACCATTCAAGTAATTTTTATCGACATCATGCATATTTAAATTATATCATTAATTCAAGAATATGCTTTGTTTTATTTTGTAACTGACTTGATTTAACGATGTATATAATGCACACAAAATTTATAGTTTTATTTAATACTCTATTATATTATATACTTTTGATTTATATTCTAATAAAGAAATTTTCAAAAATATTATTACCTATTCTTTTTCGCTACCATATAAATTTTATTTTTGAGTTTATCATCTCAAAACTTGAAAATCTCTTCTCTTGATTCATCTCCAATCATATATATATATATATATATAAATTACATTCAGAAAGAGATAGCTTGCATAACATTTTTAGAAACTTTTTCCATTTAAAAAGACACAACTACACTTTTCAAAATAATATATATATATACATATTGATAATAAGAGCTTACAGTTATAATATAAAGATTAATATATATAAAATAAAATAGGATTATCACATGTAAATTATATTTTTATCCTTTGGTTTGTCATAAAAATAATAAAGTCACTTTTTGTAATATTTTTGACAATTTATTTGTTATCCATTGAAGCTCTTCTAAAAAATATATAAACAAACAGGAAAATATGAAGTAACTAAAAATGTTGATTTCTTATTACTGATCAATAACTATGAGCAATGATTTACAAGTAAACTCCTTCCAAATATTTTTAATGGGAGGGGGGGGGGCTGATTTTTCACCAGTTGTAATTTTACAGCTTTCTCTTCTTCTTATTATTATTAAAAGTAATAAAATTACTGAATACTAATTAAATTGTTATCCATTGAAATGTTTTGAAAACACAGCTGATAAATTTTACTCATACCTCCTCTAAGGAATCTCTAATTATGGGATACTACTAATAAAAGGCAACTTTTTTAAAGATTAAAATTTTCATATCTGAGGAAAATTCTTTTATAATCTGAAGAAGATAGTTTTAGAAACTTTTCCAGTTTAAAAAAGCTAGCCATTTTTTAAAGAATTCAGATTTGAGATAAAGAATGAAGCAAATTTATATTAATCTCTTTGATGGGTGTCACTTAAACAATAGGGGGGAAAAACGGGTGATAAAGGTTATTGAAAGTGCTAAAAGTATGAGATCATTTGTGAAAAGGATTGAGAATTGTATGTATAATAGACATTGGATATAAATCTTCTGAAATTCAAAGTTGCAGTGAAATACAAGAAAAAAAAAAGGGGGGGGGGGCTTACAAGCAAACGCTAGATTTATCTCAAAATGAGAATTTACAATTTTCAGAAGAGGTGAAATTTTAATTGATTAATCTTTTTTTTTTTTTTAGTTTTGTTAGCTGGTTTTAGTATTTTACCCATTTTCTCAATGCTACATTAAAAGTTTATTTGAAAATCATTACTATGGGGGAAGAAAAGAAAAAGATTGAAAGAGAGAGAGAAAAGTACTGTTTGTTTCAAATAAAATAACTTTTTTTCTAAAGTTGTTATTCTATAACATGTCTGTATTTTTTGGTAAGCATACTTAAAAGTATTTAAATTATTATATAAATTGCCAAAATAGCAGAGTTTGTTGTCAATTTTATATTAATAAATTATAATATAATATAAAATACACTTTTTAAGACACTAAATATTATGTAAAAACGATTGATTAATAACAATTAAGTTTATTTAGAAATGCAACCTCTGAATGAGGGACACCTCTATATAAAGGAAAAGTACCAGGTCCCAAAGCTGTCCCTTATTTAGAGGTAAAGTGTGTATAGAAAGCTTTATCAGAATTATAAGAAACAACTAGAAAAAAAAAAAAAAGATATTTTCACCCAGTCTTCATCCTATTTTCCAAAAATAGCTTATTAAGAAATGCAACCTCTGAATGAGGGACACCTCTGTATAAGGAAAAGTACCTGGTCCCAAAGCTGTCCCTTATTTAGAGGTAAGTGTGTATATAAAATAAAGCTTTATCAGAATTATAAGAAACAACTAGAAAAAAAATTTAATTAATTAAAAGGAAAACATATTTTCACCCAATCTTCATCCTATTTTTTAAAAAATAGCTCTTATAAATAAAACAAGAGTGTGGTTTAAAAAAAGTAAATCAATTGTATTTATATAAAAAAAAATCTAGGTTTGACAATCATGAAAATGTAGGTTAATTATTAATGAAATGTTTTAAAATTTAATGTTTTACCTTGAAGCATACAGTGCCCCCCTCCCCCCTTTTTTTTTTTTTAAGGTTACTTAAAATAAAGGAGCAATGCTTCTTAAAAAAATAAAAAAAATGGGATTTAATAAATACATTTTAAGTGTTTGTTAACAATATGAAAATGTGCAAATCTTTTTCTAATTAATTTATTTAACAAATATATTTTGCATTTAAAAAAGAAAAGTTGTATTCCTGTATTTCAAATGCACCAAGTGTCAATTTTTTTAAAATTATAAATTGATTAAGTTGATAAAATTGCGTGAATTTAACTCATTTTTGGGGTTTGATGTCTCATTTATTAAACATTACCATGAAATTAAATTTAAAAAAAAAGTAAAATATTAATTTTCTGTTGTCTTTAATATATTCGTCTTGTTATTTTTGATTAAAAACTTAAATTATCAATAAAAGTTCCTTCACTAATGTAAAAATAATTAAAATATTTCGCAGGATCTTTTGTAGTTTTCCAAAAGGCATATAAAAATCATCTTCCACGTATCTTGATTTTATATCATGCATACAGCCAGTGAATTTCGTCCACCACCCCTTTTATTTATTTATTTTTTTTTCTACGGCGATGCGATATGATAAATATGACAACCGCAATTTGATATAAGGAGGAGCTATATTTGAATACGTGCTAGCACAACGCAATCTCGGAATGGAATGAAAAGGAAAATCCCCATTTTGAAGGAACGATATCGGTGTAGTGTGAAAGCTGTGTACTATCCGACACGATACTGTTCCAATCGTTGCATTATTTATCAGCCGATTTAGTCGCTGTCGTGTCGGTCAGTGTGAAAGCGCTCTAACAATCGAAGATCCGTCTTCCTCCTATCTATAGTTCCGTTTTCTGAGCGGTGTACGGCAGAAAGCATTTGATACCTTTATATTTCTATGTAAAATTGCGTAAAGGAATGAATTCTTATCGGCTTTATATGAAATATATTTATGATTTTTTTGGTGAAACACGAAAGAAAAAGAAATAATTTATTGATTTCCAAAGCTATATTACTTTAAAGATGAATTTTATTAAGAAAAATTTTATCATCTTTTGAGTAGTAAGCAGTAAGAATTCCATATTGCTGATCCTTTTTTTACCTCTCTATTTAGCGTCATTTTTATTTATTTATATTTTTTCAACTGGTCCTATTTTTATGACAAAACAGGTTTCATGAATAACAATTCGCAGTTAGTGCCTAATTATAAATATTTCCACCGCTAATTAATTAAATATGCCAAAATTTCTGTGATAAAATGATAGAATTAGCAGTTTATTAACTTCCTCCTATATTCAATAGAAAAAAAGTATTGGATGCGTACAATTTTTTTCTCTTTCGATATCTTTATACATTTTCTGATCTATTTAACCCTTTAAACGCCGCTATATGAATCCCACTGAAAATATCTGAATTTTCGTCTGTGTTGTGTTTCAATGTGCATTTCTAATTATATGTAGTTTAACTAATAGAAACTAGTATGTTGTGGCCACCACAAGACTTTCTTCTATATTTTCCTATATACATATTCAATCAGTAACAATAAAAAAAAAAAAATATATATATATATATACGATTTTTTTTCTAAGTTTTTTTTATTTTTTTGTAAAAAGTAATACATATTCAATCAGTAACAATATTAAAAAAAAAAAAAAATTACGAATTTTTTTCTAATTTTTTTTTTTTTTTTTTTTTTTGTTAAAAGTAAAAAAAATCGATAACTTTGTTTTAAATTATCACAGATTTATAATTCAACCATTCGTTTTAAAGGTATTGACGAGATCTTTCGAATGATACCCATCTTCGAAATTAACCCCCCCCCCTGGGGGGGGGGTATTTCCCCCCTACGGGGGGAAGCGATGCCCCCCCATGCACAAAATTTTTTTCCTAGTTACATACTACTATTATCAATAATTCATATTAATTTTACCATCACAAGTTTAAAATAACTCTTATTATGCACATTTATACGAATTTTTGTCCTATACTTCCATGTTAAAAATTTAGATAAAATGCTATCACAGCGCCACCTGTTGAGCTATTGATCCCCAAATATAATCAGCACCAGTTTATGTCGGAGACCAACTAAATACCAAGTTTGGTTAAATTTCGTTAAAAAAAAAAAAAAAAAAAAAAAACTATTTTTTTTTTCTGTTTTTTTTTTTTTTTGTTAAAAGTAAAAAAAAATCGATAACTTTGTTTTAAATTATCACAGATTTATGGTTCAACCATTCGTTTTAAAGGTATTGACGAGACCTTTCGAAAGATACCCATCTTGAAACTTTGCCCCCCCCCTGGGGTGTACTTCCCCCCAGGGGGGGAAGCGATGCCTCCCCCATGCACAAATTTTTTTTCCTAGTTAACTACTACTATTATCAATAATTCATATTAATTTTACAATCACAAGTTTAAAATAACTCTCATTATGCCCATTTATATGGAATTTTGTCCTATGCTGCCATGTTAAAAATTTGCATAAAATGCGATTACAGCGCCACCTGTTGAGCTATTGATCCCCAAATCTGATAGGCACCAGTTCATGTCAGAGTGCTACTAAATACCAAGTTTGGTTAAATTTCATTCATTGGTTCGTGAGATACAGCGTCCACAAAAAAATGATACAGACGGACAGACACACAGACAGACAGACATTTTTAAAAACTATCAATTCGTGTTCAGGACATCCCAAAACGTGTAGATCCGTCAAAAAACGGAGGTCGAAAATCTTCGCGAATCCAATACTTTCTCCATATTACATATAGAAGAAAGTAAAAATATTTATTTTCTTAGAAGGTATAATATGGTTCCAAAATAGGAGACTTGGCACCTAATGAGCGTAAAATACTGTACTGATAAGTATAAAGGATTTAAGTCCAAAAATGTCGATTTTGAGTTAAGTACATAGTCAGACTCAGAAAAAAATTCTCTATCGATTGGTATAAAGGATTTAAATCCATGTCATTTATACTCCGTTTCACCTTAAGTTGGCAGCATTGAGGAAGGCAGGGAATGTAATATTGCGCGCTAAGAAGTAGTTCTAAAGTTATTTTGCGTTTTTATGTTGATAAAATTGATAAATATATGCTATAAAATAAGGAAATTTATCTTACACAAGAAATGTTAGATTTTTTCATATTTTAAAAGTATTTAAATAATAAACATCTTTTTAGCAAAGCGAACGCGTAGTGATGAAACAGCGGCATTTCTGAGTTTCATTTTGGCTGGAATCGGTTTCAAGGTTAAACATCTGGCGCGCTATTTAAAATTTCTTCGCCAGTTCTCTCTGAGTCTCTCCCTGCTTTTATTATAGATTTCTCATAGAATAATAATAGAATAATAATAATACTATTATTATTCTATGAGTTTACTTTCGCTAGGTTACAAAAAAAAAAAAAAAAAGAATTTATCAGTTTTATAAGAAAATTTGCGATTCCTGTCATACTTCCTTTGAAAATTTATATGGGATATATAAATTTATATCTGCATATGGGAATTCATATATATTCTATACTTTTAATAAAAAATAATCTTGTTTAAAAACCTATTTAACTTAGCAAATAAATATAGTAAGTGTGATTTAATCAACTATCTTTGAAAAACATTTTCTAATTGGAAGTTTATAAAACTGAAAAATTATATTTAAAGAAAGTTTCAAAATACCACTAGTAACTTTATTCTATTCCGCTAATTAATAATTTAATAGTTTCACATTTTATTATTTATTTATTTATTTATTCGTTTAAATCTTTCTACTAAATAACTTTGAAAAAAAAAAAAAAAAAACGTAAAATGCAAAATACTCTTAGCAATTGTTTCGGATCGAAATAAAACGCACTTTTCTTTGTAGCACTCGTACCTACTTTGTTCGCCTGACGAAGGACCGTGTTTATTTCGACCCGAAACAATTGTTTCAAGTTTTTAGCATTCTATGGCTTTTTTTTTTTTTTTTTTTTTTTTTTTTTTAACTTAATATTTTCTCACACCAATAGATGTAAAATGTCCGTGCACCATACGAACAAAATTGTTAAGTCGCTAAAAAATAAAATGGCTCTTAAAAACATAGCTGAATATCAATTTGTAAAAAGAAGAAAATAGCACTTTTCAGTTTTTGAGAAATTTTTGGTTTTAATTATATATATGTTAAATAAACTGATTAAATTCAAATAGTAATTAATTTAAAACATAAAGTTTCTATATAAACACTATAAATTTCAAAAACTCGCAGCAGTTGTTTCTGGTCAAAATAACAGTACGGCTCCTAACCAGGTGAACACTAAGCACGAGCGCGTTCTCAAAGCAGCAAGGTACACTCACGCCTATTAAGAAATTTAAAATAACTTCTGCATATTTCTTCCTCCTTTAAAATATCATTTGTTAAATTTCAGAATAATGCAGTTAGCTAAAGAACGAAAAGGAACAAAAGTTTAAAAATCCATTAAAACAAGGAAGGGGGGGGGGGAATATTAAAAAAAAAGTTACTAAAAAAAAAAAATAAATAAATAAATAACGTTTCGTTCCTGTGTGGAAAAAAAAAAGCTAATATTAAATGGTTAAATAGTTCAACTGCAATTACATAAATTATCTTATGCTTTAAAATATTACATCTGAAACACTTTCATGAAATGTAAAGTGTAATATTTATGATTTTTATTTTATTTTTGTAATAAAAAACGACCGTTGCGTTTTATTCGCCCTCATTGTAACCAAACCAAATACTATTTGAAATAAAACCTCAAAATAATTAATTAATAATAATAATTAAACTGAGAAGGGAAAACACTTTTTTCAAACTATGAAATTAAAAGTACTCATGAACACCAACAGGAAAGGTAAAATAGGATAGAGGAAATGACACTTCCAGGATTTTGAAATTTTTATCTTTTATCTAAATATTTTCTTTCTTTTCCTTTCTTTCTTTTTATTATTATTATTATTATTATTATTCATGAACGAAACAAAAAAATTATATATCTACTTTTTTCGCGTAACTTTACATAGTTAAAAATTAATAATACATGAAAGATTTTTTTTTTTTTTTATGATTAAAAATATTAATTATTGCAAAATTTCACCCAAAATTTCTTTCCCTTTCTGGATTTCGCTAAAACTCGTAATATGAAATAATTATTACTATAAGCAGTTTTCCTTTTTACTTTTTTTTTCACCAAAATTATAGCTTTCATTGTTTGCTAACAACCCCACCTGCTTTATAGTAACCCTGTTACTATGACAACAGGTGTGATTAGGTCACTGTAGCTTTTTCTCTACTGCCAACTTAGGGTGAAACGGAGTATAGTCTTTGAGAAAATCCATTGGTAAAAAAAAATTCAAGTCAGAAATTTAGCATTAATCTTTAGTATAAAACATTTAATTCAAATTTTTCCCTTTATTAAATGAAGATTGACAATCAAAATCATTGAATGGTATAAAGAGTATAAATCAACCTAATCCCTTTTTCCTAATCGATTCTTCTGATTAGTTTTTAGTTAGTTTAACTTTATTTTTCGTCTCCTGAAAAATCAAGAATATGGACTTAAATCCTTTATACTTATCAGTACAGAATAGATGTTGATAAACTGAAAAACCCTTTTAAATTAGTTATCTTGATCCCAGTTTGTTGTAATATAAGAAAAGAACTGTTTTACTTTATATACATTGTTTTAAACCCTTGCACTCGAATGACTCATTTTCAATATTTTTTTCTTCTTCAGTTAAAACAGACATTTTCGTTTGAATAATTAAAAAGAAAAAAAAAACAGAATTTATATTACAAATTAAAAAAAAAAAAAAACAATAAAGCTAGGCACTTCAGTATTCAATATAATATGTATATATAATATGTATATATATATATATATATATATATATATATATATATGTATATATATATATATATATATATATATATGTATATATATATATATATATATATATATATATACGAGGGGGGATCAGAAAAAAAGGTTACAAGTCGAATAAAGAAATATTTATTAGCAATAGACAGAAAATACAAAAGAGAATTAAGAGGCATATGTGCCTATCACTTTTCGGCATAATCACCAAGTCTATTTAGGCATTTATCAGAACGCAGAACCAACTTGTCTAACCCGTCTTGGTAGAAATCAGGTCCCTGTCCATTGAGACAGGTCTCGGCGGATGTTTTCACAGCACCGTCTGATAAGAACTGTGTGCCGGATAAGTGCTCCTTCAACCTCGGGAACAGGAAATAGTCACTGGGTGCCAAATATGGGCTGTATGGGGGTGACTCCATATTTCCCACCTGAACCATCGCAACAATTCCTGCGTTGCTTGCAGGCCCTGACTAACGGCAGGGCATGCAGGGCAAATGCCCTGGGCCCCCCTTCTGGAAGGTCCCCCCCCTACAGACGTATGCAGAAATTCTGCAACCTAAAGACCTCTTATGCCACTGCAAGAGGGGGCCCCCAGAATAGGCTTGACCCGGGGCTCCAAGCAGTCTAAGTCGGGCCCTGGTTGCTTGAGCAGTATGGGGCCTAGCATTGTCATGCAGGAGGATGACACCTTCACTCAACATGCCCGGCCGTTTGCGTCAGATGCTTCGCGGACACATTTTTTGACCATAAAAATCGAATCACGTCTCGCACTTCCAGACGAGACCAATTTTCTATATAATATATTTTAATTTCTATTTAAGTAATTTGAAGAATTTCTGATGATTTTATATTTCAATTTATTTTCTATTTAAGCAATTTGAAGAATTTCTGATGATTTTATATGTCAATTTATTTTCTATTTAAGCAATTTGAAGAATTTCTCATGATTTTATATTTCAATTTAACTTCTATTTAAGTAATTTGAAGAATTTTTGATGATTTTATATTTCAATTTATTTTCTATTTAAGTAATTTGAAGAATTTTCGGAAACTAACTTTTTTTCTAGTAAAAAGTGGTATTTTTAATTGGGATATTATATTTTATTAAATTTATTTCGTCATGTCGAAAGATTCTGAAGATTTGATCTTGGATAACGGGTCAGGAAATGCAGGTGCTAATGATGATAAACTAAACATTATTGAATTTAACCCTGATGTTGGGATCCAATTTGAAGCTTGGTTGAGCTATTTTAATAGTATTTGTCAGGAAAAAAACAAAGATGAGTTGTGGAAAATTACACACATTCAAAATTACTTGAAGGGAAAAGCCCTTACACTTTATATCAATAACTGTTTACATGTTCTCCACTGGGAAGAATTTCTCCAATTATTTAGAGAGGAGTATACTGTTCTGTTCCTGATACTAACTCCCTAGCTGATTTCTCTAATATTAAATTTAACTTAGGGGATGATGTTAATAGTTATTACAATAGTAAGATACAAATGGATCGCAGACTCGGACTGGACTCCAAATTTATACTTGAGGGATTATCAGATGGTCTCCCAATCTCATTAAGACAATTAGTATTGGTACACTCGCCTAAAGATACCAATGAATGGCGTGAAATTGTCTATAAATTAAGCAAAATGCAACCAACCGAACAGAAAACAGAAAGCAACATTAAACTTAGCACGCAGGCTCCTAGCTTTACTCCACAATGAAGAAATAATCGGCCTAGGCCTGAATATTTGTCAATCCCTGTCCCGAGACCTTGGCCTTATAGATACCCTTATCACAATCAACCGCCACAAGCGTATGCAGCTCCTACTCCTAACAATCCACGACCATTCAGACCAGGTCGTAGCCCAAATCATGTGCATTTCCAAGAGAGGATGCCTCCATCTCCTTGTCGTCTATGCTTAAATCGCGGAATTAGTAATGCTTATCATTGGGAGCGAACATGTCCTTTTAGGTTTGAACAATGTAATAATTTCTCTATACCTAGAGCACCTCTCACTCAAAATTCCACTAGAAGTACAAATCCCCCTGAAGAGGTGGTCAGTCAGGAAACGACCAGTGAGGGTACAATGAGTGGCTGTTGACAATTATTAGTGTCCGGACACATAACACAAAAACATCAGCGATCGAAAAGAACACGTCAACCAGCTAACTTAAATACTCTCCCTGACAAAAACCTGTCTTGTCTCCTCGATACGGGAAGTTCAATTTCTGTCATCTTATGCACTTTAGTAAAGAAGTTAAAATTAAAAAAGACTTCCATTCATGAACCAATCATAGCTAGACAAACTCATGGCATCATTAAAATTAAAGAAAAATGTGAAGTATCTCTAAGGATTGGTAACATTAGAAAAAATATAGGACTTTATGTTATTTCTAATCAGTTGCCATATCTTCTTATTGGTTTACCTCATTGTGCATTATTTAAATTGAATCTTAATTTAACAACTTTTTCTATAACTCAAGATGGTCAACACATTCCCTTACTACATCAGGTAAATCAGGATTATCAATCTCTGCATATTTTTGAAAGTAACGTAGGTACTAATTCCAAGGTAAACACACACACTGTAAACCAAGAATGCTCTCTTTTTGATATCGCGGCGTGTAAATGTGTAATTGTTGCTAATGACTGTTCATGTAAGAAATCTTCAGATACATGTGTATGTCCTCTAAGTGTGAACTGCATTTGTGAAAGAGAAAAAAATATTCCACCTTTTGAATTAAGGTTTACGTACTTGCACATTTACACGCCGCGACATCAAAAAGAGAGCATCCTTTCTCTTTGAAATTGTCAAGTTTAAGTTTGAATGCTGGTTTATCTTTGTCACGATGAAACGACTTTTTGAGTTTACTGTAAGATTCGTAGTAAGAACTAATTAGCTGGATGACTCTGTACTCCGTAACACTTGGGATCGAGGCTTTGTCATACAAACCGATAATTTTCTTTGCTACTGTTGAGGCTACTCTTGAAAAAGATACACTCTTGTTGCTTATTGTCCCAGCTAGGTTGAATCTCTGTTGAAAGCAGCAGCGAAGGACATTTTCATGAGTAGGAAGCTTGTTGTGCAACAAGTTTCGTGAGCGACCAAAAATAGGGCACTCAAAATCTTTTCTATTTATTGTACCTGTACCAACTTTCATTGGTACATCCATTGTATCAATAACTGTCGTATTCAAGTACAAACACTGAACACAAAAGTAGAATACGGACTTAAGCACAACACAATCTAGTACTGACTAGAACTAGCGGCATGAGCAGACTGAAGAAAATAGCGGGAAACGATAATGGCTGCGACTGGCAGCGCTGCGCGCGCATCACTGGCATTCGTCACGTACGCCACGTCTATCTTATAGCCATATTTATCTACAATGCTTGGATTTTAAATATATTATTGTAATAGAATTAAACTATAGCGTTTCTAGAAGTCGTATGATTAAAATGTACTGAACAGTCAAACTTTGAAATTTTGAAAAAACCACTAATTTTACTCATTTTGTACTATGTTGCGCGACCGGAAGATATGAAACAAATGTATAACAAGTGCATATATATTGATTTTACATACTTTTAGTAGATAATTCATGGGACCCAGGTAGCACAAAGATATTGGCCAATATAAAAATATGACATTGGGGAATATAAAATGAACCCTCTCTAAAAAATATTTATAGATATTTTTTTCTGATATCTGGTGATATTGAGAATATTTCCTGACATCAATAAATATCGCTTTTTGACATTTCAGGCGCTACGCATGCTCAAATGTCACATTAATTCTTTTCACAATGTAGGTAGATATCTCCCAATATCCAAAAAATGATATCACTTGTCAAATGTCGACAGATATCGAAGAATGTTGTTAAAATAATATCATTTTTACGACATTGGCTAATATTAACAAATGTTAAAAATAAAGCATTAGAAAATTATATTTCTTAAAAATATATTTATTTATAAAAATTAATTTTCAAAATATTATTTTCGGATCATGAATTTTGTAATTAATGTAAATAATTCTTTTAAATGCTTTTTTATAATATGGATTGTAAATTATGTCCGTGAATATCCATAAATATCGTAAGTTTGACGTTTGACATTCAGTGACATTCAAAATATCGGCCAATATTGGTAGGACATTTGTGGATATTATTGTGCTACCTGGGGATAGGAACGCAATTAAAACCATCTGGCGTGCTTAAAAAAATCATGAAAAATTAAGGTTTTTCACAATTTTTTGCTAAATTCGATGGCATTGCGCGACCGGAAGACAAATTAATAAAAAAATAATAATTAGTGCTTTTTTCATGTCTATACCAATGGCAACTTTTCCGCACTATAGCGATCTGAAATAAAAAAAAAAAAAGTTTTTTTCGAACCACCCTAATACCTATCCACCCGAAAGATACAGAAAAATTAGCCTTTGCTACCACATTTGGATTGTATGAATGGCTCGTATTACCATTTGGCTTTAAAAATGCCCCTGCAATATTTAATCGCACTATTAGAAGAATCTTACATAAGTATAAAATTGATTGTGCTTGTAATTATTTTGATGACATTATCATTTTTTCTGAAACAGAAGAACAACATTTAGAGCATTTAGAAACCATATTTCAAATTTGTGTCAATGAAAATTTAAAGTTAAAGTTATCTAAATGTAATTTTGTAAAATCTAAAATAAACTTCTTAGGTTATGAAGTGTCTAATGGCACTATAATCCCAGATACTGCTAATATTGAAACTATTAGAAATTTAAAGCGTCCCACTACTGTTAAAGAGTTACAGAGGTTCCTGGGATCTGTAAATGTCTATAATAAATTTATAGCTAACTATGCTAAAATTCGTTATCCTTTAAACAATCTACTCAAGAAAAATGCACCCTATGTATGGGATGAGAAATGCGAAAATTCATTTCAAAAATTGAAAAATGCCTTAATGGAAAAACCTATCTTAAAGTTGTATGATCCCAAGAGGCTTTGTCACTTATTTGTAGATGCTTCAAGTCACGGAGTTGGTTGTGTAATCAAACAGCCAGATGAGAAAGGAAAATTACTTCCAATAGCATACCATTCGCGAAATTTAAAAGACTATGAACAAAATTATGCTATAACTGAATTAGAATGTCTCACCATTATAGATTCTTTAGATAAATTTTATCACTATTTACATGGGCAAAAATTTGTCATTCATACTGATCATGCGGCATTAATTTGGCTTAAAAATGTTAAAAATCTGAGAGGACGTCTTTTTCGCTGGTCCCTTAAGCTTAGTATGTTTGACTATGAAATTAAATATCAGAAAGGAACCACTAATGTAGAAGCTGATATGCTGTCTCGATTACCTGTAATACAACATATGTCTCACCATGTACATCTCCTTGACTTGAATGATCTAAAACGCTTAAAAAAGAAGAGAACACAATAGTCAATAGAAAAAAGTATGTTGAAGTTAATGATCTCATAGTAACAAAAAAGAAAAGTTTATATAAGATAATCGTTCCTATGTCACTAAGGTTAACATTGCTAAATAAAGCCCACACACAATTCGGACACCCAGGAATTCAAAAAATGATCAATTTAATCACTCCACAATATTATTGGCCTTTCATTAATAAAGACATAGAAAATTTTGTTAAGCACTGTCATACCTGCCAAGTAAATAAAAAATGTAAACAAAAAAGATTTGGCTTATTGCAGCAGGTACCTCCAACAGATAAACCATTTGAATATTTGTCGTTAGACACTGTTGGTGGATTTAATTATTACAATTCCACAAAAAAATACTTGCATTTGGTCGCCGACCATGCAACACGTTATGTGTGGGGTTGTCCATCCAAAAGTGTGACAACGGAAACTTATACCAACTTTTTAAAACAGATTTTCCAAATTCAAGTCCTTGAGAAATTACTAACAGATAGAAATGCGGCATTTACTTCATCACGGTTTAAAAAATTCTTACGTAATTACAAGGTTAAACACCTGTTAACTAACAGTCATCACCCGGAGACAAATGGGAAAGTTGAACGTCTGAACCAAACTATTGTAATTAGATTAAAATGTAACGTAAATTCGGCTTCATCTAAAGTACCATGAACAAAATTGCTAGAGGAGGTCTTAGGCTGAGATTGCGGTGCCTCGTTCTTAAGTCTTTTCTTAAATGTTACGAACTTTCGTAGATGGGCGTGGTTAAGAACGATCTTAACTTGGTATTGCGGTGCCTCAAGCGTAAGTCCTCCGCGTGTCCTCGTAAGAGAAAGCCAGCCAGCCAATGGGAGACGCAGAGCGAGCTATGTTGTGATTGCGCGCGCATCCAGTTACGATTTGACTTAAGATAGCTCTCAGGTTGTCGTAAGATAGTGAAGCACTGCAATACGGCTTGCGTTTTGTTTACATCTTAAGACAGAGTTTGTGCGTAAGATAGTGTTGAGCGAGGCACCGCAATCCCAGCCTTAAGCCAGTATAATGCTACCCCTCATTCTGTTACAAAATTTTCACCTAATTATCTATTGTTTGGAAATTTACCTTATGATATGAAATATAAAAGATATGAAATATAAAATATAAAAAGAAGTAAGAATTAAATTAACATTTTTAGAGTTTCAGGGTATTCCGGCTATATTTCAAAGTAATATTTCAAAATAAATGAAAGGAGATTTCATATTAAGCTGTAAGATTAAAAGCATAAAAAATAATGAACGAAAATTGCAGTCGCGATCATGTGAAATAAACAAGTTAATCATTTTAAGTATTTTGATGTCTGGAAATAGCTTTATAATTGGCCTAGAAATAAATTTAATAAGCAATAGGCATATAAAGTAATAAATAAAGGCTTTAATGAGTTTAATTTGCGGTTTGATTAGTTCATATCAGCTACAAAGCAATAAATAATGTTTTAATGGTTTGGCGAGTTTGGAAAAATATGGCGCCGATCGGTATCGTGAGGTCTGCAGAATACAAAAATATAACCAATAAAAAACAATGAAAAGGCAGGAGGAGGCGTTGGCTTTTAATAAAATAACCAATTAAATAAAATGGGCTGGAATTAGAACTACGCCAAATTACACCAAAAATTACGGGTATAAAAGCCCAAACAGTAAACAAACGGAGCGATTTGACACGATCTTGACTTGTTGAACTTTTCCATGTGGCCAGCCCTCCGAAATTAACGTAATCTTGTAATTATCCCCCACCGAACGCCGCGGCTGGAGGCCCGTGCGTGCGGCCGGCGTGAAACGGCAACTTGTCGGATTACTCCATTCGTCTTACACCGTCCCGACTCTGCAATGATGAAGCAATAAAGATGTCTACTTGAACGAACGCCTCGTCTCCATTTGTGTTGTGACTGTCATCTCTCTTTCAGCAATCAATAAATACTCTACATATATATATATATATTAATCATGTGTAGAGAAAACAAAAATAATAAAATGTTCCTGCAGCACGAACTTTGGTGCCTAATAGGTTAACAGATTAATCATTTTTAGAAAATGTCTGGATGTGCGTGACATAAATTTTGTTGCATCTCTCGATCAAGAATCAACGAATAAAATTTCATTAAAAGTTATATTTAAATGCAACTTGAAATAAATTGATATCTATCCGCTTTTTGTGCATATTGCTCAACAGATAATGCCGCCGTCTTTCCGTTTTTATCGTTATCCTTAGTATGATAGTATGAAACAAAGTTTAGCATGAATGAACCAAATGAGAATATATATATATATATATATATATAATATGAAAAAAAGTGTTTAGAATAATAATACCCTCGCTCCTGCACCCTTTCCCTCACCACGCCTTACCAATGGCCGAGCAGTTCTACTCTCAAAGCTGGTAGACGGGAAGTGCCGTCTCAATGTTCTACAATGATATCTTAAAAATTGAGCTTTTTTTTTTTTTTTAATGAAAATAATAATAAAACTTTGCTTTAAATTATCATAAGTCAATGGTTCAAATATACAGTTTAAATTTATTGATGAAAGATATCAGTATTAAAAATTTGCCATTGCCCCTACATGTCCGTTTTTTTTTTTTTTTTTTTTTTTTTTTCTAGTTCCCTATTTGTATTATGAATAATATTTTTAATTTCATAAGGGATTCAATTAAAACAATTTCAATTGTGTAGATTTATAAGAAATTTTGTCCTATACCGCCAAGTTAAAAGTTCAGAGAAAACGGGAGGGCAACAATACCTGCTGCACCATTTTCACCAAAAGTTGATAGACCCTAATTTATGTTAAGGTGCAACTACATATCAATTTGTATGAAATTCTCTGAAGTAGCTCTTGAGATACAGTTGGAATAAATTTTTTGTTATACAGACATTTTCTAAAAAAGATTAAATCCTGTTCTGGATCTCTAAAAACATGTAAATCTATCGAAAACTGGAAATCGAAAATTTTTACGAATCTAATACTTTCTTCTGTTGGATATAGAATAAAGTAAAGAATATCTTTATGGCTTTAATTTGAAACAAAAACTAAAAGACAGATTGTTTTTCTGTACTCCTTTATATTTTCAAAAAACAAGGCTGCAAAAATATATTTTGTTTTTAGCAATAGAGGAAAAAATCTCACAAAAGCTTCTTCACAGTTTTATGTCTAAAGAAAAAATTGAGAAAAATATTGCATTTGTGTAGCCTATATATAGACTAAAACTTGTTTAGCCATCCTGTAGAGTGTTATTGTATCATTTTCAGTAGAGAACTTGGCACTTAAATAACATATATTAGTTTTAAGGTATTTTATAAATACCACTAGAAATTAAACAACAGACACACCAATTAAAGTTATAATCATGCATTAGCAATGTTTTAAATTATTAAAAACGCTTAACACAATTAAAAATGCAGTTCTAACAATTTTCAACTACAGCCCATAATGCATCTGAATATTTTTGTGTATCCGTTAACAGTAAATCTTTGCTATTCATACCCTGTTCCACAGAAAACATATTTTTAACCATAATAATAATAAGGCCAATTTCCTTATGTGTTGTTTAGTACAAAGGTATTAAAACAATTTTTTTTAATATTATCTCTTATTGAACGAAATATATTGAAATTATTTTGAATATCTTTGTATATAAATTAGTTGCGCTCTGTAACTGGAAAATTTTTAGATAAATTTATTACGAAAGCGGGTGGTAAATTTACATAAAACGCTTTATAAATCACTATTTTATAATTATGAAAATGCACATACATATGCATTAAATTATGAGATTATTAAGTATATTATTTTTTCTCAAAAATTATTTAAAAATAAATAATTTAGAATTTCAGATATTTTTCAAAATATTTAAAATGATTACTGCTCACTAATTTCTAATTTTTAACCTTGATTCTACCTTATTATAGTTTAACAGTATATTCAAGTATTACTTTATGTATCTATATCTATATATATGTATTAAATCTATATTAAGGCCAATTGTCTGCTCTAGAAACTTGGGCCAGGGGGATTCTTTCCTTGGGTCTTTCTAAGGGACCCTAGCCCATATTTATGCAAGTTTTGTAGAAGATAAGAAACGTCTAGGCAGACAAATGGCATGGACTTGAACCATGCTGCATGCAACTTTCCTCTATTGGCTTAAGGCTCTACTCTACTTACCGATTTTTTTTCTTCAAGATGGCGGACAATGAAGTCAGGACTGGGAGATGAGGGGGGAGGGAAATCTGCGAAGAGGAATGACTGAGAAACTCCTTTCAACCACAAGAATAGGAAATTTTGCACTTCAGTGATTGGTAGCATCCAAATCCCCCACAGTTTTAGATGACATTTCCCTTGCCGGAGCATCAAGAGAGAGACAACGATAATTATCAGTTAAAAAAGCTAAATGGGATGATTATATGCTTGTGAATTATTGGAGAAGGCAAATAAGCTGATTTACTTATGTAAATAATATTCAGCAATTTCAGTTTCAGTTGAATTAAAAAAAAAAAAAAAAAAAAAAAACTTGTATCCAACGGGGAAAGAAAAAGTATAAAAAAAAGAAAGTGTAATAATTACTGAAATTAGTAAAAATTTTTACTCTGATGAATATTCTATGTAAACTATTAATTACAGCAATTGTTAAAGTATTTACGCTTATGAATTATATTATTTCATCGGGTTGAGAAACTACATTGAGCAATGTATTTTCTGATCACAATGACAAGTTTCCGTGATTTTGTAAACTATTTGTATATATATTAAAAAAAAAAAAAAAAAAGTCACTTCAATCAGAGATTCTGTTCGAATTTATGTTGCACTGAAAATCAGACGCTTCTTTTAAGTCTAATTATTTAAAATTAATTTCTTTAAAATTATTTGATACTAGCCGCCTTCGGCGACCAGCTGGTTCGCGATCCCTGAAAAATCCGACTTTACGAAACTCCCGCTCGGTGGCGCCTGCGGCCCCTTTTACCCGTTTCAGGTCTAATAACAGCTTATTGATATATCGTGAAAATAGCTTATTGAAATCGCAGTAAATTCCCGTGAGGTAGTGCCTTCGGCGCCCTCTTCCCTTTTCAATATCTGAAACAGCCCGTTCGCTCACCATATTATGATCTTTCAAATTTCTGACTTTAGCTAAGTCCCGCTCGGTGGCGCCTGCGGCGCCTTATCTACGTTTCAGAACTTACAACACCTTCCTCGCTCATTAGAATTTGAAATATTGAAATTTTAAAGTATTACAGCGCCATCTGGCGGTAGAAATTTCTGTAATATATTGTTCAATTCCAAATCAACAAAGCTTTCAAATGATGTATAACTTATGAAATTATTTTAATTAGTAGCTGAGATACAAAAGAAAACCTAATCAGGAGACCTCAAAACGTGTAAATCAGGTGAAATCTCGAATTCCACTTTCGATAATATAAAAATGAAATTATACTAATCAGAAGCTGAAATACAAAAATAATACAAACATTTTTTTTAAAGATTTGTGTCTGACTCATCTGTGGTTTTCTCTAAAACTTGCTTAATTCCGGGCTTTTTTCCGTTAAAAATTATTAGTACGAAATGTGAACGAAAATCTGAATTTGAAACTCTGTAAAATATAAAATAATAAAAATTTTCTGTTTTTTCCGTAGTTTTCTCCGAAAGTTTCGTACAGAATTTCTTTCTGGGTTTTCCGTGGTTTTCTCCGAAACTCCCGTTCCTTTTCTACACCTTTGCCCCTCCCCCCCCCTTTCCGTTCCTACTAATAATTTTACACTCAAAAATATCCGCAATCGATTTAACTTGCTTTAAAACCTAAATATACGAATTTCAAACGCTGTAACTATATATATTTTTTTTGTCCCTTTCCCCCCTCCCTAATAATTCTATTCTTTCAAAAATATTCACAATCGAATTATCAGGCATTAAAACCAAATACTACGAAATTTCAACGGCATATCTCAATTCAAAGTACTGCAAAATAAAAGAAAACTTAATCTTTTCCCAATAAAAATGTAATTTTTTTGTTTATTAATATATTTTCATGAAAATTGAACAGTAGCTTTATAATATGCTGTGTAATCCGAATATTAATTTAAATGTAACATAAATGAAAATCTAAAGAATTTTGAAATTTGCAATTTTTAATCCCACTTCAAGAACATGTGATATTAATGATTTCCAGATGTTTTGTTGTTTCCATTCCAGACAGCGAAAAAAACCGTCTGCTGGTAGAATGTTTTTTTTTTTTTTTTAAGCAATTAGCCGTTGAATCCCGGTCAATTTCGAGACATACATGGGTCGACATTTTAATTAATATCTCCGGAACTAATTAAAATTTTTAAATTTTTTTTTCACTATGCACTCGGTCAGGCTTCTGAGCACCCGTATGTCAAATATTGTAGTTCTGCGTTCAATAGGGGCTGAACGTATAGATGCTCAGACAGACAGACATATTCTTTTATTATTATAGATAGATTATGTTTTATTTTCGCTAAAAAAATGTCTCAAAGAATCTACTGCCTGAAACTGATCATTTCAAATTATCTTTTGCTAAGATGTTACTTATTTGTTTATATGTTACCGCTAAAGTGCAGAAATCAGTTAATCTGCAGATTAGCTAGGTAATCTGCACATTAACTAGGGTGATCCGTTAAAGTGAGGAAAATTGTTTCATTTCTCAAATTACCTAGGTAATCTACGGATTACCTAGATAACCTGCACATTACCCACTAGGCACTCGTTAAAGTGAAAATAAGATCTCTGGTGTTGTAATTTTAGAGCACGCTGTGTTGTATTTGTTTGTTTTTTTCACTCAAAAAAAAAATAGTTTTCTTTTCTTTCTTTACTTATTTTAATCTGCATGTGTTTTAATTTTTATGTCTTTTAAAGTTATATTTGTTTTAATTTTTTTATTTATTTAATCTTTTTTATTCTGTCAATATAAGTTTAAAGATGGTATGCATTTTTAATATGAAATATACCTTTAACAGCTTTCAATAAATTCTATTTTATAAATGGATGTTAGAATTGTAATACAGTAACGATTTCTTTTCAAATAAAAATATTTAACCACTTAAAATAAAAAAATAAAAAATGTTTTATTAACAACTTACATTGCTATTATTATTATTTTTTTAAATTATGCACCAATTTTTAATTCGCTATAGAAGATTCCCTATACATAGATTTTATTTATTTATTTTTTTATTTACATGAAACTGGTATTCATTATTAAAAATTGTAAAGATTAATTTACTTCTCTCTCTCTCTCTCTCTCTTTTTTTTTTTTTTTTTTTTTTGTGTGTGTGTGTGTGTGTGTGTAAAGAAATTTTAAAAACACTATATTTTATCTATATATTAATTTGAAACGTGTTTTGTCTGTATCCACTAAATTGAGAGAAAGGCAAGGTGTAAAAATTTGGTTGAGGTGTCTAAAAAAAGGTCTTCGTCTGTAGATGTGTCATCAAAAGAGAAAAATACAATAATTGTTTTCCTGAATTAAAATTTGATACTATTTAAGTACCATACCTATTTCACTAACTGATCCTAAAATAATACATAAAGAAATAAAACTTCACAAATTATTTATTACCCCCCCCCCCCCTTTTTTTTTTTTTTTTTTTGCAACAACAATCAAGCCATTTCTCAGGGGAAAAAAAAAAAAAAAAAAAAAAAGAGACTGTCTTAACATTTAGAAAACAGAACGAAGTCAATGAAGCATGTATATATTATTCTGCAAGTTAAAGAACAAAAATTTTGATATACACCTTCATATACAATTTAAAAAAATATTATAATGTGAAAATATACAAGAATATTTTTAGAATTCAATTATTAGCCATACAAATAGTAAAATTAATATAAAGCGTATGAAGCTCATGTTAAAGGGGAAAAAAAAAAAATCTGGACTTCTATTATCCACTATTTCACGTATTGTATACATTTTTGGGAGATAATGTGATCAGAATTTATTTCAATTCCCGAACAGCTTTCCTGGAAATGGTAAAATACTTTTAGTAAAGCACATGCACTAACAACAAATAACTAACGCTGATAAAATCATATTGTTATCGCTGATAAAATCATATTTTTCAAGTCCTAATAGCTGTTGGATGAGATTTCAGGTAGTAGTGTTTATTTTGACTTTCGGTATCAGGAATAGGAACGATCTCTGTAATTAATTTTTGGATTTGCCATAGCGAGACAAAAATTTCGTTGTTCTTTTGGGGAATATTCGCCCTCATCCGGATTAACGTGTAAAAAATATGGTGTGAAACAACCATACGACTTTCATTACCCACTATTACACGTATTATAAGCATTTTTTGGAGATAATGTGATCAGAAGGCATATAAATGACCTAACAAAGTAGACACATAAAAATTTTCTGGTAAGAGAAACTTGATACACGCGTAAAGATAGGTAAAACAGAGTTCACATAGTGAATTTAAAAAAATAATAATAATAATAAAGGTAGAGTTATTTTTTGGAACACCAATTTCCTAGATCTAACATTGACCTACCCAATCAGCATGACCGTTAATTTTCCTGCGATAACCATCTAATATATAAGAAAGGATATCTAAAATGGATTTTCAGAGAAAAATAGACTAAAATTATGATGTCATCCTAAATTAAATTTTGCTTTGTACAGCAATCTGTGTCTACTAGAGATGTAAATTGGCTTCTTTTCCTTCTCATTTTCCTTCTTTTTTTTTTCTTTGTAATAATGTTATTAAGCTTATTTACATTGTTTCTTTTCTTTCTTTCTTTCTCTTTTTTCCCCCTTTGTAATAATATTATTCAGTTTATTTACATTGTTTCTTTTCCTTTTCTTTTATTCCTCTTTCCTTTTATATTATATATATAATATAAGCCTATTTGTTTCACACAAAATAGACCAAATGAATACTTATTTTCTTTTTTCTTCCCCTTTTTTCGTTGGCATTAAGTTAGAACAAACTAATTGTAACATGTTAGTTCAGTAAGTGTAACCCAATTACAGTATTACAAACTTATATTCGTTTATCCAAAGTTCAATTCTGTACAAGACAGAATTTTAATTATTATTTCTTTAATGTGTAATTTATCTTTTATTATTATATTTTATTTAGAAAGCAAAATGCAGATAATTTTTTAAAATGTAAAATCTTTAGAAGAGTGAAAATTGTAATGTCACAAGTAGAGCAATATAATCCGAAACAGAAATAAAAATCTGGTGTGAAACAACCACACGACTCCCATTACCCACTATTACACACATATTATATGCATTGTTTGGAGATATTACATGCATTTCTTGGAATTTTCCAGTAAGAGAAACGTGATACATGTGTAAAGACATATAAAACAGAGTTTACACAGCGAGTTAAAAAAATAAGAAAAAAATGATGATAGAGTTATTTTTTAAACACCAATTTATGAGATCTAAAACTGAACTATCTAATCAGAATGACTGTTAATTTTTCTGTAATAACAACATAATACATGAGAAAGGGTATCTAAAATGGATTTATGTATTAATTTTCAAAAAAATCGTTAGAGCCACTTTTGAGATACCAACTTTTACCAAAACTTGGCATACAAAATTACTGACCGAAAAACAATAATTACATACAAAAGATTATTAAAAAGGGAGTTAATGCAACAGTTGGGGAAAAAAAAGGTACAGCCACTTTTAAAGAAACGCACTTGCGAGACCTGAATTTGAGTTATTTATACGAGACGCCTATCAATTTTCCTGATCTAAACAACTATATCATTCGAAAGGACATCTAATAGAGTGTTTATATAGTAACTTTGAAGAAAATCGTTGGACCCGTTCAGATTTTCCAATTTTCACCAAAATTTGAAAAATTCACCTGTACAAGAGACCTGTCGCAATTCTGCAGTTTTGTAGATTTGTCTTTAATAGTTCCGAAGATATGAAAGCCGAAAATATTTCTGACATACATACACACACGTACGCACCAAAATCTACTTTTTTGGACTCGGGAGACCTTAAAACATGTTAATCTGGTGAAAAATCGATATCGAATTTTCGGACCGAATACAATACTTCAATTATCTACAGTAGTCGGGTAATAGAAATAAAAATCCACGCTAGTCTGTAAGTCAATGAAAATCCGTAAACTTTTTTAACTATCCACAAAGGATAGCAAGTATGCTGCTAATAACAAGTTGAGTACTACTGCAATTTCCGGGCGACGGTTTAAAAAAAACAAAAACAACAACAAAAAAAATCATTGGTGCCGGATTATGGAATTCCGAATTATGAATGCTTCACTGTTTATGTACAAGTGTGATTAAAAAAAAAAAAAAAAAAAAAAAAAAAAAAAAAAAAATGAGTACATATATTTAAGAACTGAAAAGTTTCTGGAATAAAGGTAAAATTCAAAGAAATGAAAATGAAATAACAATGAGAATGAGCAAAGGCCATCACGGCAAGACGGGTGGGGTGGAGTGGGTTGTCTGTTGTTCAATTTTCCGAATTTTCTCTCAAAAACCACATGACAAGAACGAAAAAATTTAAAATGGAGATTTTTATATTATTAGGTGAAAAGCAAATTATTTTATAATTATTAATATTTATAATTTATATAAACTAAATCTATCATATATATTGTGATTTACAAGATTTATTAATACTTATAAATCAGTTTTACATAAACTAAATCTATATATATATATATATATATATATATATATATTAAATATAATATATATATGTATTAAATATAATATATAGATTATATCTAAAATAAATTAAAAATATAATCTATATATTATATTTTAAAATATCATCCACTCAGTCATAAAATGCTAGAAAGGTACTTGAAAATTGTATAGAATCATGTATGTATGTGTGTGTGTATACAATACATATATAATTTCTGTAACGCTATTTTTGTACGGGTATCACGTGAAAACGGCTGGACGACTTTTAACGGCGTTTAGCAGGAATTTAGATTTTTGCCAAACTTAAAATTATATCTATCAACTTTTTCGAAATTTCGTTAATTCCTGATTTGTGATTAGAACACTACCAAATATGGAACAAAGATGTTAAAAAATAGCCATGAGTCCCTCTTTAGGATATTTCCAAAACACGGTTTCGATTTTTTTGCGATCTGTCATTTGTTTCGGGGGGAAGGGGGGGGGATGTGTTTCGAAGAGTAAATTTGAGACGCCCCATTTAGCGCTAAACTTGTATATGTACATATGTACTAATTAAATTATATTTTCGAAATAAAAAAATTTATATATGTATAAATTCAGCAGGTCATTGTCATAGCTTTTCATGCATAAAAGAAAAGTGATAACAAAAGAAAAAAATAAATGTATATTCACAGTGGCACGTTTTTATAGCAAAATGGAAATATTCCAATTAACTTAAAAAAAAAAAAAAGAAAAAAAAAGAAACTACTGCAGAGTGATAATAAAATATAAAGTAATAAAGTAGGATAATGTAACTCATAAATACGTACAATAAAGAGGGCCAAAAAGACAAGCATACTCATTTCGGTATATATATCAATTCCGCAAATATACTGAATAAATTTTATTTATGAAATAGAGAAAAACATATACATACAAATTGAGCAGTTCACTATTATTACATTTCATACATAAAAGGAAAACAATTTAAAAAAAAATTATATTTACACTGGCACATTTTAATAAGAAAATGGCAATATTCCAATAAATATAAAAAGAAGAACTACCGATTTTGTTTTACCGATTGTGTTGAACAGTTGCTCTACTCTCTTCATATCATTTTGGCGAAAAGAATGTTGCACACATTTCCTTCTAAATGATGTAAGCAAGTAACATTAATTTTTCTCGTGTGAAATTTTTTTGTGTCAAACGGGAAACCTGATTACTATAATTCATTACTATTTAACATGCTTTAGGACAGTTACATGTAAATATGAAAAATAACATGAAAGAAAACCGAATTCTATACAAATTACTAGATCCTTTCACTGTAAAGAAAATAGCAGACTAACCGTCTGTGTGCGGTGTTTATGAAGTTTTAGGGTAAAAAATGCAATATTTCCGCAGTTTCATACCGCTTTTCTCATCTTTTGTTATGAATCTACAGAAAGTTTCAAACATTATCAGTAAAGAAAAGAATATGTGTACAATGAAGCTTTCAAGTGAAATAAGTAAGAACGTAAACATTGTTTACCTGACTGACAGAGCATATTCACTAGACATAGGAAATCGCACTTTGGAAGTTCCGACAAGTTTTTTTCCCACACTGTATATGTGTGTTATAAATATGTAACACTAGAAAGAATGTCACAGAATAGTGAAGACATATCAACAATAGTTATTCTTTCAATAGCACAAAAGAGCTAAATTTTTACATAAACTATTTCTGCTCTTCTCTAAAGAATTTGCGTTTTGATTTATATAATTAAAAGCGAAGAGTTAGTCTGTTTCCTAACTTGTGAAACACACACACACACACACATATATATGTGTGTATGTGTGTGTGTGTATGTATGAATATTATGCGTGGCATTTAAATTTTTCGTTTGATTACCATTTTTTCTGTTGAAATAAAGCAAAATAAACAAGTAAATAAATTTAAACAATAAAAATAAGTAAATGAACACAAATAAAATAATTCTGTATATTATAAATGTTATTTAAAATATAACAGATCTTTCATCGGCTAGCATACATGCAGAGATTCATACAAATTAATTAATAAATATGCTTCTTATTCTTTTTTTTTTTTTTTAGTTTTATAAATTGTAACCGTTTTGTTTTCAAATCGAGCATGTTAAAAGTACTTCGCATGTATAAAATGTTTGTGATCATGCATGTCAACTTTCCTTGAAATTTGTTTATACACACATTATTTTAAATAACATATGCTCAATAATTATCTGCCATTCTTTTTTTTTTTTTTTCACTATTATCACATCCAGTATAATGTCACTGTCTCTTACGATGTATTAGGGCTGCCGGATTTTAGCCAGGCTGAAAAAAGCAGGCTGATTATTTTTTGTCTAAACTAGTTACTTAAAAAAAAAGCCGGCTAAAATTAAAAAAGCCGGCTTTTATTATTATTATTATTATTATATATAAATACGATTTATATTAATATATATAAAAAAAAAATGACTCAATAACATTACCATAAAAAATATAATTTATCAATCATTGAGTTTGGATTTAAAATAACAATACACTTTAATAGATTTTCATATTATTCAACTTGCGATTCATTAAACCTAATGAGATCCACATGTAATTTTATATGCACAAAACTAAGTTTCCTGGGGAGTATCGTATAAAAAAAAACCTTCTTTAAATGTTTACAAGTCCACACAAAAAGAAAAGAAAAATCTGGTTTAGAGGATATTATTACATAATGATAAAAGATATAATGATAAAAGACATAATGATAAAGAATCTACTGTTGTGTCTTTGTAAAAGAACTATAAGTGATAATAACTAATTCACCAAAATTTATATAGTTTGTGCAACGTGGACATGTGTATAAATTTTCAGCTCATTCGAATAAGGAATTTAGACGCTATTGCACTTTTAAAAATTTAGGCCCATAGAGCATAATGTTAAAGAATTTTTCTTTGTGTTCCTGTGAAAAAAACCATAAACGATACATTCACCAAAATATATATAGTTTGTGCCACGGGGATCCATAACATGTGTATAAATTTTTAGCTCATTCCAATAAGGCATTTAGACGCTTTTGCACTTAAAAAAAATGAGGCACATAGACCATAATGATAAAGAATTTTTCTTTGTGTAAAAAGAAAAAAGTGCTAGATTCACCAAAATCAATAGGATTCGTTCTATGGTAACTTATAACATGTGTACTACTTTCAGCTCATTCAAACAAAGCGCTTAGGCGCTATTGTGTTCACTCACATACATACACACATACATCTTCGTAAAAATAGTAAATATGTATTCAGAGGACCTCAAAATATGTGGAAACACCAAAATCTCAAACTCGGATTTTTGGCATGATTGCAATACTTTCCTCACTGTAGTGTTCGAAAAGTAAGAAGTATGTTTTTTGGTAAAGTTACAAAAAATATATTAAACAATATGACATAAGCTAATTAAATTGATTTTTTAAAATTAAATTTTCTGTTATTTTCAACTGAAAATTTCGTTATTAAAAAAAAGGGAGGAAAGAAAAGAAGAAAAAAAAAAAAAGAAACCTTAAAAATGGCCAAATCTGAATTTGCAGCAAACAGCATTAAAAAAAAAAAGTGGGGGGGGGGGAGGGGGGCAGTTGAACTTCAGATATTAAGAACTTTGTATTTTTATTATTATTAAAAATCATAAGAATGGAATAATTATTTCGTGTTACAATCATCAGAAAATTAAAAAAAAAAAAAAAAGAAAAAAGAAAGAAAAACAAAAGTAGGTACAAATGTAGCGTGAAAGCGACAAGTCCGAAGCAATATTTTGTGTTCTTTGGATTTTTATGTTGTTTCTAGACAAAGATCTCTGCATCGAACAAATTTAAATGCTTTAGCTAAGTTTCTATTTCTTTTCTTTTTTTCTTGTTTTTAATGTCCCCATTCAATTGTTTAGTAAGAAGAAACACGGTCGAATATCCCTAATGAGCAATATTTTAAACATTTTTATGCACTTAGTATTAGCTCACTTTGAAAATGTTCAGAACATTATATGGATTTTTATAATTATCAGTTAAAACTGTGTCCTGGACTGTTGAAACTTTTTGCAATGCGAAAAGAATGCTGAAGATAAAATTATTATCCCCCTTCATTTCCGCCAGAATTTAAATTTATAAAGATTAGGTAAATATACATAGGATAAAAATTCATTAATTAATGGGGAGGAGGGGATCTTTAGATTTATTTTAAATAAATATTTAAAAAATAATTAAAAAAAAAGGAGCATATTTGTGATATTGAAAAAAGAAATTATCTAATAAATACATATGAATAGTTTATGTGCAGTAAAACAAACTCGAATTCTGATTCCATATTGCTCCTTCAGTCCCTTTTCTACGGCATGGGTAAGCATTCACTTCAGGGCATTTTCACACTTTCAACTGAAAACTAATGACCTGTCATCTTAATGGGTTTTCCACCGCCCATCGCTCTGATAAAAGAAGCAGAGTGAAATGGGGGAAAATTCGGTTATTTCAACTAAAACTTGCTTTTTCCCCAAAAATTATTAATATGTTTTTTAAACCTAAATATTAGGAAATTTAATTGTAATAAGTTGTATCATTTAGAAAATTGCAGTTTGTTTCAGATTTTTGATATAACAATTTGTTTATTATTTGAGAACGATAAAGAAAATCAAGTAAAAATTCGTCTTTTGCAGCTTAAAAACAAATTTTTAAATTTTTAAAAATCAATTTTTGAAACATGAGGCGACTTTTAATGGTCGTGAATTTTCCGAATGTGAAAACAGAATTTAAAAACATGTATTACGTAATGAGTAATAATGAGGATTATTTTACAATAGGTTAATACGGGATTTGGATGGCCTTGAAGCTCACTGACGTAGGGCCTTAAAGTTATTGGGGACTTAGTACTAGGGACTTGAGCTTAAAGAAGATGCCCTCTGTAGGGGTCATTCTAAGTGATCCTAACCTGTATTCACGTGAGTTTCGGAGAAAACCACGTAACACTCTAAACGGCTAGTTCGGCAAGTGCTTCCTGGGATCTAATCCTGCCCTTCTCGGCTACTACCTTTGAATGCAGAACCTCTCGGCTACTGGTGGGACCTATTAACTTAACCAAACCTCTAAAATGTTGGTATTCGGTTTAAGGTGAATTGTCTACACTAGGGACATTTACCTAAGAGGTATTGTACTAGCCCATATCATTCGCGAGTTTCGGAGAAAAACGCGGAAAACTCCGAATGGCTAGGTCGACAAGCGTGACCTGAGACCGAACCCAGCACTTCCCATCGTCCAGCTTTAAGGGCAGAACTTCTCAGTTACTAGTGGAGCTGTAGGAAAGAAAATTATAATAATAATTAGTTAGCAGGGAGTATTTATTTAATAATTTTCAAGAAATATAAATATAATAATTATTATAATATTTCATTGCACATGTATATAAAAATATGTGTATGTGTGTGTGTGTGTATAATTGAAAGAAAGTTTAAATTTATATAAATGAAAAATGTTTAGTGCGAGTTCAAAATGTAGATATTTAAAACAAATTATTTCAAATGCTAAACATTAAACATTGAAAATAATTTCAAGAACAATTGATAAATATTCCTTATATACAATTCCTTGGTGTTTTTTTTTTTTTTTTTTTTCATTTTTTCCCACTTATTATTATTATTATTATTATTTGGAACATTTCAAATTGATTGTTCCATTCTATTATTATTATTTATTTATTTATTTAAACGAAATACAAGACTAATTTATTATTATTATTATTATTCTTTATTTTAGATTTCTCAAAAAAGTTTTTGCAGAATGATTTTAAAATTATCGAACTTTCGGAATCTACAACAGTATACGTTGATGCGGATTTAATAAAAGTTTATTAACTTATTCCAAATGAAATTCCGCGATTTTTTGCGCAATCCTTCCTTATCTTTTCTTTTACCTTTCAACTTTCAATAATTCGAAAGACGGAATTTCTGATACCGCCGCGTGATGGCGCTGCAAAGACCCGAGATGTCTGGGGAGTATCGAAGGGAGAAAATTGGGGTTATTCTTAAAACATCGCGATCGCCGTCCTCTTTATAGGTTCATGAGCTCAGTGTTCCTTGCTAAACTTCGATTTAAATGAATCAGAGCATCTTGCTCGTAATCAATTAATCTATCCCCGTCATATAAGCGGAAGAGAAAGTTGTTTTGGTTTTTGGTTAGTTTTCACGGAGTTTTCTATACGATTAATATGTATTCGAGACGCCAAAACAGGTCCCTTAATACCAAAGGGGCAATGGACGCCGGTAAAGATGTGGAAACATTACGTTCTGAAATAGAAAATGAACAAAGAATGACGTATGTATACTTAGCATGTAATTATAATGGATGGTTGATTAGCATTTATGGTTACCATTTTTATCATGAGACTAAACCGTATAATTGTGTATTTTTACATAATTTGCATTTTCAATCAGTCAGGTTTTTTTTTGTTATGATTTTGTTATAATGCTGATATTTCTTCTAGTAGAATGGATATTCCGTAATACGCAATCTAAAGTATTGCCCCAGATCTAATACTTGCAACTTACACTCAAAATTATGTAGGGTAAAAAGCGCCATTTTAAAATCTATGAAGATTTCTGATATTTGCTCTTGTTAGTATTATAGTGCAAATGAAAAATTTTAAAATATTTAAATCCTGTAACAGTATTGGGCACATTTATTGGTATATATTATAGACATGTTGTTGTTCACATAAATTTCATAGCATAAGGATTATTATAAGTTAAAGTCCTTACTGCTAATCCAGAAGCCTCCCAGCTCTAATAATGTTGGAAAGAGAGACCGGGTGCAAATTAGCTTAGATAGTGCTAACTCAAAACATTACTTTGTTTTAACCCTTGCTTTCCCAAGATGGGGTGATTTTGATCCCATTTTGTAGTTGAAGTTTAGTTAAGCCCACCTCATTCAAAAAATGCACTAATTCGCCAGAGATAGCAAATGCAACCAGCGGAATCTTGCACGACGAATCTTGCAAACGATACAAAAAGGCGCGGTGCTGGTGATTTTCGCCAAACGTGCCAAGCGGCAGCTGAAAGCTATTTTTCTGCAGTAACTCCTTGATTTTGGGAAAGCGAGGGTTAAAAAAGGTATGATTATGCTAGTAAGGGAAATCACACATTTTAGATTCTTGAGTGCATTTTGAATTCTTAAGGGCACTTTCAACATTTTAAATCCAGACACTTATTTAAAAAAAAAAAAAAAATGAATATGTATAAAATAAATATTTTTTGATTTTCTCTTTGTCAGGGGTCGATCCAGGTAAAAATTGGGACCCATTTGCTGCCCCTTCACAAAATTCAAATATCTAAAATGGGCCCCTTCACAAAATTCAAATCCATAAAATGGGTCCCTTGACCGTTCACAAAATTCAGATTCATAACAACAGCCCTTTCATAAGATTTTTTTTTTTTTTTAAATGATGATTTTGTAAAAATTTTCCACATTAACAGTTGTATTATTTTTAATGAGTGTCTATACTTGGTTCAATAGTATGCTGTTAACTTGATATTAAACAACGTTTTTAGTAACTCCTAAAGTGAAAGTTTTTGTGCGATAATTCTTTTTATCGCACAAAGAAATAAATTTTCACAAAAATGGGCCCCAAAAATTAAAACCTGGATCAACCCTTGTCTGTTTACCTGTGCTTGTAACTGACATATAAGCAAATGTCAATGGTCATTATTAGATAACTTATCTTCTGTATACCATTATTCAGGGAAAATTTCGTTCAGTGTAGAGATGTAAAATTTCCGGAAATTTTGAGGCAGTGCACAGTGGATCGAACAATGTTGAAATACGTCCATAGGCCCAAAAATCAATCTCTAAAAAACTGATATTTTGCAGTGAAATAATTTAAAAGAGTGTCTAAAAAATACAAATATATGGTTATTTCTTCAATTACACAAAGTTTTATTATATATAAATAAGTTCAAAACGAAAACTTTCAGAAGTAGGGTTTTTCGATGAATTTCAGTGACTTTATTTGAATAGCCATCAAGTGGCACTTAAGAATAACTATGAAAAAATACTTTAATAATGTCCTAATAAAAGTTTAAGGTAATTCTGCCAACATTTTGTTGGTTTTTTATGATGTGATTCACACATGAAATGTGAATATAAAATTAACAACAAAATTAAATTTATAAGTTGTGTAACTTTTTTTGTCCAAAATTTCAAACACATTTTACTACTCCCAAAAGTATACATTTTAATCTGTGAAAAGGATTTTCGCCACAAATCACCACTTTTAGAGAAAAATAACTTTTTATTCTGTTTACCCCCAAATTATCAATTGAGAAATTTATCTGAATAACTGTATTCATTAATGACAGAAAATATATTAAAATTTTTATAGTGAAAATATTATAGAAATTAGATGATTAAAATAGAATTAATAAATCAGAAATTATTTCATATTTTTTTAAATATTTAATAAAATAATTAATTTTACTTTAAAGGTACTGAAAAGTACCGTTGGACCCAAAAAAGGGGGAAAATGTAAATGGTTGCTGTGATATGTCATAAAATGTTAAAATTAAATAAATGTTTAATGTTAAATTACTAAATGTTAAATATTATAATCCCATATTACGATTTAAAGTAAAAGTTTCTGTGCAATAAAATTAAAGACAAATGTGAATTTTTCATAGAGTTTGTCAGTAAATGCTTGCATGAGTTTTCCATTGTAATGCTACCTACATAAAAAAATGTGATGATATATAAATTTAATTTAACATTGTGTGCTAAATTAATTGTGTTATAAATATAGATTTTCTTCACGAAATTTTTATTTATTTCCTTTTATTCTCTTCTTTTTTCCAAGTTTGCAACATTTGTTTCTTTATCAGGTATGTTTCTAAATACCTGTTTGCAGCAGAAAAATATGGTGCCATTTAGCCCCTTTATAATGCAAATTTTTAATCAAATGGCACATTAAACTAATTTCACGAATAAAAATTGATGTAAAGAAAAAAAATTCATTTAGCTTATTAGAAATAATTAATTTTAATTTTGACACCTTATTCTCTTAGTTAATCGCAAACTTCTCACAACCCATTGTATTAGCATAAGCAGAATTGCCACAAATAACTATTTTTTTATTTTTTTCATAACAATATTATAAAAATATTTATGCTGATATTTTTCTAGAGAAATGATACACAGGAATCATTCTGACAAATTGTTTGTTACTTTTATCAACATTGTCACCTTTTTAAAAGCCTTTTTACACTTATAAACCTGCCTTTTATTTTATAAGTAAGCAAGAAAGCATAGCAGGGCCACGTGCTGGGAGATTTATTCCAAAGTGTTATTGGGATAAATTCTCATTAAGATCCAACTAAATATGAAATTTTGCGAAATTATGCACAACAAAAGATGATATATATAACTATATAGGGGTAATTTGCATTAAAGTAGCACCACCTGCTGGGCAATTTACTCCAAATATAATCAGCACCAACTGATATGAAAATTTAAAGTTTTTCAAAATTCCACCCATTATTTAATGAGATACAGCTCCTGTAAAATTTTGATAAACCATACACAGACAGGCATGCATTTTTTTTAAATGGTCAGGTTGTTTTCATAACATTTCAAAACGTGTAAATGCATCGAAAACTAGAAGTAAAAAATTTTCACGAATTGAATACTTTCTTGTGAATAGAAGAAAATAATCTAAACTATTGCCATTTTATTTTATATTTGAGATAATCTTAAAGAATATTTCTTATAAATTTTTAGCTACTTCAACTTAAAATAAGAAAATTATTCCCGGACGCTATGCAATTTTGCGGTAGGGAAAAAGAATAGTGGAGGTGGAGAAATATTTAACGCTAAAATTATTCTTTATTTTATTTTATTGTAAAAAAAGAAATGTTTAAAAAAAATTAATACACTAAACAAAAAATATTTCTCAACGTTTTTAAAGGATAAATCATGATTGTGGTAATTATTTTACTAAATTTACCATTTTATCGTACATCTATAACTAACGGCATTAGAACTAGCTCAATTTGTCAGAGAATTATTAAGGATTGTGTGAATGACAACATTGCCAATTTTGTTAATTTTGGCCATTTTTAAAATTATATATAAAAAAACTACTGAGCTAAAATTTTTTTAAATAATAAATTTTTCATATATTCCATATGTGCGAAATCTAAACCAAAAATTATAGAAATCTGAGATGTGAAGGTCCAGACCCCTCGTTGATTTGACATTGAATGATCTGAAAGTAGTAGTTTTTGTCATGCAGGAAAATCAGTGTAGTGAATAGAAAATATAAAGCAGAAAGAGTGTCAGATCCTAAATAAGTTGAGTGGCAAAAATAAGTAATTCAGTTTTCGAGAAAAGTTTTTCCCTTTTTATCAAATTCCAACTAATTGCGATTTCACGTGACAGATTTTCATGCAAAATTTTACTAAACATAACATGATCAACTTTTCCAAATGATGGTAAAAAAAGTTGATTACCCAATGGCTTAGAATCTTTCCCATACACTGCTATGTTAGATTTAGTAAAATGTTTCGCGAAAATCTCTTGTGTGATGCAGCTATAAAGTGACCTATTTGTTCTACAGTCATCAAGCACTGTTAACTAAGGACTAAATTAAGAAGGAATATTAAAGTAGGGATTTGCAATATCTCTGAATAGTAGACTTAGATAAAATTAAAAAGAAAAAAAAAAAAAATTCTGCAAACATAACATATGTATATATTAAGACTTTCTGCAAAAAGGCATAACAAATAAGATTTAAATAATTCCTAACAACAAATACCATATTTTCCTGTATATAATCTGTGAATTATCTTCTGCCGCGAATTATCTACCTAATTTTTTAAAAATAATCTGTCTGATGGCTGGTATCAATGTTAGCAAGATGTAAAACAATAACTTCAGATTGTGTATCTACTTGGCTGTTAGTAATTGGTTCTTGTATGATGTATTTGTGCTAGTAGGAATGTCTTCCGTTTTCAAGATATACTTTTCTAACCTAATGGCAACATGCTTTTGTTTATGTTTATTTTATTTGTTATTAAAACAGCATTGTTTTTGCATAATTTTTTTTTTTAAACTGAAGAATGACAATTATTTTTCTTATTATAAGATGTAATCTTTTATATTTTCAGTATATTAATTATCTTTTAAAGAAGCAACTGTGATGAATACAGAGCATGGCAGTTTATCAATAATTTGTATGTTGATTATGATTGGTATCTGTGAATTATCTGATGAAAATTTACATCAGGGCTGATAAATAGCATTCTGTGGATTATGCCACCGCGACTATATGCAGAAAAATACTGTATATAAATAAATCATAAAATAATTGAAAAAAAAAACAAAAAAAATTCTTATATGTTAAAATAATAATACATCAAAATTCACCATTAATTTTCACTAACAGAAGAAGTGCTCAAAGTCAAATTTACTCACTCTGCTATCTTCAGTGAGCTAACACACTCATATAAATATGCAGCATGGGCGTAGGAAATGGAGGGGCTCAGGGGACTCAAGTCCGCCCCTATTGGTTATTACAAAATTTCCTTTCAGTGGTAAATGAAAGAATCACCCATTTAAAAGCCAAATTAAAATCTTATAAATGTTCATATATAATGATATTTTGTAATTAATACTAATAATTAGTGAATATTAATTTATATTTAATTATTCATTGATTTTCTTGAGCATAATTTTAAGTCATTTTTAAAATGAAATTTTTTGAGCCCCTCCCATGATTTTTGAATTGCTACGCCCCTGACATGCAATATGCCAAAGGGAATAAGACTTCAGCAATAGAGAAAAGCTAAAAATAAGATTGCTTATTAGAGCATTTTATTATATAGAAAAATTAAAAAAACAAAATAACTATTTTAGAAAAGAAGTATAAAACAAAATCTGCAGAAATATAGGCTAAAAGAAATTTATAAAATAAAATCAGCATAAAAACAGAAAAAATATAAATGCTCTACATGTGACAAAGGAATAACCCTTTAGCTTAAAAGGCAAGCTTCAAAGTATGATATAAATATTTCGATAAAAATAAGATCCTATAAAGATGGGGTTAAAGAATTGAAAATGCAGATATTACAAAAAATAATAAGAATTGTTTTTTTTTTCTTTGTGTGATATGAATGTATAATACAATAAAAGCTCTACTATCTGGCATTCAACTAAACAAAAATCTCTGGTATATTAAAAAAAAAAAAAACTTTTCCGAAAATCGCAAATTTGGTATATTTCTGCACCACTACTTGGCGATTTTCTGAAAATCACCAATTTAGCGTATTTTAACTGAAGTCTAAAATTATAACCAAACAAACTAGCTTATCAAAAACTTAAACAAGAAAGAATAAAAAAAATAAAAAATAAAAAATACATATTTAAAAAATTAACACACTTTCATAAAGAAAATGTAAAAAATATTAAACATTACAATAAGTCATATATATATATATATATATATATATTAATTTAAAAAAAAAAAAAAAAGTTTTTTCACTTACCCATTTTTGAAATCTCTGAGAAAACAGTTACTATTTTCCCTGATATAACAAACAAACAAAGGATAAATTATTCCTATGAACTTGTAACTACTCATATACACTACACAAATTAACTATATTTAATATACAATTCAAAAGTTTTTGGAAATAAATACTACCTTTCTTCTTCATAAATACTACCTACTGAAAAACGATTAACAAACTTTTTATGTAAAAAAAAGCAACCAGCTTCCTTTATAATTTGTACTTTTACAGCACATGGAACTTAAAAATGACCTACTGTTGCCATTTAAAAAAAACTAAAAAGCAAACCTCGGAGATAAAAATAGCAATTGCACAATAATGGAAAACACAACAATCAGGTTGCAGCAATCAATATTTCTGTATGCTTCGCATAGATAGAAAAAAAAAAAAAAAAAATCACTAGATACCCCCTACTCCCCCCTCCATAAATCTTTAACATCCACAAAATTTCTTTTCGCAGCAATCTGTAATACATATGTCTGTTTTCTTCACATATATAAAAACAAAAATAAATAAATAAAATAAAATAAATCAATTAAATAAAATAGAAAAATTTGTTAAAAAAAAAAAAAAATCACTGGATACCCCTACCCCTACCATAACCTCAATGAATCTTTAAAATGCACAAAATTTTGTTTGCCAACAATTAGATTCTCCCCCCCCCCTCTTCAAATCTTGTTCAAATTTCGACAACAATCCAGATTTTTTTTTTTTTTTTTTTTTAATCCAGCAACTTAGCATTTTCCAGCCATGCTGGTTAATTGAGCTTTTACTGTATTTGTTTCATTTGTAACTATGCTCACCCAATATATTAAAAAGATATATTTCTCCTAATTTTAATGTTTTGCCCCATCTGTAGAGAAATGTTGGATTTATCAATTGAGGAGTTACAACGCACTGTGGATGCTTTGGAACAACAAGTGGATCATACTGATATTGCAGATGGTATTGGGTTGAAAATAATGCACTGTTTTGCACTTTTCTAAATAAGCAGCAGCCATGCACTAAGCTTTTTTTATGCATTATTTTCAGTGTTCTAGCGTGGAATATGGTGTTAACCGAAATTTGCTGATATATATATTGAGAAAAAATATACTGTAAAAAATACCGTTTAAGCACCTCTTCAATCTTCATGGAAAATCAGGATACATGTGGGGAGAGGGCAGATAAATGGTAAAGATTGGCAAAAATATAGAAATTGACATATGTTTTCTTACTAAAGTTAAGTGGCATAAAAAGTAATTTTGATATATATATACAAATGCATGTTTCTAGTAACGGGAGTTGTTTCTAAGAATATAAAATCTATAATTTAGATGTAGCTTTTTGTTTTTTTTTAAATAAATGGTCTATAAATATTTAATAAATATTTATTAAGCAAATAAATGCTCTTTGCTTGATATTACTTAATTCTGTAATTTTAGATTAATAATAGTTAATTAAAATAAGTTTAATTAATAATTATTTTTCTTATGTCGCATTGATAGCTTCAACTAAACTTCATGATTGCTTAAATTTCATACTACTTATGATGAGTATGTTTTTATACATTTGCTTTATCAATTTATTTCTTGTGAAACACTATTTATTCTAATTGCAGTGGCGGCTCGTGCACCGAAAATAGGTGAAGAGGCACACTGTATTTTACACTGTATTCATTTATAGAATATAAATTTACATTTAAATAAGTATTTAACTTTAGTTAAGACCATGCATAACAAAAATCAATCATTGAAAATACTTAAATATTATTTTTGAGCTCTTCACCTATTTTCGGTTCACGAGCCGCTACTGTTGCAGGATATAATCTTTTTTATTTTCCTTTTTTACCCCCCTTTCATTGAAAGCATTTTTTTTTTTTTTTTCCCCTTTCAAGGCTGGGTCACCTTTTGTGTATTTTGTTTGCTATCGCTTGCCAAATGAAACCTTGCATTTTTTAGCTCAATATTGAGGTGGTGACTCCTGATGAATTACCTCTACATTCTGAGCAATTTATTTATTTTATTTATTATTCAATTACACAGGTCGACATGTAAAATTTTGATTATATAATTTTGGGTGATTTTTATGTTTTTTGGTGTGCTGAAACTGAAAATGAAGTCAGTTTTTCACTATAACGTACAGATTTTTGTCAATACAGGGTGCCTACCTAAACAATTTCTTCCATTACTTTTCCACTAATATAATTATATAAGTTTTATAGTATGTTTCCATGATTAATTAATCATGGATGCCTATTGTTGTAGTTGCACAGCACTAGTGCTACATAAAACCATACCAACCAACCAACCTACTGTTATGATGGTATATGTAAGAAAATGTGTCAGTAAACACCCTGTATTGACAAAAATCTGTATGTGATAGAGAAAAATTGGCTGCATTTTCGGTTTCAGCACATCAAAAAACATAAAGATCAGCTAAGATCGTCAAATCAAATTTTGTCAATTTCATTTTTGTCGACCTGTGTTATTTGTGTCCTGTTTCATAAATATAGTTTCTCGCTTTTTTTTTTTTTTTTTTTTTTGTTATGGTCAGTTCAAATAAAAACTTTTTATTAAAAAAAAAAAAAAAAAAAAAAAAAAACTTTCTTTTTAAATTTCTGTATGTTTTGTGTTTTCATTGGAATTAATTTAAAATGAGTATTCTATTTTTCAAATCTAAATAAAAAAATGGTCAAATTGGCTTTTGTGGGTTGATATGGCAAATTGTTTATCTGTTTATTTTTTGTTCTCATTCTTATTGTTATCATAAATATATATATATATATATATTTTAAGTTGCAGTAATAAAATAAAAAGAAAATACAGTTAACTCCTGATTAATTGGCATATAACTAACCGGAAAAATTCGGGAAACACTTTTTTCCCACTTCCAATAAATTGTTTTAAAAAATTGGCTTCTATTTTAGGAAGCTTACATTATTTTCAAATGATCGCGGTGTCCGATTTATTATAAAACAAATCAATGTTCATATTTATAAAGGCGAATCTTCAAAGAAGAAATAAATGTAAAAAAAAAACTCTTCCATTCTGGTAGGTCTACCACTGACACTGAGCATATAGGGGTGCTTATTCTGTATTTTTAGAATAAATAAAATTCAAATAAAAACAAAGGGGGGCATTTTATAGTATTCTATGGAATATCTATTTGGAGGCACTATGGTGCCACAAATTTTTTTTTATCATAAAATTTTGATTAAAAAATCCACATGATTCTGCTTCTGCTTACCTTCATGACTATTACTTTTAACTGCAGTATAAAATCAGTTTGAAAAATAATTTCTTTTCTTTCATTAATTTAAGCTTAGACTAGATTGAGAAGAAAAAAAAGAAAAGTTTTTTCTACTGCTGTAATGATCATAGACATTACAACATTAAGAGTTTTTAAAAAAAGCACCAATTACAAAAATTATAAAGGAAAAAAAAAATGATCAGAGTTTGTCTGTCTCTGATCAGTTTGTCATTAATACAACATGATCAGTTTTTCTTTGTCTATCTATGTCTGTCTGCGTTCTAATTTCACATGTAGTTGTAGCATTTCTAAAAGTGATATATATTTTAATGCTTTTTCTATCTTACTTTATTATGTTGTTCATTGCTCTACTTACAATACCTTTAATATATCTACATGCAGCAAAACTTGTATACTGTAGTACTGCCGAAGCAGAATGTGCTAAAATCTGTGATGTATGTTGCAGAACAAACGGCTCTACTGCAGAACAATATTGCTAATTTAGAAATTAGGAAGATATAATATCTCTGACATTACAATATGAAATTAGTATACATTATTCAAATGCACATTAGCATGTTTTCTATACTGTATGTATGATTAACAAGCTTGAATAATTGGTTTATAGGGCCACACAAAAATATTTTGATTCATTTCAGAATGTGAGTGGCTCAAAGTGAATTTTTAGTTGTGTTATCTGATTTGACACATTCCAACAAAGTTAGACATTATTTATGACTACCTTGGGTTTGTCTAGAGGTAAACCTGGGTCTTTTAAAGGACTCTTTATAAAAAATTTTCTCTTAAGAACAGACCTTTGATAAATCTCTGTCATTTCGAAAATTAATCTTCCATGAAGTGAATAGGCTGCCTGAGTAATCGGATATGCTTTGCTGTATTTCCCCAAAAAGCTGATTTTCAATTTATAATTTATAAAAGGTGTCTGCATATGTGTGAGTTTAGCTCTATAAAAATGAACCATCGTTGTCTAAAACAAAACCATATCTTACTTGTAATTTTATTTTGCAAAATTACATTTTTCACAATTTAACAAAAAGAGGACCCTAGTTTAAAAGTTCGGAAGAACTTGATTTTCACATTAAATTTTGATTCACAAAATTACGTGTAGTTTCTTCACAATTTCTCAAAAACAGGACCCTGATTGAAAAGTCTGGACAGACCCCTGACTTCAGTTTGTCTATCTATGACTCTCCACGTTCTAATTTCATATATAATTTTAGAATTTCTAAAACTGATATACATTTAAATGTTTTTCTATCTTACTGTATTATGTTGTTTATTGTTCTATATACAGTACCTTTAGTACCTACATACAGCATAACTTGTGTACTGGAGTACTGCTAAAGAAGAATGCACTAAACTTTGTGATGTACATTGCAGAACATAAGCTTTACTGCAAAAACAATACTGCCGATTTAAAAAAAATTAAGGGGGAAAATGGGAATTATGGCTTTAAATTATTTAAATTTTGTTGAATATAGAATTGCTTTCTTCTGACAGTTACTATACATCTTAATGTATAGGCTTCAGTGTAAATTTATCAATTGGTGGTAGAGTACAGAATTAGTTTGGAAACAAGAAACTTGCAAAATTATTTGGATACATGGTCTACAAGAAATATTTCTTTTTAAAACATTTCAGCATTTTTCATACTGTGCTAAAAATACTTAAATTAAGACACACTTTTCAGATGTAGGTAATAAAGGACGTTTCCTATAGAAGGCAGGATTAACATTATTGATTTGTTGACAAGGTGACAAAAACAAAAATATATTTGGATTGCTTGAGTGGTTGTGTTTTGTGTTATTTCTTTTCAAAAAAGCTGAAAAATATACTTATGACTTTGGTTTAAATATGTATATCTATTTGTGACTGCAGCCATTTCCATAAATAATCCATCCTTTAAATTGCTATATGTCATTCATGTTCACAATCACATTACATGTCTCGTATTGAAAATAATATATATAGTAATTCTGAATTATGTGCAGTACTTACACTCACACTTTGCAGAAGGTATCAATTATTCTATGATCACATTTCTTGAGACCATGGAAGCCTCTGCGCAAGCGCCGACTCAACGAGTCCAGTGTTAAAGTAGGGGAGATAGTCATCTGATTTAGAGAAAATAAGTGATAAGAGAGTGCCGAATTACTGGATGTTTTCCAAATCCCAAGCTATCTGTTAGTCAATTTGGCACCCCTTCAAGCTTTCGGACTGTTCCTCACTGCTAGTTTTAGGAAACATGGTTACACTTACATTACAGTTTATTAGATGATGCATTCTTTTTAAGTTTAATATCTTTATATTAAACAAAACATAATGAAAGGAAATACGTTAATTATATGAAGTGCATATTCAGATGTTTACATAATTTTAGCATGCTTTGTTGTATAGAATATAGCTAGACAGTTAGATAGTATATAGCTATATGTTAGACAGTATATGTTAGATAAACAGTATATAGCTATAAACAAACAACAAAAGATTACTTAAAAAAAAAAAAAAGTTACAGAGAGATTTTTTTCCCCCCTCCATAATTTAAGATATGTATTTTAATGGCTTTATCATGTAGATGAGATACACTGAAGGTTTAAATATGTAATGAGTACAGTTGGAAAGTGTTTTAAAAACTATGTTTTAATCTTCATAAATTTTAATAAAATCTTTTTCTTCATAAATTTTAAAGTTTTAATTTTTTATATCTTCAGATTACCGTTTGTTTATTTTAGCAGAACTCCCTTAATGCTATAAAATTAGGTTCAAAAGAAGCCTGTGGAAATCATTTGATCAATTTTTTTTTACCATTAAATCACTGAAGTTCTATAGTGATAGAATAATGGTTCTCAAGAAATAGCAAAAGATTAAAAAAAAGAAAGAAAGAAAAATTGTGTGTGCCAGTACACTTGCCAACTTTTCAATTTTGCTGGAAAGTGCTAATAAAAGGCATCAATTAATATTCACACATTATTCAAATTGAAACACTCATTTCTGTTATTAAACATGCATAATAAAAACAATTCTAGCCCCCCCCCCCCCCAAAAAAAAAAAAAAAAAAAAAAAAAAAGCTTTAGCTAAATATAAACACACTATTATTATTGAAGGTTATAATCCTAATTTTTGTTTTATTGAATATAAATTTTGTGTTTTTCTTGATAATATATTTATATATAATTTTCTTAGTACATGCATGGTGTTTGAGTTCAGGTGCTACCTCTGATTTCGAGGGTTTTAATCTAATCCAGTGGTATTTTCCCAATTTGTACAAAATTCTTTTTTTTTTTTTTCCTTAATTAATGAATTGTGTATTTTTATTGATTGTGTGATACAACATATAAGAAGATAAAGAACTTCTGGTCTAAATAATTTGAGTTGAATTTTAGCATTCCAGTTTTTTCTTTTTTTTTTCTTTTCTTTGACACTTAAATTTTCAGGATTTTTATCTTTGAGTCACTATTACCCCAGTAGTACATAAAAATTAGAAGTCATAGATAATACAATTTGTATTTGAAGAGTTCAAATTTATACTCCCACCTTGTTATTTTAAATTATGATTTTGGTTTGTATGTTGTTAATATTTCAGTAATTAAAAAAAAAAAAAAAAAAAAAAAAAAAAAACTAGTTTTTAGATGCCAATTGCACTAATTTCCAGGTTGTCTTATTTAATATAATTTGTAATATTCAACTAAATTTGAATAGGTGAAATACTTCCAATGGAACTATTTCTATTTCTGTAGACTTTTCGGTGAAAATTTATCCAAAATTAAATGGCTATTTTTTATGAACACAACATTTACTTAAATTTTTACATATTTATTTTTAGAGGATGAATGGAAAGTTCGTTATTATACACAGGTTGAAGTTAATGAACAGTTAGAAAGACAGCGTGATTGGCTGATGGAAAGAGTCGAAGCTGCTAGAAATCAGAGTCAAGAAGGTTTGTTATATAGTATTTTCTTCATAATTTCATTTCTTCCAGTTTTAGATTTTTAAAGAATTGGAAAGAACTGGATATTAAAAGTTTTGTTTATTTGCATACTAAAAAGAAAAGGGCCACACATTCATACCACTGATGTGTTTGAATTACTTAGATGAAGATTAAAGGTATATGTTATTTTTGAAGGTAATAAAATTCTCCTCTGAAAAATTAAACAAAAACTTATACTCTTACTAAAACTGTACCATCAACATAATCTATAAAATAGAATATGTAGTTATACAATCTATCTGAATAATTAAGATGTCAAGTTTGATGACAGATAGTGCAAGTCTAAATTTGACCGAGTTTATTACATTTGTTTTCAGTTCACATATTTCTTTTTTCTTTTTCCAACAAAAATCGTTTTCTTCTGTTGATTAATATTTCATTATAAATTGAAAGAAATTAAGTTATCAAATTTAATTATTCGATTAAAAAAAAAAGATTTTTATTATTATTATTGTGATTGAAATAAAATGTACTTACTATAATGAAACACCTAAAATAATGTTTATTTTCATTAATGTGTTATTTAATATGGTTTTACTTCCATATTAAAAATATTAATTTTTGGAAGCAGAAGTAAAATTGTAATAATCTATTCTATATACACAGATAATTGCGTGATAAAGATTTTAATAGTAAAGAATAACTGTAAATTAGTATGGGGGGGGGGGTATTATAAGCATATTATACAAGTACAGTAAACTCTTGACAGTTTGGCTTGTGATTATCCGGCCCTCCATATTATCCGGCATAGTAAAAAAAATGAGTATAGTGTTGCTTCAATCACATCGATTAATCATATCGTTCTTTAAGTTTCGGTTTAAGTGTTTCAGAGTCAGTGTCAAAGTTCTTACTTTCTGGAAACCGGATCCAAAACTATGGTTCCTCCAATTGGAAGCGCAGTTTAGAAATGCAAAAATAACTGCTGACCAAACAAAATATGATTATGTAATAAGTTCAATTGAACCGGATATTTTGTCGCAAGTATATATTCTACTTAGTCCACCTCAGGATGATAAATACCAGGCAATAAAGGATAGACTAATTTCCTTATATGCTGACTCGGAGACTCAGAAATTACTGAGCAAACTGGAACTGGGGGATGAAAAGCCATCTCAATTACTATGTGAAATGCACAATTTGGCCGGCGATAAAGTAATATATACTTTTTTAAAAACATTGTGGCTACAACGTTTACCAGTTCCATCAACAGCACAGACAAGCAGCTCAGAAAACAAACTTCCCATCTCTCACTGGCGATGGAGGGACAAGATGTAGAGCTGAGTCATCTTTTCATCAGCAACAAAGAATCAGCTACTCAGTTTTTAATAGACACCAAGGTGGAACTGTCTGTCATTCCTCCCTTACCTGCAGATAAAAGAAACATCTCAAAATTAGAACTGTTTGCTGCAAACAGCACGAAGATCAGAACTTATGGTCAAAAGCTACTCAAGCTTGATTTTGGTCTCCGACAATCATTTAGTTGGCCCTTTGTAATTGTAGAAGTGAACAGACCGATAGATTTTCTTGCAAATTTTAACCTTTTGGTGGATTCTAAGAATTGCAAGTTAATTGGTGGCACTATATTGTTAACTATTAATGGAACCCCTTGTTTTCAAAATAATAACCCAATTTTAAATGCTGTTGATGATCCATTCAAAAATATTATCAATGATTTTATAGATTTGCTAAAACTGAATGTAAATAAAATTAAAAATCATAACATCGATCATTAAATCGAAACCAGAGGTCCACCCGTTACTGTCAAAGCTAGAAGGCTATAGGTCGAAAAACTTAAAGCAGCTAAAAAGGAGATTGAATTTATGCTCTGTTTAGAGCATAAATTCAATAAATGGGCTTATGCAGGCCATCTATGAGTAACTGGTCAAGCTCACTACATCTGGCTATGAAGAAATCAGGTGATTGGCGACCTTGCGGGGACTATTAAGCATTAAACAATGTTACGATTCCTGATAGATATCCTCTTCCATTTTTAACAGACTGTAGTTACATTTTAGCAGGGACAACAGTTTTCTCTTCCATAGATCTTATCAGAGCGTACTAACAAATTCCAGTTTGTTAGGAAGACATACCAAAAAACGCAATTCTCACCCCTTTTGGCGTATTCGAGTTTCCATTCATGACATTTGGTCTTCACAACACAGCCCAAACATTCCAACATTTCATGAACACTGTACTGAATGGGCTAGAGTTTGTAATTTGTTATTTGGATGATATCCTGATAGCCTCTCCTGATGAAGTAACTCATCGGCAACATGTACGAGTAGTACTCCATAGGCTAAACGAATATGGCCTGTGCATTAACGTAGCAAAGACTAAATTTGGTCAAACTAAACTTGCATTCCTAGGATATGAAGTATCGGCTGAAGGACTTAAACCCCTTCCAACGAAAGCCTATGCAATCAATAATTACCCAGAGCCAAAGTCATTCACTAGTCTAAGAAGATTTTTAGGTATGGTGAATTTTTATCAAAGATTCATACCAAATTGTGCCAAATTGCAACGATATTGCTCTCGGGTGTCAAAAAGAACTGCAGAAAACAAATAATCTGGATGAAAGAAGCAAGAAATGCCTTCCAAGCTTTAAAGGATGCACTTAGTCATGCCTCTGTTATAATCCACCCATCAGAAAAGGCTGAAAAATCAATATCTACGGATGCATCTGATGCTGCTGTTTTACACCAAGTTAACAATGAAAAACAACCCTTGAGTTTCTTTTCACATACTTGGACACCAACACAAAGAAATTATAGTGCCTACGATAGAGAACTATTAGCCATCTATACAGCAGTGAAACATTTCAAATACATCTTAGAAGGCCGACCTTTTACAATATACAGTCAAACCTATCTATCTCAAATCTCTTGGGAGTAAAAAAAAAATTCGAGATACACAGGTTTTATGAAAATAGAAAATTTCTTTACACAATACAAAGATTGAAAATTTGAAGTACTTTTAGTTTTATTTACATACATTACAATAAGTAATCCGTTAGGAGTTTTTGATGCAAAACTTTTTTAGACTGGACAATTTTTTGCTGTTTTGACACAGTGGAGAAGCAATCCTGATCAATATTTTCTTGGGATTCAAGAAAAATTCTTAATGTTTCAATGGCTTTTTCTGCTTCTTTTGGCGTAACAACTCTTTCTATATTGATGCTGTCCTCTTTATCATCATCCTCTTCATCATCCAAAGTTCCACGAACGTTTTCTAAAATTTCGGAATCAGTTAATAATTTTCCATTCGTTACCACTGATTCATCTACTTCTATAAAATCTTTAAATGAAGTGTCAATATTCAGTTTCTCTCTGATAATCATCCATTCCTTCGGGTTTTCATCAGTTTCCTCGGCCGGTTGCTCTTCGGTTTCTTTTCTGACTGTGCATGATTGCTCGAATCCAGCTTTTTTAAAACAATTTTTTATAGTTAAGTTTTTTCCGTGACACAACTCCAAGCATAGTCTACCATCCTCATTGCATCCAAAACAGTTATGCTTGGAAGTTTTTCTCTGTCCTCAATCGCACTGATGAGTTTTCGAACAAGTTCTTTACGATATTCTGCTTTAAAACTCCGAATAATGCCTTGATCTAAAGGCTGAAGTTTCGAAGTTGTATTCGGGAGTATGAATTCTGCCGTAACATTTTTCGTTGTAGGAAGATTCTTGTGGAGCCGCAGTTATCAATGAAGAGGAGAATTTTTCTTTTTTTCAATCCCATGGATTTATCGACTTTCTTCAACCACTCGCTAAAAATTTCGCTGGTCATCCAAGATTTTCTGTTTGATTTATAAACAAATGGAAAAGATTTCACTTTTGAAAAACATCTTGGTTTGGCTGAACGACCAATCATTACTGGCGAAAGTTTTTCAGTGCCATTTTGATTTGCAGCTAGAAGTATAGTGACACGCAATTTACTCTGTTTGCCCCCTTTGCATTCGTCTCCTTTAAAAATTGCTGTTTTATTCGGCAAACACTGAAAAAAAAGGCTAGTTTCATTGGTGTTAAAAATATCAGCTTGATCATATCCTTGCAACAAAGATGCGAGTTTTTTAAGCCAATCGTCGATGGCACTTATTGGTACAGATCCGCTTTCTCCACAAAGTTTTCGGAAGACAATGCCATTTCTCATTTTAAAGCTTTCAAGCCAACCATTACTTGCTTTGAAACCATCAAATCAGAGTTCTTTAGCAAAGTCTTCAGCTTTTTTTTTGAAGCATTAAACGGCTGATAGGAACTCCTTCTCCACAATATTGTTCGAACCATTTTCTAACGCATTTGTCCGCATCAGGAAAAGAGCATGCACGGCTCTTTTTCATTGTTTTGCAGCTGTTTTCAAAATTCTTTTGTATGATATTTTCGTTTTTCATGATGGTGGAAAGAGTACTGGGTGGAATTCCAAATTTAGCGGTGACTACGCTTTTCTTCATAGAATGGTTTTCCTTCAAAAAAGACAGAATTTCCATCTTTTTTTTTTATGGTTAAAACGTTCAATTTTCTTTTCACACCCTGCCATTTTTAGCTCTAAAATCGAGACAGCAAAATGCGAGATGATACTTTAGTCGTTAGGCTAAGACAAGACTGAGAAACAGTTCTACAAAATTTCTTCTCCTGTCTCCTATTCCCCCATCCCTTATCATTCCAGAGAAGAAAACCCGTTGTTAGTACAATTCCCACACAGTCCCTGACCAAAGCACCCCCGATGTCCTCACGTATTTCGCGGAAATGGGGACTGGTGAGATTGTCAAGGTCAATAAGGCTCTAAACTGGAATGTTGTGTTTCTTACGAAAATTCGAGATTGATAACAGGTTTGGGAAGAAAATAATTTGAGATAGGTTTGGAAAATGTGTTAAAATTTTATTGAAAATGTAGGGAAATTGAAAAAATTCGACATAGACAGGTTTTCGAGATAAGCAGGTTTCGAGATAGACAGGTTTGACTGTATACAGACCACAAACCAATAACATTTGCCTTCCAACAAGATTTGGAAAAGGCCTCACCTTGGCAAGCTAGACAATTGTTGTATATTGGCCAGTTCATACAGTACATTCAAGGAAGCAAAAATACAGTTACTGATGCACTCTCTCGTATTGACACCATTTCTGTACCATCTGTAATAGACTTACAAACTGTAGCAAGTTCTCAAGAAGATGAAGATTTAGAAATACTGAGAAGCAATCCAAACTTGAAAATTTTACAAATCCCTATGCCGAACAGCAACAAGAAAATCTATTGCGATACTTCTACAAACTATAATCGTCCATACATACCTGCAGTATTTCAGCGAAAAATATTGCCATCCATCTATAACTTATCTCATCCTAGAATAAGGACCACAACAGAGTTGATAACGAAACGTTTCATATGACCCAATATGATAAAGACTGCCAACTGTGGACTAAACATGTTTACCATGCCAACGGTCTAAAGTTCATAGACACACTCAGTCAGCTTTGGGATAATTCAAAGTATCTTCACACAGATTCCAGCATTTAAACATAGATTTGGTTGGATTGTTACCAATTTGCAAAGGATTCAGATATCTTCTAACTATCATCGATTGTTACACTCGATGTATTAAAGCAATGCCATTAGAAGATCACTCTGCTGAATCAATTGCTAAAGCTTTGATTTCTACCTGCTTTTCTTGCTTCGGAATCCCAAATTGAATAACATCTGACCAAGAGATGGTAGTTTGATAGCCAACTCTTTCAAGCCTTGGGAAAATATCTTGGTTTCCATACAAATACTACAACTACGTATCACCTACAAGCTAATGGTTTGATTGAACGCCAGCACAGAACTTTAAAAGCTAGCCTGAAATGCCATCTGCTAGAAGCAAAATCATGGCTGGAAGCATTGCCTTTCATTCTTTTAGGTATAAGATCTGCCATCAAGGAAGACTTAGGTTGCTCATCCGCAGAACTTGTATACGGAATCACCTTGGCGTTACCAGAAGAATTCTTTTCATCATTACCTCCTGTTATGCCCTAAAAAGGAGGAAAATATAAAGGTGTTCCAGTGCATAAAATTTTTGCGTTTAATTATATTACAACATATGTATTTAATATTTTTATCAATATTATTTATATTACTCTAGTAATTGTGTGCTTCTCACATGCCCAAAGATTCACAGTCTTGCATTTTTGGCTAAAATTACCTCCATTTTCAGGGATTTGACCTGCTTTTTTCATATGAGTGCAAGGGAGCAACACTTTCTAATTGAAATATATTGTGTTATTCCATTACCCTCATATGATAAATGATTAAAAACGTGCCTGTTGTGCGTGGGTATAAAAAATTTTGTGGATGCTGTATCTCATAAATCAATGAATGAAATTTAGCCAAATTTGGTATTTAGTTGTACCTTTACCTAAACTGGTGCTGATTACATTTGGGGATCAATCTCTCAACAGGTAGAGCTGTCGTCCCAACTTTTCATAATTTTTAATATGGCAGTATAGGACAAAATTTGGTATATAATGTACAGAATGAGAGTTGTTTTTAACGAATGTTTATAAAATGAATATGAATTATTGATAATAGTAGTAGCAAGCTAGCAAAAAAATTGCATGCATGTAGGAGCATCGCTTTCTCCATGGAAGAAAAGACCCTTCGGAAGGATGTAAATTTTGTAGGTTAATACCCATATTAAAAGTTTACATCATAAAATTATATTTTTACATAATAAAATTTACATATTAAAAATTTACAGTCAAAAAAACTCATCAGTATATTTAAAACAAATGATAGAACCTTAAATCTAGGATAATTTAAAACAAAGTTAATGGGTTATTAAAAAGGCAGAAAGCATTAGCACAGGTGATGCCCAATTCCCAAATACCACTGATAGGTGATTTTGTATGAATAGTTTGTGCCATTATTATTGCTTTTCAACCACCTAGATATCAGAAGAGTGACAAAGATGTGATTATTGTAGACAGAATGCTAAACCTTATAAAACAACCTAACCAATTACAATTATTGATAGTCTTGAATCTGGATTAAACAACGACTGGTTTGGCAAAAAAAGGAAACACAATCGTTAAAGAATTTAACTAGATTAACTATCAATGAACTATGTAACTTAACCCTTGGTGTCTATTAAATAAAGCATAGAAAATCATACACTGAAGAATAAATCAATCTCTGAATCATAAAGACCTGAATCATCAGTGATTTGAATGACTTATGAATTACACTGTGCTGCAAAAAAGTTTCAAGCTCTGATAGCATTCTTGCTGATTTTTTTGTAAAATGACCTCCTGAATCTGAATCTGACTCCCATTTTGCCCTGTCACCCACCATTTTCTTGGGACACCACCCCTACCCTCAATTTTTATCACTGTATGGTAATTTTATGACCATGAATTTGATTTGGAGAATGAAAAAAAATTATTTTAACACTTAAAAACAAAAAATATAATGTTTAATAAATAACATTAATAATAGATAAAAAAAAATATAAGTAATGTAATACATAATTTCAGTGGCATTCCCCCCCCCCCCCCACCCCCCACCCAAATTTTCCTCATGCCACAAATGTTCATGTTTTAGAATTTTCCAACTCTGTAGCCCCTTAGAAGATATTTAACAGTTAAAATAATCCTCTCCCCACTAAAAATCAAATTTATAGCCATAAAATCACCGAAAAATGATAAAAATACGGAGCCATCTCTAAAAAACGATGGGTGATAGGGCAAAATGGGCATCATATTCATAATCAGGAGGTCATTTTACATAAGAATTTGCAAAAACGGTGTTGGGGACCATTTTCATGCCGAGCAGTGTTATTTGTCCATAAAGAATGTAATGATATTATTTGCATGCAGTTACAGTCCAGACATACATCTTCAAAAATCTATAACACGTGGACTCAGTACGGTTACTCTATGCTGCCAATATCTTCTTGGTATTGCTAGTGCAAAGTAGGAGCACGTAGTGTAGGCTTTTGTGCACACGTTGCTGCTGTATTATGATGCTAGTACTTCTCACTGGTTAGAAAGTGATGAAACAGATGAAAACAAATCTGTGTAATCAAATTCAATTAAAATTATACTTTTGTTACATTAAATATTCTTAAGCAGTGGCGTATCCAGGATTTTTCCAAGGGGGGGGGTTCGTCCTTCCGAATTTTTAATTACGTTTAATTAAGTTTATTTTTTAATTAAGTTTAACAATCTTTTAAAATATCATAATTACTTGCCGAAAATAAGAGTAAGAAAATGAAAAATAGTAAAACAAACTCACCAATTAGAAGATCAAACTAAAAAATCTGTAATTAGCGACGAATAACGTAGAGCCTGTACAAACTGCTACACAAAACATAAAATTCAATACATAGTTATGCAAAATATTTCATTGAATTTTCTTATTTACAGAGCGAAGTCTAATCGACGAGAAATTTTCGCTAGTTCATTTAAAATGTCTTCTACTGTTGGGTATTGTTTGGGTCACTCCTTCAAGGTCACTCCTTTAATGGTCACCCCTTCAAGGTCACTCCTTTAATGGTCACCCCTTCCCCATATGGTCGACCCCTCTTGTCCTTGAGTATGAACTCGTAAAGGTGAAATCCTTTCAGAGAATTGTTTTCGGGGGAAACATGTTTCGCGCCGCGCAAATGAAGTGGTTTAGTTATTTTCAGGAGTGTTTATCGCAGAGTAATGAAAAAAAAAAGTTAGTCATAATTTTAAACCACTTCGTAGAAAAAAATATACTACGCTTGCCATACATTTTTTCCACATGAAATGTGAAAAAAAATGTAAGGAACGGCCTAATTTTTCTTATCATACATTTTGTCGAGGGGGGGGGGGGTTTAAACCCCCAACCCCCCCCCCCCCCCTTGCATACGCCACTGTTCTTAAGATATAACTTATATATATATATATATATTTTTTTTTTTTTCTGTACAGTTTAGAACTTAGACAATATTAACACTTTCAATACGGAGGCTAGAATCTGCGTAATTTGAAAATCTGTAACTCCGCTTATAGACATTGCTTTTGTAATCTGTATGCTATATTATCTCTTAAGAATACACCCAATATTCACCTTTCTACAATCAATGTACAATGGATACAAATACTTTGATTAGAAATAGTATAATTATAGTATATATGAATTTGTAATATAACATGAATTGATTAAAGAATACCTTGTTCTGAAATGTAAAGTAGAACAGTAATACCCACAAGAGAAGCTTACATTTAGCATTATAACAATAGTGACTCTTCATATAAGGGCAAGGGTTGGTGCAGTCACTTTTTTTAATACCACTATTTTTATAAAGTAATATCTGTATTATTCAATCGGAGACAACTGCTGCCCATTATAAAAATAGTGGTATGAATAGTGAAAGTGACGACCCCAGTCTCGGCAAATGTTGTACTGAACTTTTCAGATTAATTCGCATCATTTTTTATTTGTAATAGTCTAACCATTCGCGTAATAAAATAGGAACTTGAAATTCCAGGGGATCAAATAATCCTTTTATGGACCCTCATACTTTATATTTCCAATTTTAAAAGCCTGAGTGATGTTTTTATATATATGTAATTCCTGGATTTTGCTAAAAAAAGAAAAATCGTAGTATTATTTTTGAGAATGACTTTTAAAAATCTTTTTTGGCTAAAATGCTATAGTATTTCACTATATGACATCAAAACTTTGTTTAAATACAAATTAATTTGACATCAAACAAATTTTTCTGACAGTGTAAAAGTTACTTATTTAGAAGATTATATAAAGTTATAACGATTTACATTTCTTGTTTATCAATTAATATTAACCTTGAACTATTTTGTAAGATTCTTGCAATTTTAAATTTATCGGCTCTATATTTTTAAAAAGTATGCCAGCACACACACACACACACACACACACACACACAAAAAGGCTGGGAATATCTTGAAAAAGTGAGGAGTTCTTATCTTTGACTTAAAAGTAAACATCTGTGATAAAATATCTCTCTATTTGTTCTTATTATAAGTGAATTATTCTTTATGCTATATCTTACTTAATGCAATATTTGGCATCAAAGAATTGTCTTCTTTTCATATTTATAATCTTATTATTTTTATAAAATCTCATATGTAAACACTTGCCCGTATTTTCAAAATATTTGACCCATAATTAAAATTATCTAATGTTTCTAGGTGTGTCTGCTTTGCTTGCTGAACTTGACCTGGATAGCTTAACTGAGGTAAATTTTAGTGAAATGACTAATATGTAATAATTTCTTATTACACATTTCATTATAAATATTGTCTTGTTTTACTTTTAAAATTATTATTTATTTCATTTAAAGTACCTCATCAATCAGATTCACCCTTAATCAGATCTCATTCAAAAATGAAGTTTTTCAAATTGTTTTCTTTTTCTTTTTTTTTAATTACACTCTTTGAAAAGGTCACTTTTTAGCTTAGTGAACAAGTATTTCAAAAAATAATTTTAAATATCTTATTTAAAAAATAAATTTAGGACTCTTAATTTTTAATCTCAATATTGCTCACTAAGCTAAAAAATGACGTGTTCAAAGTATGTAATTCAGAAACTTCATTTTTGAATGAGATATGCTTATAATATTAAGTAACAAAACCTCCCCAAAGGATTACATAGGGAAGGGTAAAGAGTAAGTCTGACTAATGTGCAGCCTTAATGTGTTTTTGAATGTACTAATTGCTTTTGTCTTATGTACTTAGTATTAACTGAATAAATAACATCAGCTATTTATTCTTTTCTTTTTTTTTAAATCATTTGTTTAATATATTTATGCTGTCTTCCTTAAAGGCAGAGTAAGTTGATATTTATTAGTCCTGCATCGGGTCAGGTAACCCCATTTAACCTGACCCACAGTTTGGGTCAGGTCGAGTAGACTATATTTTTTCTCTTACAGGTTGGTTTGACTGGTTTATTTCTCATGCAGTTTGGGTTGACTGGATTTTTCTTTTTTACTGCGGTTCAGGTCGACGAGCCAGATCGATTTGAGAACATCTTTTTTTTTTTTTTTTTAAACTTAATAAGCAAAAATTTTTTTGCTATATATACCCATAATGAATGTAAGCTTACCCAAATTATTATCTGTAGTAAAATAAACATTCATTTCCAACTGAAACAATTAAGAAAAAACATCAAATTATTATTTAGAACAGAAGCTATGAAAAACAGACTCCCTCCCCAAGAATAAGCAGATGTGTTATTCATTTATTTTGATTACTCACATCCTTTTGAAATAGATTGTGAACTTAAACTGATAATTAATATTTTTTCTCTTGCAGTTGTTTTTAAGAAGTTATTGAAATGTTGATAGATTTAGATGAGAATGGACATTTAGTCAGCATCTGCAGCACTGTATTATTTATATATTTTTGTGTGTTTATGTGATAAGCATTAAACAATAAAATACAAATGTTAAACTTGAAACTCATTTTTGTACACTTGAAATGCACATCACACATAAATACTTAAAAATTATTATTAATCTATTTTTCAGATTTTTAAATTTTTAACGTAGTGTATTAGTAATTACATTTTAAAGTCTTTTAAAATGATTTACCAACTGTCTGACAATGAAAATTTATTTTATTTTATAACTTAAAAATTTTTTGCATAACTTTTAAGATGAATTATTAATTTTCATTTAGATTTGGGTTGTCAAAATTCTCTATTGCGGGTTCAGGTTAGTTTTTGGATCAATTAAAATTTTTTTTCAGGTTGATTTAAAATTCACCGATTGGGTTGCAGGACTCTAATATCTATTGACCAAAGCTCTAAAAAGTCAAATGTTCACATTCAGTATTTTAAGAGTTATGAAAAATGAGAGCTTTCATATATGAGATTTCATTTTCCTTAACATGGCGTTGCCTTTTTATATTTATATGCGATTGATATATATATATTTTTAAAGCACTGTTACCACAGTTTAATCAAAATAACATTCATGATATATTTAAAGAAGGAAAGCTTTATTGGCAAAAAATGTATTTATAGTGGAACTTTTTCTTCTCTTTCGTGATAAGGTTAGAACCATATGCATTCTACATGTCTCATTAATGGATGTTGCTCTAATAAACATCTAGTTATCCAGAACTGCCTTGTCACAACCATTCTGGATAATTGGTTTCCTACTGTATCTTTAAATTGAATACTTAAATACTGTTATAAATAAAAATAATAATATATTAACTTCTTAAAATAATCTCAGAAAAGAAAGGACCCCACCAGTTGCTGAGCAATTCTGTGCTCAAAGCTGGTAGAATGGAAGTGCTGAGTACTATCCTAGGTCGTCACACTTGTTAACCTAACCATTCGGAGTTTTCCATGATTTTCTCTTAAACTCATGTAAATATGAGCTAGGATCCCTTAGAAAGACCTCCCATGGAAGGCATCCCCTCCCTAGGCCCAGGTCCCTAGTGTAGACTATCTGCCTTAATCCTAACATCAACATACCCCAGAAAAGAAAGTCAGCAAATTGTAAAAATTATTTTGCATTTAACAAGAAGACATTTTCAAGATATAATAAATCAACCCTTAAAATAAAATATAATTAAATTCTATAAATTCAATGTTGAGATAACAATTTTATACAAAAATGTCTTTTTTCTTTATACCTGCATTTATAAATATATATGTATATTTTCAATTAATTTGATTTGCTTTTGTCATGTTTTTAATCTGTTATTATTTCAAAGAATTTAATAATGCATATGGTAATTTTTTTCTGTAATACATTTATTCTTTTAAAAATTTTTACTTGTAGAGTCAGCTTTTGAGATATTTGAAACAACTGGAAAAAGATCGAAATTCTCTGTACAATGAACTTCGGGATAAAGAATGGAAGTTGGATCAAGAATCTAAGGTTTGTGTTATTTTATCATCAGACTGAATTTATTTTTACGTATTCAATTTAAAAACATAAAATTTTCAAATAAACTAACAAATATAGGGTGTCCAGAAAAGGACTTACTGATTTCAAAATTAAATATCTCGAAAACAAAGTACAATTGAGGGATAAGACAAAACTGTATATTTATTATGAAAGCTGTAAAAATTGGATACAGGAATTTTAAAAATAATAACAAAAGTTGCCAACAGATGGTGCTGCAAACAATCCCAAGACACTGGGCAAGCTTGAAGAGGCAATCTGTGTGGCATGTGAGTCCATTTCCATTGACACACTACAGGAGGTGATGGCAAATTTTGTTGTTCGTTTATGCCACCTTTGCATGGCTAGCAGTGAACATTTTGAACAGATTTTTCGTTGATTCTATGGACTACTTGTGGAAGAACTGCTTTTATTTTCCACAACAGTGTACAGTGCCATCTGCTGACAACTTTTGTTACTATTTTCAAAATTCCTGTATCAAATTATTATAGCTTTTGTAATAAATATACAGTTTGTCTCATCTCTCTATTGTCCTTTGTTTTCAAGATATTTAATTTTGAAATCAGTAAGTCCTTTTCTGGACACCCTGTATAACCTTCAGATTTAGGAGTTTGAGAATTCTATTAATTCTTCTTGTAATATAATTACTTGAAAGTCAACAAAAGATTTTACTGTAGAAAATTACTTTGAAACACTCTTATTAAAGTGTAATGAATGAAAATTGTGTAAGCAGACACCATAAATTGGAAAGAAAGGTGCTATAAATTGAAGAGTTATTTTCCACCCAAAACAGTTGTGAGTTTTCACAGTTTATGGTGTTTGCTTAAAAAGTTTTTGTGTATTTAAATTTGTTAGAATTTATAATTCTAAGTTTTTTTAAAAAATCTTTTGCTGTAGTTTAGTTTACATTTAATAAAAGTCCTTTAGAATTTTTCTCTGTCCCTCTGTTACTAAATATTGTCCGTAAACTATCTCTAAACTACATTTTTTACATTTCAATTTTGTGGTTCAGCCTTTTTATTTATTTTGGGATAAAGCACTGAAAATTTGTGGTATTGCTATATGAAGGTCTATGGTATAATGGTATAGGGTGCCATTATTATATTGGACACACATATATTCTAACTTATTTAATTTCAATGGTCTATTTATGAGTTGTCATTAATAACCAGACTAAAATTTTAATTTTCTTGAAGAATGGACTCTTCTCAGTTTCGTCTGCTCAATCACGTGATAGAGGAAAACGAATAATCGAATTCAATTAAATATTGTTCTTAAGAACAAAAATGTTAATATTTATAAATATTAAACAAAATACCTTATTATTCGACTTCGTGCGTTGCAGAAGAGCTCTTTTCGGACGGGGGGCCCCTTCCGTCTTCAGTGTCGTCCGCACTTTGCGGCTGGCAGTCGTAGGTTTGATGTTTTTCCTTAAGTAGGTGCCGCCATATTTCTCCCATCTCTGCCGACTCATGGTCATTAATTGCGTCACTATGATGCGCGATCTCTATGCTTTCACGGATGTACGCGTAGGTGGAGTTGTTATAGTTTGCTATTTTTTCTACATTTTCAAAGTCGATTTCTATGTCATCTTCAAAATATTTTCTAGCCAGCGCGGTGGTACAGCGATTAAATTTAATATCGTTTTTATGTTCTTTTACCCTGGTCTTAATCTTCCTTTTGTTGACGCCTATATATTTAAATTCTTTATTTTCTTTATTTTTTACGGGAATTTTATAGATACCTGCAGTTTCGGTGGGCGGGATCGAGTCTTTATCGCTTCTTATTAGTTGGTATATGTTGGGATTGGGTTTAATGGGAATATTAACGTTAAATTTATTAGCTGTGTGTTTTATTTTGTTTGAGGTGCCTTGATTGTAGGGAATAGAAAAGGTGTATTTTGTGGAGGTTTTTTGGGCATCTAGAATATTGTTTAATTGTTTTAATCGTTTTCTGTACAAGTGGTTGACTAATGTTTTGGGGTATCCTGCATCGATTGTTAATTTATTGATAAATTTTAATTCTTTTCTTAATTCTTTTTCGTCTGAGCAAATTAGAATGGCACGATTAATATAGCTGCGTATGGTATTAATTTTGTATCTGTAGGGGGTTTTGCTTTTATTACTAATGATTTCGTTGCTTGCGGTAGGTTTTCTGTATACTGTGGTTTTGAATTTGTTATTATCTTTGATGATTTTGACGTCTAAGTAGTTGATTTCCCCGTTATTTTCGTGTTCAAAAGTGAGTTTGATATTGTTATCTAATTTGTTTAATTGGTTTAGGATTTCGTTGCTATTGTAATTATCTTTAATAACGGCAAACACGTCGTCAACGTAACGGACCCAGAATTTAATTTTATTTCCTAGTTGTTTGGTGATTTGATTTTCCATAAGTCTTAATTTATATTCTGCAACGATGCCTGATATGGGGGACCCCATAGGGACGCCCATATTTTGTTTGTAGATAGTGTTATTAACCCTCTCAGCGTTTGACTCAATCTCACGTTTCTACTTCAAAAATAATCTCATTGTTAGGAGGAAGCTACCTTGAAAATCCCCTGTCATGTCCGTTGAAGTTACACCAAAAATTTTCGAACATTTTTCCCCCACAACTGGGGGTGTGTCCGTTCGAACAAAAGCTCTTTGTGACCGAAGATATTTCCAAACTGAGATTAGGAAGAGAATGTACATGTAGAAGAAACTGGATTGATATTTCAAAAACCTTTTGGAAATATAGCAACAGACTTTATCATTTCTATGCAAGAAACATGAGTTCAGAAAAATTAAAGCTGTAATTTGAAATAGCTTTAGCAGCGCAAAATTTAGTCTACATTGTATTTCCAATTCATAAATTTAAATTTCCATAACTTTTATTATCAGAAATCACAAATGATTAATTAATTATATGCAGCACAAACTATAAACACTTTGAAAGTAATGTTTACTAATTTTATAGATATTTTAAATTAAAATGGTATGCAAAAATGAATTGTAAAACTTTCTTATTTATACAAATACCATAACAATAATAATAATAATTTATAAATGTTTTAAATTATTTTTTTATTTTATTTATTATTTTATTTATTATTATTATTATTATTATTATTATTATTTTTTTTTTTTTTTTAAAGAATGAATTAATTTATATGATATTTTACAGCTATCTTTATTCTCTTTAATTGCACTTTCTTTTAAAATTATAATAAAAATAAAAATGCTCTTGATATAAGGAACAGAAATAAATGTATATATTTCGATTTTATTTCTCAAAATTGTAACTATGTTAATCTACATTAATTAGTAAAGTTAATTTCAATGACAGCTTAATTTGGTTAATCAATAAATATATAATAAATAATGAAATATAATGAAATTAGCAAAATTATTAAGTAAAAAAAAATATAAATATATGTTTTTTTTTTGTTTTTTTGTTTTAATATTTTACTAATAACCAATTTACAAAGAAAATTTATTCCATTATATGAATTATTTCTTAACTATAACTACAATAACACAGCAACATACGAGATCAGACGCAGAAAGGAGCTCTCAAAAGTTCAACTACAACAAAAATAATAGTAAGGAAATGATAAAGAATTTCCTTAAAATAAATCGAAACATCAACACTTCAGTTAAATTACTAAAGGGAAAAAAAAAAAATAATAATAATAAATAGCTGTTTGGGAAAAGTATTAGACTATATTTCAACACAACTTTATTTGTTTGAAATTCATATTCCTTCATAAAACTAACTTATGGTGTGAAACTTTTTGAGTATATAGAAAATGATTATATTATGATTTGTTAAATTCACGTTTATATTTATGAATTTCCGTAAGTAATGCATTCTGCATATCATTTTGTATATTACATATTTGTAAAAAATATATATGATAAATTGGAAACTTTTATAAAGGATATTATAGAATCAAATGAGCTATGTTTAGCACATCACTAAACGCTGAAAATCGTAGTAAAAATGATTTTTTTTTTTTTTTATTATTCATTATTTTTTTTTAACTATTAATAGCAAGTACTTCAAATTTTTATGACTTCACTTTCTCATCGCAAATAATACATATATTTTTTTTATATTTTAATTACATTTAATTTTTTTTTTTTTTTTTTTAAACACGTCAAACCTATTTTTCCAAAAAATAAATAAATAAATAAATAAAATTTGGAGGATTGTCTGATGAAATAGAAAATAAGCTAATGACATTTTCTATTTTTCAGTGAGTATAACAGAATTCAAAAGGACATTCTTTCATGTCACCTTTTCTGAAATCTTTTCCCAAAAATCTCATGTCTTTATAGAAACAACAACAAAAAAAAAACATTTATTTTTTTGTCGTAAAAGCAAGCATAATTACAAGTGTTTTTATGCCTTTGCAATAAAATTTAGTTAAAAGAATTGAAAAAAAAAAAAATCGGAAGAAAGTAATAAGCCGGCTTAATGTGCGCATTTTGTCATTTTATTCTCGAAAAACGGTTGTTTATTATAATTATTTAAATTAATTCAATTATCTATTTAAAAAAAAAAAAAAAAAAAAAAAACAGATATACCTACAAGTTTTATACGTTTACGATTAAAAATGATTTCAGAAATAAATCAGGAAAGAAGAAAAAAAAAAAAAAAAAAAAAAAAAAACTCTGACATTTAGTCATGGCTAAAGAAAAATTGACCATTTTGTACTATATTTAGTTTTTACACATTTTGCTCTGACTTTGTAATTGCAAGAAATTTAGTTAATCTCTGTCAAATGATTAAAAGAAATGAAAGAAAAAAGAGTATGCGATTAAAACTTAAGCTTTTGATTCTTACCGCAGTAATTCACAGTACACAGATTGTTATCTTTCTATTCAATAACTTTTAAAGCTCTGCAATGCATTTAGTTTAAAAAATTCCTTCTGAAACAAATATTGGGTTACTCTGATTTTACAGGTATCAATAAGAATATATATATATATATACTTTTTTTTTTTTTTTCAGAATTTTTATTCAAATTTGACAAAACATTTTTTTTTTTTTTTAATTGGCTGTCTTTACATTTACAGTGCAATGTGCAAAATGTTTTTACCCTGTATAATACTCCTAATCCATTTTTAAAGTGATATCACTAACAAAGTTGGTTATACTTGAAACATTTTATCCATGAAGCAATTAAATTAATAAAACAATTAAGATATATAACCTTTTACTTATCTTCACGTTACATCTTGGTATACTAGTTTCATCTGGGGCGCCCCAGCTTGGTCACTACCTTGCTTTGGTGTTCGAAACTGTGGTCTTCTTGTTTTCTTGTTCTTTTAAAGACTTTTCGCCATTGGCGGTTAAGGATAGCACCCTCGTTGCCATTACAACTGTCAGAATTAGCTAAAATTTCAATAGATTCCCTGATCGCTGCGTATCCGTGGTTGTTATAGTTGGCCAACTTTTTTACTTCATCAAATTTGATATTAATTTCTTCGTTTTTGTTTACTTGGGTTAAAGCTGTGGTTAATTTACCTGTTTTTATATCGTGTTTATGTTCTTTGATGCGAGTTTTTATTTTTCTCTTTGTTTTTCCTATATAACATTTTTCTTTATTTTGTTCGTTATTGTATGGTATTTTATAAATTCCTGCTGTTTCTAAAGGTTTAGTTTTATCCTTGTCACTTCTTATTAATTGAAAAATGTTAGGGTTAGGTTTTATGGGTATATTTATATTATGTTTTGCTGCAGTTTTCTTGATTTTACTAGATATTCCACGGTCATAAGGTATGGAGGTAGTATATTTAAGCTTTGGTTTTTGAAAATTATTGATTTCATTAAGAGTTTTTAATCTTTTTCTAAATAATTTATCTATTAATTTATTAGAGTATCCTGCTTTTTGTGTGAATTGTTTTATATTTTTTATTTCATTTTTTAAAATTTTATTGTCTTTACAAATTACTATTGCCCGGTTGATATGGGATTGTATAGCATTAATCTTATATTTAAAAGGGGTTTTACTATTTTTATGGATTATTTCATTACTGCTGTTAGGTTTTCTATAAACTTGTGTGGTTATTTTATTAGCATGGCGAATGATATTTACATCTAGAAAATTTAGCTGTTTATTGTTCTCTTCTTCTAAAGTGAATTTAATATTTGGATCTATTTTATTTAAAATGTTTAAGATTTCTATGGGATCTGTTTTTTGGTCAATTACTGCAAAAACGTCATCAACAAAACGAAACCAATAAAAAATTTTTTCTTTAAGTTTATTATCAAAATTATTTTCTATTGTACGTAGTTTTAACTCAGCTAAAAAACCCGATATGGGAGACCCCATTGGGACTCCTTTGATCTGTTTGTAATATTTTTCATTAAAAGTAAAGTAATTTTCATTCAACAAAAAGTTGGTTGCTATGTTTAAAGTTTGGGCTATTGATGGGTTTGTATAATGTTCATCTATTTTTTCTTTTATTAATTCAGTAATATTTTTTATATCTATTGACGGATAAAGGTTAACTACATCAAAACTTACAAATTTAAAATTTTCCTGTATTTCAATATCATAAATTTTACTTATAAAATCTTCGGTGGAGTTTAGGCTATGCTGCGAGGGGGGAAGTAAGTTTTTATAAATTTCAGCCATATATTTTTCTATTGTGTAAGTGGGTCCAGTTGTTAACAAAAGCGAAGGACCCACTTACACAATAGAAAAATATATGGCTGAAATTTATAAAAACTTACTTCCCCCCTCGCAGCATAGCCTAAACTCCACCGAAGATTTTATAAGTAAAATTTATGATATTGAAATACAGGAAAATTTTAAATTTGTAAGTTTTGATGTAGTTAACCTTTATCCGTCAATAGATATAAAAAATATTACTGAATTAATAAAAGAAAAAATAGATGAACATTATACAAACCCATCAATAGCCCAAACTTTAAACATAGCAACCAACTTTTTGTTGAATGAAAATTACTTTACTTTTAATGAAAAATATTACAAACAGATCAAAGGAGTCCCAATGGGGTCTCCCATATCGGGTTTTTTAGCTGAGTTAAAACTACGTACAATAGAAAATAATTTTGATAATAAACTTAAAGAAAAAATTTTTTATTGGTTTCGTTTTGTTGATGACGTTTTTGCAGTAATTGACCAAAAAACAGATCCCATAGAAATCTTAAACATTTTAAATAAAATAGATCCAAATATTAAATTCACTTTAGAAGAAGAGAATAATAAACAGCTAAATTTTCTAGATGTAAATATCATTCGCCATGCTAATAAAATAACCACACAAGTTTATAGAAAACCTAACAGCAGTAATGAAATAATCCATAAAAATAGTAAAACCCCTTTTAAATATAAGATTAATGCTATACAATCCCATATCAACCGGGCAATAGTAATTTGTAAAGACAATAAAATTTTAAAAAATGAAATAAAAAATATAAAACAATTCACACAAAAAGCAGGATACTCTAATAAATTAATAGATAAATTATTTAGAAAAAGATTAAAAACTCTTAATGAAATCAATAATTTTCAAAAACCAAAGCTTAAATATACTACCTCCATACCTTATGACCGTGGAATATCTAGTAAAATCAAGAAAACTGCAGCAAAACATAATATAAATATACCCATAAAACCTAACCCTAACATTTTTCAATTAATAAGAAGTGACAAGGATAAAACTAAACCTTTAGAAACAGCAGGAATTTATAAAATACCATACAATAACGAACAAAATAAAGAAAAATGTTATATAGGAAAAACAAAGAGAAAAATAAAAACTCGCATCAAAGAACATAAACACGATATAAAAACAGGTAAATTAACCACAGCTTTAACCCAAGTAAACAAAAACGAAGAAATTAATATCAAATTTGATGAAGTAAAAAAGTTGGCCAACTATAACAACCACGGATACGCAGCGATCAGGGAGTCTATTGAAATTTTAGCTAATTCTGACAGTTGTAATGGCAACGAGGGTGCTATCCTTAACCGCCAATGGCGAAAAGTCTTTAAAAGAACAAGAAAACAAGAAGACCACAGTTTCGAACACCAAAGCAAGGTAGTGACCAAGCTGGGGCGCCCCAGATGAAACTAGTATACCAAGATGTAACGTGAAGATAAGTAAAAGGTTATATATCTTAATTGTTTTATAAAGTTGGTTATGTTTCTTTGTCTAATCCGATTTGTGTACGATATCAGAGGGGTGGCATTTTCACAAATTTGCAATCCTCTCAAAATCTATCTACATCCAAATCACTTTTTTTTTTTTTTTTTTTTTTCGTAGTGCTATTTCTTTCAGACAATGACTATGAGTTGTCACCATATATTGTATTACACCTTCAATAAACGTGCAGATATTTTTGTTTTATTTAAAATACATAAAATTAAAAAATCGCCATCGTATCTGTTCGAATTACTAGATTTTATCAAAAATTCGAACACTTATTAATCAGGACCAAATATAGTTAATGCTGTATTTTTTTATTCAATCGGATATTGATTCGAAAGATATTAAATAAAAACCACGTTACAACTTTAAAATCAAAAAGGAAAAAAAATACTGATTTCAAACATAAATAAATGAAGAAGTAAAAATATTTATTTTTATGTCGGGAAAAGCAAAAAGGAGGGGGGGGGGGAAAACCTGCAAGCATATTTCCTTTTGATATAATTAAAATAAAATTGAGAAGAATCATGCTAAAGAACTGAGACAGTATAGAATGGTACACATGCATTATTATTATTATTATTATTATTATTATTATTATTATTTATATACTAGCAGGCTACGCCCGCTACGCTGGTCACTATTTTTAAATGAATCCCAATAATTAATGAATTCTCCAAATTGCATTAATTTTTATCATGTGATAAAAAAAGAGAAAAAAAATTTCTGATCGGGAAATATGTCGTACCGGATCCCCACTGCCTTCGTCAGCGTAGACCCGTGCGCTGCGTGCACGTATTCCTTCACCATCCTTATGACTTCTCAAAAATCCGTGTTATTACTCATAAACTTTCATTCTTAAGAAAATGAATAAAAAAATATATGAATTAGCATCGGGTAAAAACTCACACCAGGACCACATTGCCTTCGGCAGCGCAGACGCATGCGCGCGCACGTTTGAGGATATATCTTGGGAGCCATATTTGTTTAAACTAACTTTTAGTTTTTCATTTATATAAAGTAATGTTAATGGAATACTTTTATATGTTTAATATAATAAGAGTTAACATACTCAATAGTATCTAAAAATATGGCACAGGCCTTGTTTTCACTGCTCCAAAGCAACTGCAAGTGAATTTCAAAATGTAAACAATATAATGTAAAGTGACTAAATCACAGTGATCACTGCTACAGGACTGCTCTGTTTTGTGAGAGTGGAGACAACTGGAATGAATTTATGTAAATGTTTTTTTTTCGTATTGGCATCAGTCAAAATGTAAATTGTTTACAGGTAAAGACTATAAATGTAGAGTGTTTTGGGCAAGTCTCTCTCTTGCCTGTCAACTGGTTGGCACTTTGTTTTTTTTGTTGTTTAGTTATGTTTCTTTTTACAGCAGAGTTTGCTGGATGTGAAGATAGTTTTATTTTAATGTAACTTTAATTATGATTAATTAAAATAAGTTCGTTTTTTAAATCTGTGTTATTTTTGAAGTCTTCCACACACTCAGACCACTGCAATGTTCAAAATGAACTTTATTTTCCAATAGTGGTTATGGGCCCAGGCCCCTCTAACCTAATTAGGCTTATGTGGTGGAAGTGAAGATGGATTTCTGTTGGCTATGTACCTGTGTTTTTTCAAGGACTATTTTTAGAGTGGACTTTTGTTTTTGGAAAGTTCTCTACTTCTATTTGAATAGTGCAAACCGGAATTAAAAGAAGATGAATTCTGAAACTCCATTTCTGTTGACTGCTGGCAATTGGGAAATATGGAAAGTAGAAATGAAAGTTCTTTTAATGCATCATGGAGCCTGGTGTTTTATAGAGAAACCTGAACTTGCGGAACTTATTCAGAGCAAAGGTGCCACATCTGATAAAGGAGTTGTACTTACACATGAAGAGGATCCCACTTCAGATAAAGGTGCTACAGCTGCAAAAGCCGTGATTCCAGTTTCTGAACAGTTGACATGGAAGGAAAGAAGTGACTTACAGTTAAGAAAAGACAGAGCCTTTACTTTGATATACCAGTCATTGAGTACTGAATTTAAACCATTAATTTCGTGTACAACTGATGGAGCTAAAGCTTGGAATATTCTTAACAAGCATTTTGAGCCTTCCACACGTGCAAGAATAATTCAACTATTGGATGATTTCTTTAGTACAAGATGTCAACAAGGTGAAAATTTGGGACTTTTTTTATGTAGAGTAAAACAAGCTGCAGATAAATTGCGTGAAGCTGGTCATGAGTTGCAGACGCTATACATAGGATATCAGATGATAAGAAGTTTGCCTGAACAGTTTCAAGCTATAGTACAGTCAATATACAGATGGCCAGATGAAGAATTTGTGCCAGACAAGATAGAAAATGAGCTACTGTTAGAAGAGAATCGTTTGAAGATTTCTGCTGGTGGATTAAATGTTGGAGAAGTCTTTAGTTGTGAAACTGTAAAATCAGGTAATTCATGTTATGTTAAAAAATCAAATTTCAATAATCATGGTCGTACTAATGTTAAAAATAGTAATTGTTCTAGTGGTTCCAAAAAATCTAGTAAATTTAAAGATTCTTATACTGGTGATTGTAAAAATGTAACTAATGCAAAAAATTATAAAAATGAATCTAATGTTTCTAAATTTGGAGGTGCTTTTTTGAAAAAGAAAGTTATTGGTCCTTGTTTTAAATGTGGTCAGTATGGCCATTTGAAATCTAATTGTGTAAATAGAACTGCTCATTCCAATAAATTTTCTGAAGTTAATAATGTTGAAATAGATAAATATAACTTTTCTTTCTCTGAATGTAGTTTGACTGAGCTTTCTCCTGAGGCAAATTCCTCAGTTGTAAACGGTGATAGTATAACTTGGGTGTTCGATACTGCTGCGACTGCACACTTCTGTAACAATAAAAGGTTATATTTAGATTTTGAACCAGTAGAAAATGTGCAGATGTCGTTAGCTGTTGAAGAGAAAGGAAGTTCAATTCAGGGAAAGGGAACTATTGAATTTTTAGTCAAATGTAAAAATAATTTAAATAAAGTAACTTTAAAAAATGTTTTGTATAACCCACAGTTAAGAAGAAATCTTTTGTCTGGAGTTAAATTAGAAAAACAAGGAATTAATTTTGTTGGAAGTAAAGGTATAATTAATGTTTATGATAAAAATTGCAATGAGCTGTTCTATGCAGTTAGAAAAAATGATTTATATTTTTTTAAGCCATTTAAATATGTATTGAAAGAGAATGAAATGCACAGTCCAAGTGATCTTGGTGCAAATCAGGTTGAAATGTCACAAAATATTAGCTTGTGGCATGATAGATTTTGCCATATTAATGATAATTATATTATAGATACAAGTAAAAACAATAGTGTTAAAGGACTTCCTGGTTTAAATAGAACATTAGAAGATTGTATACCATGTAAGTTAGCTAAATCTAAACGTGTATCTTTTAAATCAATTGGTGAAATACGTTCTAAAGTTCCTTTAGAATTGTTGCATCTTGATGTTTGTGGCCCTTTGCCAGTGTTGTCTCAGGGTGGAAATAGGTTCTTTTTGACAATAACAGATGATTTCTCTCGTAAAGTAACCGTTTATATTATGAGAAATAAGTCTGATGTATTTGAGAGTTTTCTTAAATTTTCCAGGCGGGCAGAAAGGTTGCTTAATCGAAAGATTGTGTCAATTAGAACGGATAATGGGATGGAATTCTGTAATAAAGAATTTGAAAATTTCCTTGAGAAACAGGGGATTACACATGAAAAAACTAATCCATATAGTCCTGAGATGAACGGGGTCAGTGAACGGTTTAATTTGACTGCTCTTGATGGAGTTAAAGCTTTATTAAATGCTAGTGGAGTTTCACAGAAATTTTGGGGAGAAGCCCTTAAATGCTTTACTTATGTCTGGAATAGATTATGCCATAAAAACAATAAGACTCCTTTTGAACTTTATATGGGTAGAAAACCTTCAGTTTCACACTTGAAACCTTTTGGATGTTTAGCTTATGTGGGTGTGCCTAAACAAACCAGGAAAAAGCTTGATATGCGAGCCAAACTGGGGATTATGTTAGGTTATGCTCAAAGAACAAAAGGGTATAGAATATGGTTAATAGACGAACAGAAACTAATAGAGACTATTAATGTAAGATTTAATGAAACTAAAAGAGCAATAGATGTAATAAATAATCAAAAGGTAATTAAATGTCCTAATTTTTCTTTTTCTGTACCAGACTATTTTGACAATGAAGACATTAGTCCTGTATTGGATGACTTGACTAAAAGTTTAGAGTCACAGACAGATGAAACTGAATGTCATGAGGGATCAGGTTTAGCAGATTGCTCATCTATCTCTTGGGTAAGAAAAGCGGTACCTAGAACAACTGGTAATAGAACAGATATTTATTATGGAATTGAGGGAAGTAAAACGCGTTTAAGATCTTTAAATGAAGTTAAAAATTTTTGTGAAAAAAATAAAATTAAATGTGATGAAAAAATGTTTGATTTCTCTGGAAAGAATTTAATACAGGGAAAAATTTCAGATTTTGAATTAAACGAAGCAAATTTGGTAGAAATAAAAATTCCTAAATCCTTTAGAGAGGCAATAAACTCACCTGAATCGTTTAAGTGGGAAGAGGCAATGAAACAAGAAATGCAGGTCATATATGACCGCAATGTTTGGGAACTTGTCGAACCACCAAATGATGTAAAAATTTTAGGTAACAGGTGGGTTTATACCCTTAAAAGGAATGAGAAAAATGAAGTAATTAGATATAAAGCTCGTTTAGTAGCACAAGGTTTTGACCAAATAAAAGGTGAAAGTTATGAAGAAGTTTTTAGTCCAGTTGTGAATTTGTCTATAATAAGATTGTTTTTTTCTATTTTTCTATGTTTTTTTAAATGGTATAATGTACAGGTAGATGTTAATAATGCATATTTGTATGCAAATCTAAATGAAGTTATTTATATGAAGCAACCAGAGGGTTTTGTTCAAGATAAAGATAAAGTTTGCAAGTTGAAGAGGGCTCTATATGGGCTTCATCAGAGTAGTCGCCAGTGGTATCAGGAAATGGACAATGCCTTAATAAAATTGAATTTTCAGAAATTAAATTGGTGCAATTGTGTTTATGTCTTTCAATGTAATATTGTTTTATTATTATATGTAGATGATTTAGTAATTTTTGGAAAAACAGAAAATGATTTGGAACTTGGAGTTGGTTTGCTGCAAAAACATTTTGATCTTAAAATTTTGGGGAGGACTAAAAAACTTTTGGGTATTGAGTTTGAAGAGATTGGTGATAAACTTTTTATTCATCAAAATTCATATATTGATAAAGTCTGTGAATTGTATGAAAAATACAAGTTTCCCATAAGCTCTTTACCAATATCTAGGGGAGAAATTTTGTCTAAATTAGATTCTCCATGTAATAAAGCAGAAGCTGATGAAATGCAGCAAATTCCCTATAGAAATTTAATAGGCTGTTTATCGTTTATCGCTGGTCGAACGAGACCAGATATTATGTATGCAGTAAACTTACTTTCCCAGTTCCAATCAAATCCTGGAATGAAACATTGGCATAATTTGTTAAAGTTGTTAGGCTATCTTAAAAAGACACGGAATTATAAATTAGAATTATCAAAAATTAAAGAGTTAAGTTTAAGCTGTTTTTCAGATTCTGATTTTGCCAGTAATAGAGATGATAGAGTTTCAATGGGAGGCTATATAGTTTTTTTAGATGAAACTCCCATATCTTGGAAAACTTTTAAACAACAGTGTGTCAGCTTGTCCACAATGGAAGCTGAATATGTTAGTTTAACTGAAGCGGCAAAGGAATTAGTATGGTTAAAAAATGTTTTATTAGATAATAACTTAAATTTAAACTTAGAAAAATGTCTATTATATTGTGATAATCAAGCAGCAATATCTTTTTCAAATTCACCTTTTGAAAATAGTCGTACTAAACATATACACATTAAATATCATTTTTTGAGAAATTTGGTTTCCGATAATTTTTTTGAATTAAAATATGTAAAAAGCAAGTTAAATTTAGCAGATATTTTCACAAAACCTTTAGTTAAGGAATACTTAATGAATTTTTGTAGGAGAATTTTTTCAGACTTAGATTAAATACACTTTTTGTCATTTTTGGTCATTGCATGGCCAGTAAGTTCTTGAGAACCGCTTCTGGCCCTGCACTGACTAGATTGACAGTTTTCTTTTTGCCAAAGTTAAAATTTTTTTGTATTGAAATGAGTTTGTTTTTAGTATTTGTTTTGTAGTTTCGCTGTTGCTGGGGAGCATTGAAAAAGGGGGGCATTTCTTGGGAGCCATATTTGTTTAAACTAACTTTTAGTTTTTCATTTATATAAAGTAATGTTAATGGAATACTTTTATATGTTTAATATAATAAGAGTTAACATACTCAATAGTATCTAAAAATATGGCACAGGCCTTGTTTTCACTGCTCCAAAGCAACTGCAAGTGAATTTCAAAATGTAAACAATATAATGTAAAGTGACTAAATCACAGTGATCACTGCTACAGGACTGCTCTGTTTTGTGAGAGTGGAGACAACTGGAATGAATTTATGTAAATGTTTTTTTTTCGTATTGGCATCAGTCAAAATGTAAATTGTTTACAGGTAAAGACTATAAATGTAGAGTGTTTTGGGCAAGTCTCTCTCTTGCCTGTCAACTGGTTGGCACTTTGTTTTTTTTGTTGTTTAGTTATGTTTCTTTTTACAGCAGAGTTTGCTGGATGTGAAGATAGTTTTATTTTAATGTAACTTTAATTATGATTAATTAAAATAAGTTCGTTTTTTAAATCTGTGTTATTTTTGAAGTCTTCCACACACTCAGACCACTGCAATGTTCAAAATGAACTTTATTTTCCAATAATATACGTGCACTGTACACGCATATTCCTTCTCAACTCAAACTTTTGTTATTAAGAAAATAAAATAAAATTTTATTTTTTATCATCGGGTAAAAACTCGCACCGGGTCCCAAACCCATGCGCGCTGCGGGCGCACATGTTAAAATATATGTGCGGTGCGCGCACATATTCCTTCTGAAATCAAACTCTTATTCTTAAGAAAAGAAAATTAAAAACATCATTTCTCATCAGGTAAATTGTCGGACCGGGTCCCCACTGCCTTCGGTAGCGCAGAATTCCTTCCCCCCACCCTTCCAGCCCCTCCTAATTAACTTACATATACCAATTTTGAACGGTCTTACTCAATTAGCTGAGATGCAAAAGAAAACCTGATCATGTCACATTAAAATTGTAAATGAGGTAAAATTTCGAATTCCACTTTCGATAATATAAAAGAACTTTAAAATATCTTTCGAATGATGTATTAGAAATAATTTAATCATAATTAGAATTTGAAATATTGAAATTTAAAAATATTACAGCGCCACCTGGCGGTAGAAATTTCTGTAATCTATTGATCCATTCCAGATCAACAAAGCTTTCAAATGATGTATTACTCATGAAATTATTTTAATTAGTAGATGAGATACAAAAGAAAACCTAATCAGGACAGATCAAAACGTGTAAATCGGGTGAAATCTCGAATTCCATTTTCGATAATGTAAAAGTACTTTAAAATGTGTATCAACTCAACAAAGCTTTCAAATGATGTATTGCTTATGAAATTTTTTTAATTAATAACCGAGATATAAAAGAAAACTGATTCAGGACACCTCAAAACGTGTAAATCTGGTGAAAACTTTCGATAATTTAAAAGAACTTTAGAATATCTTTCCAATGATGTATTAAAAATAATTTAATCATAATTAGAAATTGAAATATTGAAATTTTAAAATATTGAAGCACCATTTGGCGGTACAAATTTCTGTATTCCACTGTTCGATTCCAAATCAAAAAAGCTTTCTAATGATGTATTACTTATGAAATTATTTTAATTAGTAGCTGAGATACAAAAGAAAACTGATTCAGGACACCTCAAAACGTGTATATCTGGTGAAAACTTTCGATAATTTAAAATAACTTTAAAATATCTTTCGAATGATGTATTAAAAATAATTTAATTAGAATTTGAAATATCGAAATTTTAAAATATCTGGCGGTAGAAATTTCTGTAATCTACTGTTCAATTCCAAATCAACAAAGCTTTCAAATAATGTGTTACTTATGAAATTATTTTAATTAGTAACTGAGATACAAAAGAAAACCTAATCAGGACATTCCCGAAACCTATATATACCACTGTAGTCGGGTAATGGAAGTAAAAAGAAAAATAAAAAGTATTTTTTAGTTCCTTCAAATGTATTTTGTTGCTATGGAAACTCCTATCATCTATTGAAAGATAGATTACGCGTTAGAATAAAATTTAATTTACAATTAAAATGTAACTGCTTTGTTTATTAATGAAAATTGATGAAATTTTAACTGCAGGTTGGTTTTGTGCTGAATAGGTTGTATATTAAGTGTTGTGTACGAAAAAGAAAATTTGAAGCACTTTGAAATTTGCAATTTTTAACCCCAGTTAAAGATCATGTGGCATTAATGACTTTCACGTGTTTTGCTTCCGTTAGAGGCAGCCGTTAAAATCGTCTGCTGAATGTACCTCTTTTTAAGCAATAAGGATTTTTGGTCATTTTTCGATCGAAATGGGTCAACATTTTAATTAATATCTCCGAAACTAATTAAGATTTTTAAATTCTGTTTCGAGGAAAACATCGGAAAGGCTCCAGAGCATCCGTATGTGAATTCTTGTACTTCTGCGTTCAATAAGGGCTGTACGTATAAAAGAACAGACAGACAGACAGACAAACCTTTCCATTTATTATTATAAAAAAGATGTTGAACATAATTATAAGGAAAGTATGTTTGCATTTATTTATAATTTTTAAAGAAAGATATAACATAATTAGTTAATTGAGAAACTTATTTAAAAATATTTATATAATTAACATTTTTAAATTATTGAAAGGAAAGTTTCTAAAATATTGATGGCAACATTTAATACATTAAAATAAATGCGAAAGTCTTAAATTTAATAAAAGAAATGGAAATTTCTGAAAATAAACAAATTTTATGAAAATAAACATTTCTGAAAATAAACATTTACAAAAGTTTCCTAAAATATTAGAAATAAGAAAATTTTGAAAAATTATGGTCAGCTTCAAGAAAAATGTAATAATTTTTTTCAAAATATTAAAGGTTGAGTAGTTTCTTTTTGTCTATTCGTAACTATACCTTCGTGAAGTTTAGATACTTTTCAATTATTATTTATTTTTTTATCTATTGATTGATTCGTTTTCATTATTCTGACGACAATTTTCAAAACTTTCTTTGTTTTCCACTTTTTAGGGTTCCTCTAAAAACGTATTCTACTTAAAATATCACTTTTTTTTCTTCTTTTATTTTAACTTTTTAATTGTGTAACTTATGTTACATAGCTAAAAATCTATCTTAGCTGTGTAACTCCGGAACCTTTTAGAAAATTCTGAAAATTTTTTGAAAACTAAATTTTTCTAGAATGTTCCAGGAAATTTCTAGATGTTTTCACGGAGGCTCCATGAAGTTTCTAGAAGATTTCATGAAGTTTCTAAATATTTCAATGAAGTTTCTAGAAGATTCATGAAATATCTAGAAGATTTCATGAAGTTTCTAGAAAATTCCAAGAGGGGCCAGCAGTTGAGTGGTCCTGCGCTCAAAGCTGGTAGACAGAAAGTGCTGGGTTTGATCCAAAGTCCCGCTCATCGACTAGTCGTTCGGAGTTATCCATGATTTTCTCTGAAACTCACGTAAATACGGGTTAGGACCCCTTAGGAAGACCACTATGAAGGGCATTCCAATTACATGTCTAGGACCCTAGTGCAGTCAATCTGCCTTAAGCTTACAACAAAAACTATAACGTTCCATGAAAATTCTATATTTAATTTATATTAGAGAAAATTTCAGAAAGACAAACCGATTAAATATAAAAAAATTCTAATAAAGTTCTTATTATAACAGATATATTTTATGTTTTTTTTTTTTTTTTTTTTTTTTTTTCAGTGTAGTATACTTAATTCAACCATTCCTTCAATATATTATAGGCATTTTTTAGCGTATTTCTTATGGGATAAGAAAAGGGAAAATAAAAAATAATAAATCTTTCAGCTGAAGAATTATTTAATGGTACTGTTATGATTATGATATTTTAAAATTATTTATAACCCTTTGCCGGTCCTATTTAATACCACTCCTCTTACCAGTGTTGACAAATTCAGGGATATTTTTATTCAATATCCACCACAAAATTTTAACTCTAACGGTTGCTTAATCCCTTCGAAGATAATTCGTTCATTCTCTATATCAAATGCTATTGCTCAGAATTATTTATGATAGTTGAATAAAGGTGTTACTAAATTTGGCGACAATGTTTACAGCACTTAGGAGCGTCTGGGCTGGCAAAGGGTTAAATTTAGAAAAGCAGATTTTAATCTAAGTTACAAAGTAATAAATGTTTGCCATGTAGGATTAAATCATTTTATGTTTCGAAAAAAAAAAAAAAAAGTAATAATTTATTTGTCACATTTCTTACATCTCACAATCAAATTATAATTTATTTATTTATTTATTTATTATTATTATTTAATTCATATTCACATTTAGCAATGATTACTATTCAATTTAATTATTTTTATTTATTTAATTGTATTTATAGAAATAATATTGTTATATAGTGAAAATAATTAAACTTGTTATTTTAATTATAAATGTAATTAAAATTTATTTTTATTTATATATTTATAATACAATTAATAGCAGTATAATTGTAATTTTTTGCACATGCAATTTTATTATCAGAAAGCAAAATCTAGAAAAAACGTGTAATCATGTCTCACTAATACATAGTGCCAATACTAAAATGTTTAATAGAAGCTGGTATATAGTTATCTGTAAAATTACACTTCTTGAATAAAAGCAGAGCTACTTGTTGCTCTATAAAAAACCAAATTGAAATGTCTGGATAAGATACTGACGGTAGTGGGGACCTTGGCAACGCAGTACCGGCGAGGAACACTGTCGAATGTAGCGAATACCTGAAGCAAAATTTATTTTTGTATTTTATTTTATTTTATTTTATTTTTAGTACGATAGGACTATTTGTTTCAGACACCGATTTTGTGCTGTCGCCTTTTATTTTATTACACCTTGATATGTATATTAAGATTTAGATAATATTTAATTGAGAAAATAAAAAGTGCGCATGTAGATTGAAATTAAAAAGTACTGGATATTTTAATTTCAATTTATAGAGATGTCAGCGATATTGAAAAAAACTATTTTGGCCATTTTCTTTCGTTTAATAAACAGAATGAAAAACGGATAATATTTTATCTGGAAATATTTTGTCTATTTAGACCAATAATCCCCCCCCCCTCTCCTCTGGCATTAAGTTAAAAAAATAATTAAATAAAATTGAAAAAATTCTGCTAAAGCAATGGAGCAGCTTGAACCTCTTGGCAAAATTTGAAATTTATCGCCAAAATAGCTCGGTCGCTTCTCACCAAGATGTTTACTTACGTAATTGCGATACCCATTTTAGTTTATCGTCAAAATGAAAACAAAAATATAAAAACTGCCAAGGGGCTCCTGTGCTAAAGCTGTACTAAAGTAATTTTAAGAAATGAATATAGTAACCGTTGCTAGGGAATGAAAGAGTTCCTGCATGTCTTTATATGAAAAATGTGACTAAAATAAGTTTTTCTAGATTAGAAACACATCTGACTTATCCTCTTTTTATCGAAGATTACTTTTCATTGGTAACCTTCACTTCGTCCGTGAGAAAATATGGCAGAAACGTGATTTTCTTAGAAACTACTTGAATGATTTTGATAAAAATTCAGATTTAAGAATATTTTGAGTTTACAATTTAATCTGAATTGTGCTCTTCTTCAGTAAAATTAGCGTTCATGGGAAACCCGCGTTTTGTCAGGGGGAAAAAAAAGTAGCTAAGACTGCGTTTTCTTCGAAAATACTTGAAAGATTAGGAAAAAAAAAAAAAAAAAGATTGAGTTTATGTGTTTTTTCGACGATATTTTGATATTAAATATTTTGATCTTCAGGAATTATCGTTCACTGGTAATTCGCACTAAATCCGGAAAAAATATGACAGAAATTTGGTTTTGTTGGAAATCGCTAGAACAATTTAAATAAATATATATATATAATATATAGATAGTGTTAGAGATTTTTTTGAGACGTAAAATATATCTGATTATTAGATAACAGATTTAAATATTAGTAAACGCAAAACCTAGAAGAATATTTTCTAGGAAATTGCTAGATTTAGGGGTTTCCGATGATAGTTCGATTTGAATTTGCCTTATCTCCATGAAAATTAGATTTCACTGGTAGCCAGCGCTCCCCCGAAACAAATATATATATATATATATATATAGGGGGGGGGAGAGGGGGTTGGGGGTTTTATTTCATTTTATTCATTGATAATTTATTCCTATATTTAAGTTTTGCATTTTTTTTTTTTTTTTTTTTTTTTTGTAGCAATTCTGCGCATTGGCTTGCAATTCTCTTTTTTTGTTTTTCTTATCTGTAAACTCATAAATTCGTTAAAATAGTTACCTTTATATATATAATACATATACTATGAATAATTTTTACAATGAAACCAAGTAAACTGTAATTCAGGTACTGAATATAAAAAGAGAAAAACCTGTTTCAGGATATTAAAATGCTTTACATTAATATGTAATTAAAACACTGTTTTATGCAGAATATTCGGTTAGTTCATAAATAATAAGAATAATAACAATAATAATAAAGCTGCTCATTTAACAAATAATTGTCATTATTTTATTCTAACAATAATGTCTTTTATTATTAATTTTAAGATTCCTATGAAAAAAAATCTTCATCTAAAAGATATAATTTAAATTGAAAAAATAAAAAGGTTTTATGCGAAGTTCTGTTTAGGCAAGCAGTATTTTAACTGATTTTACAAATTATCAACAGCTCTTCTTGAACATTTTTCACTATTCTATTCTTTTGTTATCAACCCTCTCTTTCAACAAAAAAGCATATCAACTGTCAGCTTACCTTATCGTCATTGTCTGCCCCTTGTTGGTAAAAGGGGGAAGGGTCAGTTACAAGTTTCCGTCTCTAACGATTTTGGAGTAGTTATTTAGAGTTACAAGAATCAGGTTCGCACGATTTAGAGAGAGATTTCTTACATTACAAGAATCAGTCTCAAACCGTTTTGAGGGAGTTTGTTCGTGTTACAAAATTCCGGTTCAAACGCTGAGAGGGTTAAATTGAAAATAGCTTTCTTTTAAAATTAGATTACTTGTTGAAATTAGTGTGTTTGCAATGGGTGTTTCATATTTTTCTTTAATTGCATTATTAATGATTTCGGATATTTCGTCTATGTCAATGGAGGGGTACAAATTTACAACATCGAAGCTTATAAGATAATCATTTTGGTGTAAGGAAACTTCTTTTAATTGTTTAATAAAATCTTCAGTTGAGTGTAAACTAGTATGGGAGGGGGGTAGGAGTTCGCTATATATTTTGGTCATGTATTTTTCTAACGGATACGTTGGTCCTTCTTTCTTGTTAACAATGGGCCTGAATTTTGGAGGGTTTTTGTGGTCTTTGTAACATCCAAATAAACGTGGGGTGTTAGGGGCAAAATTATTAATATAGGGAGGTTTGTTATTAGGCCAATTACCTTTTTTGATTAACTGTTGGACTTTATTAATAAGCTTTCTGTTGGGGTCGATTGATAATTTGGTGGCATTAATCTCTTTTATAGTTTCTTGTATTTTATTTTCGTAATCGGTACGATTAAGAATGGCGATTTTGCGTGTTTTATCTGTAAGTGTACAGGTTATATTTCTATTTTTCTTAAGTTGTTTTAGGGTTTTTAGGTCGGCTTGATTAATATTATGGTGCTTGTCTTTTATGTTTTTGCTAATGAGATCATGGGCAACGTTATGCACAGTATTTTTACATTCGGTCGAGGTTTTATTTATAGCGGTCTCAATTTTGGCTATTGAATCTTTAACATTAATAGGTTGTTCAAGAATGAATTTGGGGCCAAGTTTCAATAATGCATCTTCGTGGCTGTTAAAATTATAATCCGAAATGTTAATATATGGTTGTTCTTTTATCTTTTTCTCATTTAGAAAATCTCGATTAGCCCACCCTCTAAGTTTTTTATTGTGTTTTTTAATCGCGATGTTCCTTTCAATATTATTATAGATTTCAATTTTCTTCTTTAATTCATTAAAGCAGTCATTGTCCATTTCACTTTTTGTTAGATCTTCTAATTCATTCTTTATTTTGATATAATTATATAATTCGGATTTTTTACGCTTAATTATCTTGGAAAGGATTTTATTTTCAAAATTTTTGACATCGCGGAAAAATAATTGCCTAAGGGTTTTGTTATGTATTCGAAAACTTTTTGGAATAATTTTAAAATTTTTATAATCTTGTAGGAAGTTAATGTTTTCTTTGGTTTTAGTACATTTCTTATTGATTTTCTTTAATTTTGACGCGTTACTTTTATATTTGTTCATTACACGGCTTAATGAAGAAGGGGGCAATACTAAACCGGGGAGGAGGGGGGAAGGAAAAAACAGGAAAGAAACAAGGGCAGAAAACGGAATCTACTAAATTATGGCTTCATAAGCCAACAAACTCCCACTAACCGGGTGAACACATTCTAAAAACAAGAATTATTAAAAAAAAAAAAAATTGAAAAGATCGGTTGAAATGAAATGGTGGTTTAAAAAATAAACAAAGAGAAGCTATGAACTCACAAAATCAATCTCATTATACAAAAAACGCATTAAACACTGACAATTAAGTCACTAAAGTCCAATGAACTAAATTATTACCTTTAATTTAAAACCCATTAAATGGGTAAGAAAAAGAAACCACAATTAAACAGTATAAAACTTTTTTTTTTTATATAAGATTTATTTACGGTGATTTAAAAAACGAAATCAATCTCATTATACAAAAAACGCATTAAACACTGACAATCAAGTCACTAAAGTCCAATGAACTAAATTTATTACCTTTAATTTAAAACCCATTAAACGGGTAAGAAAAAGAAACCACAATTAAACAGTATAAAAATTTTTCTTATAAGATTTATTTACGGTGATTTAAAAAACGAAAAGACCACGAGACCTACTTAAGGAAAAACATCAAACCTACGACTGCCAGCCGCGAAGTGCGGACGACACTGAAGACGGAAGGGGCCCCTGTCCGAAAAGAGGTCTTCTGCAACGCACGTAGTCGAATAATAAGGTATTTTGTTTAATATTTATATATGTTTAAATGACTTCGTTTAAATCATAAAGTTATAATGTTAATATAATGTTAATTCCCGTAAAAAATAAAGAAAATAAAGAATTTAAATATATAGGCGTCACCAAAAGGAAGATTAAGACCAGGGTAAAAGAACATAAAAACGATATTAAATTTAATCGCTGTACCACCGCGCTGGCTAGAAAATATTTTGAAGATGACATAGAAATCGACTTTGAAAATGTAGAAAAAATAGCAAACTATAACAACTCCACCTACGCGTACATCCGTGAAAGCATAGAGATCACGCATCATAGTGACGCAATTAATGACCACGAGTCGGCAGAGATGGGAGAAATATGGCGGCACCTACCTAAGGAAAAACATCAAACCTACGACTGCCAGCCGCGAAGTGCGCACGACACTGAAGACGGAAGGGGCCCCCCGTCCGAAAAGAGCTCTTCTGCAACGCACGAAGTCGAATAATAAGGTATTTTGTTTAATATTTATATATGTTTAAATGACTTCGTTTAAATCATAAAGTTATAATGTTAATATTTAATATAAAATAAAATAAAAGTAATATTGTGCATTTGTAAACAGTAGAATAGTTGTATTTGTAAATTTAAGAATTTTTTAAAGACACTTTATGTGTTTATTTATTTTCAACTGTAAGAATCGATTTTTGTGTGTTCAAGTGTAACTGTTACATTAACTGATCTAGCAATAAACAATGCTTGTTCTTGTGGAATGTTTATGGATTATAATTTGAATTTTAAAATGTTTTCATTTAATTTAATTGCATAAAGGTGTTACAACAAGTTAATTAACTTAGTTACTGGTCTAAATGGATTTACACACTACGATATTGCACTGTCACTGATTTAAGTACCAAAAATCAGAGTTCTTCATGAACATCAATAACAAATATAAACTAAGTGATGATTGTAAATGTATACATCACACAATAGATGATGAATAATGATATAAAATGGATTTAAAATGATGATGTATAAAAAAATAACACAGATTAAATACGATTGATCAAAAAAAAATAGAAAATATATTTCACCAATTACTATAGATAAACAAGTCTTCGTCTGCTATTTGTTTTTCCTCTATCATGTGACCTCTGACATCAGGTGGGAAGAGTCCATTGGAAAAACAGGGAATATTAAGGATGTAACTGGAAATCAGGAACTTCTTGCATTTATTGTTGCCAGATAAATTTTGTATTTATAATATATATGTTATTTGTATTGAATAATGCATGTATTTAATTTTAGACTTTTCATAAATACAATGATACACGTAAAGCATACATGACAGAAATAACCGAGGCGATGTTGAATCTTGAGGCCATGAAAAGCCGCCTGCGCATGTTTGAAGGAAGTGAAAATGGTTCAATTGCAAAGTGTCCCCGCCACTTAAAATACCTGTAAGATATTTTTTAAATTATTTATTAACATGTTTTACTTTAATTTCTATCATTATCTGTGCATTACTTGCCTGAAATTCTGTGTAATGTAGTTCTCATTTATGAATGTTATGTTTTTAGTTTTGCTTATTCTTATTATTTACTTTGCTTTTTAAAAAATAATTTTCAATATTGTTCATGAGTGATAATTTTGGTATAGTAATACACAAGACTGCCACATCACCAGTTTCCAATTTACTGTATCTCTGCTTTAATTGGACATAATTAAAGTAAGAAAAAAAAACTGATTATAAAGAATTCAAAATTTCACAATTACATATTTTAAGTCTGGAATTAAAAATAAATTTGAAAAAGACAAGTACTTTCCTTGTACATTAATGGTTTTCATGGGTGAAAGTCTTCCGTCTACAGGACGGAATTCAGTCTTTCAAAAATACCCCAGGACGGAAGCGAGACTGAAAAATCGGACGACTTTCCATACTACCTTTGCATGCAGCTTACCTAAAATATGCGAGATCCTATCATTTTATTTTAGTGCAAATCTCATGGAAGTTAAATTGAAAAAATTTTCAGTCTTGGCTACATCTTACAACTTGCAGCCATGATGGTTTTAGACACTCTCTTCAATTAAAAAAATAAAGGTTACATATTGATTTTGAAAGAAAATGGATACATGTATTGATTGCAATCTGAATTAACTCTCATCTCAATTAAAATATAAAAAGGCATATGTTATCCTGAAAAGGTAACACAGCATTCAAATTAATTGATAGTCTGAAGGGCCAGTAGACAGTTTTATTTTCTGGTTAAGCAAGCATAAAATTTCTGCACCTTCTGTAAATTTGTAAGCTGATTGCCCCAATTCATTTCACTATTTGTTTTGACTATCATCGTGTTGCATATATATAACTACATGAGAAATGGCCCAAATTGCTCCACACTATCACTCCACATTTTACAGATGCACTTTTATTCTAATAATTTGGGTATTTGAATCTTTTTTTATTCTAGAAAATTATTTATTACTACTTTACAAAGTTGATTTTGTTAAAGGCACAAGACTTTATATAGGAAAAAAGGTTTTGATCTTTGCTGGCTAAAGAAACTTTTCAGTAATGGGCCAGTATATTCTTATGTTTATTGGTTCATGACCTCACTAAAAATTTTAAGTCAATTTTAACACTGAATTTTAACACTGAAAAGGATACACATATAGTATTCCAAAGCATGGCAGTTCAGTTGGTATTGGGGTGAAAAAAGAAGAAATTATTAAATATATCAAAACATTTCTCCTATTATATTCATTACTAGGGATTTTATTCTTTTTTTTTTTTTCTTAATTTCAGGCCTATGTAGACAACTAGCTGTAACCCTCATATAAATTTTCTGTATTCGTTATGAAATAACATCCTTGCACCCTGAATATCCTGAGATGTTGAGAGTTTTAATTAAACTCGTTTTAATCATATGTGTCTATTTCCAAAAATCAAATTGGCTGAGAATTGCATCTTTCAATGTTTCTAGTTACCTGTATATGAGCATTTTAAGAAACCATAGGATAAATGTCATTCTTGATGTTATTTGGAGGGATACTGTGATATCCTATTCAGGGCACCTATGTGATTTGCTTTCCTCGCCTAACTACTATATACAGGTCTGGAGACATATTTGGTAAGCATGCATTAGTTTGTTGAAAAAAAAGATTAACTTGATCAGGGATCAGATGAAAACGTGCTGTGATTAAAAGGTAACAGAAAAATATTAGAAGACTAACTTTTCCTGCACAGAACATTTGTGTTATAGTACTTACATACCTAATATGATTTCAGAAAAATCTCATAAATGAAATTACTGTAAAATTTCAGTTTTTTTCCTTTTTTTTCAATGAAAGATATTTAAATTTTTGATATTTGCATTATGATTTCAATTATAGAAAATAGTTTTTTCCATTGCTAAGCAGAAAACTTTTAGAATCATTATCCTAATATTTGACAGAATTAAATTACGATATTACCATATATAACAAAAATTAGTTAATAAACATATCCACAAAATAAATAAGAAGAATAATGTTCAATCTATTTATAATGAATGAAAAATATAATTTTGTCTTCTAAAAATTCATTTTGAATGGCATTTTGAAATTGTATCTTGATATGATGATATCAGTTTTGATCAATAGATGGTGACACCACCGTCCTGCTGAATACCAACCGGGAAAGGCCCCGATTTAAAATCTTCCAAATATGTTTCTAAATAAGAGATTTTGAGCATATATTTCAGTACAAAAGTTGATATTTTTTCAATTTCTTTAAGAAAATACATATTTCAAGTGTATTACACTGCTGACCATTAAAATTGCAACACCCAGAGTGAATGCAAATATCAGAATGATATTTATTGAGCAGATACATTATAGTAGGAAAAACAAATGATTAAATTTTCAGGAAATTAGGAGTACTATATCCTGAAAAAACAGTACATAAAGCAGCAACCTCTGTGTAATAACAGCACATCTTCCTAGGCACCGAATCAAACAGTGATTGGATGTATAGGTACAGCACTCCATGAAGCTTCAACACAAAGCCACCATAGGTACTGGACCATAGTTACTGGTGAGTGGTGGCATGCCAGTTACTTTTCAACAATTAAACAGTTATTTTCATTGGGAGTGAGATCAGGAGAACATGCTTGCCAGATCAACAGGCGGACACATCCAGATTCATTGTTGATCACACATTAAAGGCATCCATGTCAGTGATGCAGCTTTTAGGTAACCGAAATTTTGGTAGCTGCATTACTGGGTCACCATCTGGAGTGATGGTATGTGATACCATTGGATATACATCTTAATCAACTCTTGTTCTCATTCCCTGCACTCTGAATAGCAGCCATTATATTTGTGATGAGTTAAAGCCCATCTCTCTGCTCTATATTCCAGAGCTCCAAGAGCACAACATTTAAGCAGAATAATGCATGACTGCAAGTTTCCTTACTATCTGGACCTTCCTTAATACACAATATGTTCAACTGCTGTTCTAGTCAGCACATTCTTCTGATCTCGCACCAATGAAAATGAATGTTTTACCATTGAAAAGCGACTGACATGCCAGTACTCACAAGTAACTACAGTCGATGAACTGTCGTTAGCAAAATATTATATAGATGTTGAAGTGTGGTTTGTATGATCCAAAGTGTCAAAAAGGATACTGTTTAAAATTACAATTAAACTTGAAAATTACCTTATGTTATAATTAAGTATGGAAATGGTCATCATTATGATACAAAAGTCACTAAGCAGCAAGCCAAGAGTGATTGGCATAAATAAGAACCATGCAAGAAATTATGAATCAATATAGAGAGATTGCCTAGGATATCATGTGCAATCTTTGAAGAAAGAAGAAATGCCCTTTTCCGTTAGATTTCTTGGAAAAAAAAAAAAAAAGATATACATAAAGATAATAAGAATGCTCAATCTGACTAAGTATTAGGATTTCTTGAGAAGTTTTTGGTACCCAACCATCTCGAATCATTGCCAAATTTATAAAAGGAGAAAACACACTCCCAAATCTGTCAGTTTGTGTTGACTTGTGAACTTGAGTAGTTGTGTCTTGAAGGACTGTGTGATAGCTGTTGTTTATTTTTTCTGCATATTTTTGCTCAGCAGTATATGCAATGTTATCTACTTGAATTTGTAGCAATTTTAAGTTTTATTAAATTGTTTAGAGAATATTCATTGAATAAAATGCATCATTGACTAAAACCTGGTAATTGTATGCATATTTTTAGCCCACTTTTTGTACACAAGAAATTTTACATTTTTGCAACAATATGATACTACCACTTACTAATAAATCACTACCTCTATCAACTCGTCTTTATATCAGTTATGTAAAAACTGTACATGGTTTTTATTGTTCAATGACAGAATAGTTAAACTAAGATCATTCTGAATTTTCAATATATTTTTGATAACTCTTATTTTATTTTTCATTATAGGAACATTTTACCAGATCAGCGGGTTATAGATCCCAGGAAAGGACCCATTAAAAAAACCGCTGCTGTGAGAAGCCTTCCTAAACTCAACACTGCTGACAAGGAATTTAATGATGATGATGATTTGATCGATAAGCAAAGTAAAAAATCTGCTGAATTTTAAGAGCAATTTCATTATGATATAGTTATTCACTATTGTCATGTTATTTCTTTTATATACTGTCTTTTTGTTAACTGTTTTATTGTAGTCAGTTTTAAATAAAACTTTCTACTGGGGACTACCTCTTTTTGTGTGTTAGTATTCTATTTAAACCACATTAAAGTTGATAAAATTAAACACAGAAGTCAAAATTGTATGAGAATATTAAATACAGTTTAAATGGTATATCAGTTTTATAATAAACAAAATGCAATGCCAATGTGCATATAGAAAATGAAATGCAAAATATTTTTATATGAGTCTGCAGCAACAGATTAGGTCTTCGGCTGTCTCATTTGACCAGTAGGACTTAAGGCTAGTATGTCTTGTTTTTTCCCAGATAATAATTTAAAAATAATAACCCAGCAGTTAAAAATTTTTGAAAAATAAATATGTTAATTCTAGAACATTTTGTTTATTCTAGAAAAGAAAAAAAGTATTTGAGAGAAAATTCTGTGTTACATAATTCTAGAAGTAATATTCTCATGTTTTTTCTAGGCAGGTAGAAAGTCGTTTGTCTTAGTTAAACAGTGATGCCGCTTACGTGCTATAGCACATAAATTACATGAAAAATTAAAGGCAGGACACGAAAAAATTTATTATCCCAGGGGATGCATAATTTTCATTTTTTTTTTTAAATTTCAAACTGGAAGAAAAAAAACAAAAACAAATTTTAAAATATATTTCTTGTTTAAAACTGATATGTTCCTTATATTTTTGAAGCATTCTGCTTTGAAGAAGAAAAAAAAATCCTTTAAAACTCCATTTTACCACAAAGAAAAAAATCCAATCCTATACGATAAACATAAATGAGTGGCCGGAGCGATATCAAAAACAAATTTCCAACTCCTAAACGAGAGAATGAAGTTCCGATGTGAAAAGATTATCAGTAAAAAGTGTATGATACACTGAAACACATCATTGCATAACGAATGTTCAACGGGTGCCCTCTATCAAAGCTTAGCAAAAATATGAAATTTGAAAAATGGTCACAAAAACCATTCTTTCAAAAAATCAAAAACATTCCTATCCAATTCCAATGTGATATACCAATCCAGTAGGATAAACACAAGTAGCCGGCACAAAAACAAAGTTCCGTTATGAAAAATTTACCAGCTAAAAGTGCCGATACATTGAATCACATCACCCTGCTGCATTCTAAGTTCGTTGAAACTTCATTGAAACACAACACTGCACAGTATTTGAAGTGGAATGTGTAACTAAATTTTGTAATTAATCTGCTTGTCTCAAAACTCCTCTTTTGTAAAAAAAAAAAAAAAAAAAAATTCATTTTATTTTTTTTAATGCTGATAATTTCAAGGACTTTTTAAAAATGTTTCTAGTTTAAAATAATAATAATTAGCTATTATAAACTATATTTTCTCTTACACATTTTTTTTTTTTTTCTGGTTTCAGAGAGCACATTGAGCTAAATGTTTTCAGTGTTTCTTAATAGCAACCACCTCCTACATAATATCACTTAATCTCATAAAGAGCTGGTTAAAAATTCATAAAAAAACTGTTTTTCATCTACAATAAGGTTAAATTACAATTTATATCTTTAATATATAAATTTATTTATGTGGGGACCCATTTTTTTAAAAAAAGGACCCAGATTTTTAGAACTCATGGATCCCAAAGACCCAGGATTTTGAAAGACTAGTAGCATCACAGGTTTAAATAACTATACATATTCAGGGTGAGCTGAAGTTGATTGTATTGGTAAGCCTGAAGAAATTATACATTTGCAAAACGGAATAGTTCCTTAATGAATTTAAAAATAATACTCTTCCTATTTGATTTTTTCCCTCCTACTACACTGAAAAACACTGGCTATTTAAAATTATTTATAGCCAAATATGGTATTTTTTGTAATAGATAGCCATAAATTTTATATATATGTATTGTTTCGCAAATAATGGTTTATTGTGAAAATATTGGTGACAGAGAGAAATCTGGAAGCAATTTTAGAACCCCTCCCCCCATCTGGATTCAAAAACAGTTTAATGGGGATAATTGCCTTACTTACAAAAAATTAATAATGTGTAATACACAATTTGTTTTCTTTTTCTTTTCTTTTTTTTTTTTTTTTCAGAACTATCTAAAATAGAGCAACATTTATGGATTTGAACTTTTTAGAAATGTTCACACTAGATACATACTAAGCATGTCAACAAAATATTTCAAATAACAGAAATAAAAATTTTTAAATAAATGTTCTTATGCATTTATTCTTTTAACTCATGATATAATTTTCATTTACATATAAATAAAATTTATAAATGTTTTTTATTCATGTTTAAACAATTAGTCGTAAGTTTTTATGAATGTTATATTATTTCACACTTTATATTATATGTGAAAAATTTTATTTTTATTTTATTTATTCTTTATAGTGAAACAATAGCTATTTTTTTCTGACAGGAGAAGAAGAGTTATCACCATCATGCACTTTAAATAAAGCAAGATGCCAGAAACCTCCCCCCCCCCTCCCCCCCCCCAAAAAAAAAAAAAAAAAAAAAAAAAAAAACATTTTATTTTAGAAGATGAAGTTTAAACTTTGCTACCTAAAATGATCAATTTACTCATTGTTTATAAATTAAAAAATAATAATAATAATAAATACTTAAAAAAAAAACAAAAAAAAAAAAACAGAATGTGTGAAACAATATTATATTTAAATAACATTGTTTAAAGAAAGGATGTCAGTGAATTAAAAATTCGATATCAAGCTTTAATTAGTTTTTTAGAGGCTTTTTTTTTTCCCAGATATTTAGAACTTTCTGCTTCATTTAAAGAGGTCTATTGTGAAATGATGATAATGCTGTAATTTTATGTTAAAGGCCCTCTATATTCATAAAAATGCTTCTAAGTTTTTCCAAAAGACAGACAAAAAACTCAAACTTAGGTTAACAAATATTTGAATTAACTCTATATGGCTGCAAAATTGATAGTCATGCATTCATTAAAATTCTCTTAATTCTGTTTTCTAAAAGGGTCTTTACAATAAGGGGTTATTCACAAATGAAAGTTTGTATCAGAAAAAACTATGTTACACAATGAGACTTAATGTAATATTTGTGATTCCTTTTTTTATATATATATAGGTATGTACTATATACCTATAAAAAGAAAAATTGTTTGAAAAGAATTTTTTTATTTTTTTTTTTCTGATACAAATTTTCATTTGTGACCTCTTATCATAAAGACCTCTTTAGAAAACAGCTGAAAAACAGCTCATTTATTCACCAATATCTCTATAAATTTTTGCGATAGTCAACTGGATTTTTTTATAAGGTGCTCTGTACAGTTGAGTACTAAACTATGTCAATGTTTTTTTGCTACAGTCTGTGCATGCACAGTAATAAATTATTTACTACAACTCTCCATATCTCTTTGAATATTAAATATATTTGCTTTAAACTATAGTATAATGATTTAGGCATATGTAGTCATGTTTTTCGAAAGTTTCATGAAATTTGAAGGAAAACCTTTGGAGTTATAAAGTAAAACTTCCAAAAAATGTTTGCATTTTTTAATAAAACATTAATAATTTTTTAAATATTCAAGATATTCTCATAAAACCCTATACACGTGTAAAATATAACATTTATAACCATATATAAAATTTGCAGATCAATCGAAGCTTTTCCTTATACAGGGTTATCACAAATACTTTTTATTTTATTGGATTTCATTTGTTGTTCGTTCTCTAAGGGCCTTCATGACAAAATCCTTGCTGAAAAATATGAGGAAAGATATGTTTTCTTTATTCCAAAATTGAAGAGCAACATGGTAAGTATTTTTCAAGATATTCAACAAAACGTAAAAAAGAAAAAGTGTTCACATTATTTTGTCCAACACCTGTATATGAGTTATTCAAATATTTTTATTCACACTACAAACAACTTTTCGAAACAAATTTTTTAGAAAAGTGGTTGGGGGTGTGAAAGTTGAATCCATTATATATATTATAAATATTCAGAAACCATTTATATATATAAATAAATCATTTTAGTTTAATAAAAAAAAAAAAAAAAATATGGAATGAAAATATTTTATATGTAGATAGATAGTAATAATTACACATGTAAATTAAATTATTTGCTCCAATGGATATTAGTCCAAATATTCAAGTCATTGTGAATTATATGTTGAAATAAATTTCACTGGTTCCTTTCTACTTTTCCTGCAAAATAAGCAAAAAAAAAAAAAAAAAAATATTAAATCAGATTTTAAATAAAAAGAATTATTATTATTTTGATTGTGGAAAAATCTACAACTTTAATTTTTAATTCTCGTCTGTTAAAAATATTAAATGTGTGTTTAGAAATGTTTAATTCTGTACTGTTAAAAAATTATTAATGGAAAATTAGAAGATTCTGTCATTTATAAATCAGTTGAATTTGTCTTCAAAATAATTTTTATGCCGAAATATATTCCAAGTATTTTAAAATATATTTTTAAATAAAAAAGATAAATATACTTTAACACGTTGAGCGCCACGCAAATTCTTAAAATCCATTAAAATTCCATAATCATTCCTCCTGTATTAAATAAAAATTAAGCAAATTTTTAATAAATTTTCAATCATTAAATGTAATATTTTTAGTTTTATATCCACCACCTATGGTTGACGCGGCTTTATATCATATTTGACACTGTCAGTCACCGATGGCTGGCAGGGTGCTCAACATTTTAATTTCTAATTGGTATTGCTGTTACTTTCGGGGTAAAACTTCCACTGAAATGTTTGAAGTATAACATGTTCTGCACACTCCTAAAGTTTCAAGATGATTCCTTCAGTACTTAGAGAGAAATGACAAAATGTCTAGAATCTAGAATGGCTGACATGGCGCTCAACGTGTTAAAGACAACAGAATATCATTTATTTTATTTATTTATTTATTTTTTACTTTCAAAATATTTAAGTATTAGAAACTTTTTATCAGGGAAAAGTTTATATAAATTTTTCATTTAGAAATTTTAATCATTAATTCATCAACCATGAAAATTCATTTAGTTAGATTGGAGTGTAATGTTATTTTTTATGCCAACAATGGAAAAAGTTAGAGAGCCAGGATTCGATTCCCAGCTCTGGTACTTGTCACATAGTTAGTATAAAAATCAACCTTACACTCTAATCTAACTAAAATAATTTTTTTCAATTTGAAATAATGTGGATTCATAAGAAAGTAATCAATTTAGTATGAACTAATTTCTGAAGAAGAAAAAGTACTTTGAAATAACTTTTTTAACATCAAGCAGAAAAATTATCTTAGTCCACTTCTGGCAAAACCATCACTAAATCACCAGATTTAATAATACATTTAACGCCAAGTGCATAAAAAGGTCTCCTTAGCTTCTACCACACTATCAAGTTAAGCTATTCACAAGAAAAAGCTGCTTCTTTCCATGACCAATTCTAAGATTGTTATGGTGTATTGAATCTCTTGAAATCTTCCTATTTTGGAAGCTGCAGAGTTGGCAGCTATGTTTGTGCATTGAATTCACTGTATTGCTGCTTGTCTATTTGAGTTTAATCTTACTTCATAATTTATTATTATTTACAATTCAGTTCAGTTCACAAATTTACTGTCCATGTTATATCTTTATAAATTTCAGAAATAGAAAATAATTCAGCTTTACAAGTGGAAAGGCTAGCACATTTTGCTCATTACATTTCCATGAAATTAATAAATTCCCAATAACATTTTTCCACCAGAAAATAATTTACGATTTTCTTTATTACCTGAACTTTTATTTTAAATTGAAATGAATAAAATAAAATAACTATTAAAATGAATTATGAAAATATTTTTTTTTTTTTTTTTTAATAAATATATATGATAAAAATTAGGTTAAGAAAGAATACAATGAAAAATTATTTATTAATAAAAAAAAAAAAAAAAAAAAAAAAAAAAAAAAAAAGAGCTTAAAATTTACAAATTTAGATTCTAGTTAATAATGACATGTTTACAAGAAGAAAAAAAAATAAAGGTAAAAGAGAGAAAAGCATTTTATCCCTATCACAATATGCACAATATACGTAAATTGATCCCATTTCATTTCTCTTGAAGCTGGTAGATGGGAGGTACCAGTTTTATCCTAGGTTGCACTCTTCACTCTAATCGTTTGTATTTTTCCGTGGCTTTCTTTGAAACTTGTATAAATATGGTATGGGATCCCTTGAAGCAGACATTTCACTAGCCATAGCAGGGGTCGATCCAGGCAAAAATTAGGTTCCTTTTGTGTTCCTTCACAAAATTCCATATCATAAAAAGGGACCTTTCATATAATTCCATATCATAAAAAGAAAAATTCACAAAATTCAAATCCATAAAAATGGACACTTCAAAAAATTCAGATTTATAAAATGAGTCCCTTTATAAGATTTTGTATTATAAAAATAATTCTTTTGTAAAATGTTTCCATGTTTTTAGTATTATTTTTAATTAATTTTTTCAAAACACTATTAACATGATATTTAACACTATATAGAATGAATTAATACCTGGATCGACCCCTGCATAGGATCCATGTGTAGTCAATCAGCCTTAACCCTTACACCTAGATCCAAGAAAGGGAGTGTCGAAGGAAGAAAAGTGTGGTGTTTATGTTTTTATTTGAAATTGTTAATTGTAGGTGTTAGATCAGATATGAAATGGAAAATATGTAATCTCATGTGACGTTAGCAAACATTTTATTTATTTATTTATTTTAATTTTGTGTCATGTTCAAATTTAGTTTGATAAGTAGATTGCTTATTTTAATTTTTTATTATTTAATTTATCAGTTATTATTATTATTAAGACTACTGTTGATGATTTAATACGTGTAAAAGACTAAAAGTAATTATAGTAGACTAAAGTAATTATTTATGATTGCATGTCACTATTAAAAATCTGGTGGGAAAATCGCATCATTCTAACTTTGTAGACAAAATTTTCTCTTTAAAACAAATAGACTATTTTTGATGACTTAATGAGTAAAAAGTCTAAGACTTGCTAGTTATGATCCTATGTCACCATTAAAAAGCAGAGGGGGGGGGGGGGGGAATTTTGTCTTTAAAGCGATAGTTTCTAATTTAAGAAAAGATATTCAAAGCCATCATCCCACCATGCATTTGCCAAGAATTCTCTTGTGATTTTGAAATGCATTTTTTAAGCAAGCTTTTAAACAACTAAATTGGGACGAGAAAGGCATAAAACTTGATGGAGAATTTATAAATCATTTGAGATTTATGGGTGACATTGTACTGCTTTCTTTCCCATTTTAGGAGTTGCAAGATTTGCTTCAATCATTTAATAATAATAATTAAAAAAAAAAAAAAAGCAAGCTGATTGGTTAGAAAATGAACCCCAATAAGAGACTACATATATAATTTCAATTCGTTCAAGCAATCTACGTCCTGGTTTAGCATTCAATAATTTTGATAGGTTTGTTACTACCTCAAGTGGCAAAAATACTTTGACACCGTCGGAATAATATTAAAAAATGTAAGCAATAATAATCATGATAATATTAGAGTCAGTTTACCTCAAGATAGTTCAGTGATAGATACTTGCACAAATTCTAGAAAAAGACTACGAACTTTTGATACAGTAACATTTGACTTGCAAGCTTACAATAAAAAACCTAGAGTACAAGAAACTTTAGAGCCATTGGATAGCCCTTTGCGATTAAAAGTTACAGCTAGTATTCACACATTTAAAATGTCGATTTAGGTTGGTTAGTTTCTCATTATTTAAAATTACCCCCAAACACCATCCTGGATGGGTTATAACAGTTTAATTCATCTTGATACAAGTCCTACACAAAAAATTTCATATTTAATGACAGTCAACGATTCACCAACGAAAAATTCTTTAGTATTAGAAACAATGAAACAGAGTCAACAAATTGCATTAAAATGCAATGAGCTTTACATGGAAGTGACTTACGATTTAGCTATTGCAAAAGTTGCTACGCAGATACAAAGCAGTGAAAAGCCGCAGTTCGATAATTTATTTATTCATTTTGGCTGTTTTCACATAATCACGGCGTATTTCAAAGCAGTTGCACAATTTATTGATAGCTGTGGATCAACTAATGTTATGATTAACGCTAAGTTACTGGCAAGTGGACCCATTAATTCTTTTATATCAGGTCAACACTACAATCGCTGTAAAAGGTTGCATCCAATGTTATCGTTAGCTCTTCAAATTTTGCATTTTGAAAAAATTTTAATGAAAGAAAATATTGAAATCATATTGGAAATGAAAGTCTATTTATTGGAATTTAAATCTGAGAAATCCATTAATCCTGAAATCACAAATAAAGAAGTATTAGGTTTCTTTGAAAAATATGAAAGGTATCAGCAGCTAACACATTAGATGACAAGCATGGAAAAACTGCACAATTTTTTATGGTTTATATTAATATAATTTATTATTATTTACTACTGTGTCGAAGCATCAGGAAGCCAGATATAGAATTGGATAAATATATATTACCGAAAATAACTAATATTTTCTTTGCTTTTAATCAGCAAAATTATTCACGCTATGCAGTCATGTATCATGAAAAATTAATAAAAGCACTCATCACTCATCCAGGATTAGAGTTTAAGTTGCAAGAAGGATTATATGGAGTTAAAAGAACTGATAAACCATTTTCCAGAATACCTGTTGATCTAACGTTGGAACAAACAATAAATACTGATGCTGCAAACCAGTTAACGGACATAATCCATTCAACTAATTCCATTTCAGCTCGCCAGCATTGGTGTAGATGTCACAGCATTCACACAGATATTAATATTATAACTCTTGTAATGGAGAATGCAGGCTTACAAAAAAGTCAAGACATTACTGCAGGTCTGAATAAAAATAGAATAATAAAATATGCTGCTCAACTTGAGAATTTAATACCTCACTGGAAAATAAATGATCCCTTTTCCAATAATTTTGATGTTGACATTTTATTCAATCTATCGAGTGGTCAAGCAGCACCAGAAAATGTAGCTAACTTTTCGCTGAACGTTGAAAGTGTAATCTGATACCTTCATCCTTTGCGGTCAGCGCCGTATGTCACGTGACAGGGACTTGAGGGAGATTCTTTCATAAGAAAGCACTTATTTTTCTAAGAATTTAAACAAAAAATTCTTCCCTTCAAAATGGTTTATCACAAATAAAGCTTTATTATAATTAATCTGTGACATTTTAGCTTTCCAACGATGCGTAAATCTAAAGGCTTAAATAAAAAGTATGTGTACAATATAGAAATTAAAAAACCCAAAACTACTTTCTTTCCTATGGAAAAATAACATAATATTCATTCTTGTCTCTCCAGGTCCTCATCACGTGATAATTTAGTTGGGGAAGCTAGCTCATTTCGCAGACAGATAATGAGGGGGGATGTGTGGTCTATTTATATAAGGTCTATGATTTTAATCCTCAAAGATTTTTAAAAAGTATTGCTAGATGTAAAGTATAAACTTTTGTGGATACTATCCAAAAGTAAAAAATGACAGTGCCTGGTAAATTAGTTGAAGTGCAGATGCATCACAACTTATTTGGCCAATTATTGTTACTTGCATTTATTAATATCAAACAATCAACAGATTGGAAAGAAAATCATATTTATTGAAAATTTATTTTTCCAACTGAGTGAAAATAATGCCTGGACCGGGAGTCGAACCCCAGAATTGGTATAGCCCTGACCTTGTAAGTCAATGATCCAGGGTTCGACTTCCAGTCCAGGCATTATTTTCACTCAGTTGGAAAAATAAATTTTCAATAAATATGATTTTCTTCCCAATCTGTTGATTGTGTGATATTAATAAATGTATTTATTCCTCCCATTGTTTAATGGTGTTTTCCATTACCTGCGGCTTATTTTGTCGAGCTATCTGCATGATAGACCAGTTGCTCTGCCTAAAGGTTGTCTGAGTGAGTAATGGCCACCGGTTGTCGGCCTGGATAGCTCAATTGGTAGAGCCTTGACCTTGTAGGTCAATGATCCGGGGTTCGACTCCCGGTCCAGGCATTATTTTCACTCAGTTGGAAAAATAAATTTTCAATAAATATTGTTACTTGCTTTGAATTATACATTAAATATAGATGCTGTTTTTACCTATCCATTAACTCTAGTTCCATTGGCGATGTGTCACCTTAATGGAGCTATTTGTAAGACAGATAAATCGGTATTATTGAAAATATTGGAAAGGAATATTGACAGTAATCCACCAGAAGCTTGTGACGGCATGATATTCGATGGTTACTTCGTCTTACATGCGATGACAGACGTTCCGTTGACCTTTGGTAATGTTTCCAAGAAACTGTCAATTTTTACTGCAACTACGGCACATAAAATCATAATAACATTTGATTCATATTTTTCTCCATTGGTAAAAGATCATGAGCATTCCTTAAGAGGAAGGACTTGGGGACCAAATCTCTCTATAAATAGTCCTGATCAAACACGACCTGCGAATTTTGCCTGTGAATTAAAAAATATAAATTTTAAGGATTCTTTAATTCAGTTTTTAAGTAACGATTGGCAAAATGATCACTATGCTTCATTTATAGGTGAGAAAAGCGTTTTCGTTAATTATAAATCATGCTATAAATGTTTGAAAGAATAGTGAGAAGCACAGACCATCTGCATAGCCAAGAACACGAAGAAGCAGACACAAAAATAGTATTTCATGTTTGCCAATTGAATTTTGATGCAACTGTCACTATAAGATGCTCTGATACCGATATTTTGGTTATATTATTAGAAATATGATGCATATCCAAAGTAAGTTGAAAATACATATCCTGCTTGGAGCAGGAAATAGCTAAAGGTATGTTAATGTGACTAAATTATATGCAACTCTAGGTCAAAATTTGTGTGCATCATTGGTTGGGTTTCATGCTTTCACTGAATACGACTTTAATCCTGCCTTTTATAGAAAAGGGGGAAAAAGGCCATTTGATTTGTTAAGAAAATCCTCAACTACTTCAAGACATTTACTGACTTATCTAATTCTGATGACTATAATGTAGATAAACTGCAATGTACAATAGAAGAATTCGTTTGTCAAATGTAAATGAATGAAAAAAAAGATGAATTCACTTTGAAGTCAACAATTGAAGGCGCAACATTTCCTTCATAAATCTGAAATATGGCAGCAAATTTTACGTTCAATATATATTTCCAATTTGTGGAGTAATGCATATAACTCTAATCCATCGATTTATCAACACTGGATTATGGATGGGAACTAAAAGAAAGTAAACATTGCTTTAAATGGTTTGATGGAGATAAAATTTCATCAACCATTAGCAGTATAACAAACATCGTCGGAGATTCTACAGGTATTTTAAAAATTATTTTTTCATGTGTCTGTACTAAATATATAACTAACATTGATATTTTTTAATGAATATTTTTTTTCTTTTTATGAAAACTTTAAAAATATTGAAACTGTTGAAAAAAAACAAAACAGTTGTGACGGAACCCTTAATTTAGAAATAGATATTTCCGACAGTTCAGAAAAAGCGTGTGAATCTGTGTTTCCAGCAGATTTTTACGCTATATACTTAAATATTCCTTTTTCATCAGTTTTTAAATTTCTAACTAATTTGTGTATTATATTGTTAATTACACTGCTAGGCATGAAAATTGCCTCTGACACCATTTCAGCATATTCTTATGTAAAATGACCCTCCTGAATCAGAATATGACCACCATTTTGCCCAATCACCCACCATTTTTTAGATCCACCCCCTCCCTCATTTTTATCATTGTTTGGTAATTTTATACCCATCGGTTTGATTTGGAGAGGAACAATGATTATTTTAATCGTTAAATATCTTCTGACCTGAGGGAGCTACAGAGGTAGAAAGTTCTAAAACAAGAACATTTGTAGTAAGGAGGAAATTTTAACATTCATTTATAAAATTGAATTTATTGAAAGCTATTAAAGATATTATATTTCACATTAAAAATGCATAACATCTTCAAACTTATATTGTCAGAATAAAAAGAGATTAAATAAATAGAAAAATTAAAACAAATATAACTTTAAAACACATACAGATTAAAATAAGTAAAGAAAGAAAGAAAAGAAAAGTAATCTTTTTTTTTTTTTTTCCTGAATGAAAAAACAAAAACAAATACAACACAGCGTGCTGTAAAATTACAACACCAGAGATCTTACTTTCACTTTAACGAGTGCCTAGTAGGCAATGTGCAGATTAACAAGTGTCTATTCGGTAATGTGCAGATTATCTAGGTAATTCGCAGACTACCTAGGTAATTTGAGAAATGAAACAATTTTCCTCACTTTAACGGATCACCTTAGTTAATGTGCAGATTACCTAGCTAATATGCAAATTTACTGATTTCTGCACTTTAGCTGTAACATATATATAATATCTTCTACTTATAATAATAAATATTATCTCAGATCAGGGTAAAAGTCGTCAGTTTAGCCATGTAAATAACTAAACTGCGCTCAGATTTTCTATGCCATGTTACTACTTCATGGCCTCGATTGACAGTCTTTCCACCACTACCAAAGTAGCTGACTGTTATTTTCCCATTATTTGATGTATGAAGAATCATATATATGAGTTTCGTGAAATATAAAATAACTTTTTTTTTTTTTTAAAGATTTTTTGCAGGTTCAGCCTAGCGACTGACGTATAATCCACCACTTCCCAGGTAGCTGACGATTATTTTCCTATTGTATATTGTATAAATAATCCCCTAAACCAAGTTTGATGTTGTATAAAATAACTTTAAAATTTATTTATTTTTTTACGACTTTGACCCCCTCTAACTACCTCCACCGCTACTGGAGCAGCTGATGGTCGGATGTCTGATGAGGGAGACGAGAACAAACATTGGTATAATTATCAGCCGGTATAAGATAATTATCTTATTTGTAGCGCCGCCTCCCGTAACAAACAAATTTAAAAAAAAAAAAAAAACTTCAGTTGAACAAAAAATTAAAAAATATATCAGTTAATTACTGGGCTGAACTGTTTTTCTCTGATGAGTCAAATTTAATTTATTTTGAGCTGACAGAATGAATGAATGAATGAATTATAAGTGGGTGGTTTACAAGAAACCAAGCACTGCGACCAGAGGTCTATTGTACTAACCCACAAAACCTAATCTTTAAAAAGACCTGTGGCAGAAAGAAAACCCAGCAGACATCTAACCGGAATATCCTGAAGCTCCCAAGGCTCAATTATATGCCGCCCCAAGTGCTCAAACCTATAGGCAGAGAAGACTTCACATTCACATAAAATATGTGTTGCAGTTTCCTCCTTGTACTTGCAACCCCTACAAAATGGATCACTAGCAATACCCATGACATAAAGATGTCTTTTTAAGCGACAGTGTCCTGTAAGGAGACCAATCACCTTGCTGATGCTATTTCTATTGAGCTTCATGAGCTCCTTAGCCTTTGCACTAGGATTACCACAGTTAAGGAGCTGACAGAAACAAGCTAGTAGGACGACAAAGAGATGACCGACTTAATAAAAACTGCACTCTTAAAACAGTGACAGATTCTTAGTACATTACGGTACAAAGGTGCATACTCGACTCCTTGAAAGGTACCTCCATACGTTTTTAGGAATTTTTGCTAGTGCTCGGATACTTTTGTTGCCGACTATACACTTACTTTATTTGTAATTTTACATGTTGCAAGTAAAATTAAATTTTGCAAAAGGAGCATATTTTTACTCATAGTTACAGTCTAAAGCAGTATGATCTTTTTATCAGAAATGTTGCACATACTGGTCTATGCTTTTTCATATGTATAAACACGAAGCACATAAGCATAGACTGAAGCATAAGCATAGACATAGTAAGAAGCCAAGACTGATATTTTCGACCGTGTTAAACATCACCACCAGCCTTTTCTTTCTTTCTTTTTTATCTTGAATGCCATGTTATAATCATGTAAATCGACTCAGCATGTAAGTTAAACAGCCTAATTTCGAAGAAAAATCCAGGGCCAGTGTGTCCAGTAGACTAACAGGGCAGTAATGTTTGAATTAGGTAAAATGAAATCTAAAATTTATAATTTTTTTTAAAACTGTTTGAAAACCCACACTGTTTTGTTCTTTCTTTTCTTTTTTTTCCCCCTTAATAATAATAGTAATAAAAAATGTCTTTTAGATGTTTTCATTACATAATATCTTAATGAAGCTTATGAATGATCTAAGGTTGGTTGGTTGGTTTTTACGCCTCACTAGTGCTGCGCAATGGCCAATTTGAATGGTGTAAGAAGTGGCATTTTAAGCTGTCTAGCCTAGGCCATCAAAACCCTCAACGCCAGCATTCGAAAAAATCAGTTAAAACTGAAATCTGCGTATACAAATTTACTGTATTATAAGCGTCTGGCAAATTGATTACTTTGACAGTTAGTTATTGTGATTAATAATTCTAAAAACCAAATAAGATTTAGGAAAGGTTATAAAAACAGATGTTTTTGAAATCATTTTCAACAGGAATTCATAATGTATTTTTAATAGTCTAACAAATGCATACATGAGGCTGATAAAATAATATAAACTTTTTTTTTTCCCTCTTTTGCAGATAATTTAAGAAATATCTAACAAATTCTTCTACAACTTTCAAAATGTGAAGTATAGATACTTGGTCATGTAATTTCCAATGATATTTTTGGTACGCAGATTTTCAGTGGGTCCACTACCATTGCAATAAAAAACAAAGAATATTTGTAGTAACCTTGTACACAGAAGACCGAAATGCTCTATATATGGCCTGTAACCATAAAACATTCTTTTCTGGTCATTTACAACGTTTGTGTTTATGTGTGTACAGTGTACAGGCAGCTCTTATGTTAACGGGGATATAAATTTTTATTAAAAAAAAAAAAAAAAAAACTGAAATTTCAACCAAATTTAATGCCAGTCTCAGATAAATTGACCAAAAACATTAGAAATAATAATCTACAATTATAACGTAGGTGCCAAGTCTCCTGTTTTTCAAGGGATACTTATTACCGGATTTTTTGTTTTTTATTTAAGCTTATTTAATTGTCGAAAATATATGTGACATATTCCTTTAAAAAAAAATTGTGGTGATAAATCTGATTAAAAAGTTAGAAAGGTTGGCCGCTGTGATATAAATATATTAAACTATTCATGAAATACACTGCTGGCAATTAAAATTGCTGCACCAGGGACGAATACAAGCAACATAATATTTACTGGACACATACATTGTATTGGGAAGAATAAGTGATTAAATTTTCGGGAAATTTGAAGGTTTAGATCCTGAGAAATCAATATTCAGAGTAACTCTGGTAGAAATAACAGCACTTATTCGCCTAGTAATGGAGTCGAACAGATATTGGATGGTATGTACAGTACTTCATGCATCTTCAACATGATGCCATAGTTCATCGATCTTCGTAGTTGGAGAGTAATGGAGTGCCAGGAGCACGGCAACCATTGAACAGACGGTTTTAGTTGGTGAAAGGTCTGGCCAGAGCAACAGCTGAACACGTTCTATGTCAAGGTAGGTCCGGACAATATGCAGTCGTCCATCGTCCTGAAACGTAGCGTTATGGATGCCTCGAAGATAGGGCAGAGCTACGTGCCTTAACGCATCAAAAAAGTAATAGCCACTATACAGAGTGCCAGCAATGTGACGAAGAATAATCGAGACGTGTATCCAATGGTATTCTCATACCACCACTCCAGGTGATAGGCCAGTATAATGATGTCGAATGCAATCAGGTGATGCATATTCTCCACAATTCCGCCAAATACGGATGAGACCCTCTTGATGCTGTAAACAGAACCGTGATTCATCTGAAAAGAGAATGTCACGCCATTCCCGCGTCCAGGTTCGTTGTTGATAACACCATATTGTATGCGCTTTTGTCTGTGATGCAGCTTTAAGTGTAACAGAAGTCATGGTAGTGAGACACCACCTGGAGTGATGGTATGGGGTGCCATTGAATATTCGTCTTGATCACTTTTTATTCGCATTTCCGGCACTCTGAATTTCGGCCGTTACATTTCTGATGCGTTAAGGCCCGTGGCTCTGCCCTATCGGTGAGGTTTCTGTAACACTAAGTTTCAGTAGGACAATGCACGACCTCATGTTGCTTGTATTGTCTGGAACTTCTTTGATACAGAATGTATTCGACTGTTGCTCTGTTCAGAGCCACGGGCCTTTGTTAGCACATCAGAAATGTAACGGCCGATACACAGAGTGCCAGCCATGCAAATAAGAGGTGGTCGAGACATGTATCCAATGGTGCTCCATATCATTACTCCAACCAAGTGATGGACCAGTATGTGGCAACCATGGCTTCATCTACCCCTGAATCTGCTTCACAGACAGGAGTGCCTCCAATGATGCACTCCGTAACGAACGATCTTATGTTGCTCGTGTTGTCAGTACCTCCTTAATACAGAACGTGTTCGATTGTTGCTCTGGCCCGCAAGTTTTCCTGATCATTCACGAAATACAAATGTCTGGTCAATGGTTGCCAAACGACTGGCACGCCAGCACGCTCCAGTTATTACGATAGATGAAGTGTGACATCGTGTTGAAGCTGCATGGAGTGCTTGTACCTGTACACATCGTCCAATTTCTGTTCGACTATATTCCTAGGCGTATAAGTGCTATTATTACCACCGGAGTTGACTGCTCCGAGTTTTGATTTCTCAGAATCTATACCTCCAAATTTCCTGAAAATTTAATCACTTGTTCTTCCCACTATAATATATGCGTCTAATAAATGTTATTCTGGTATTTGCATTCCTTCCTGGTATTGCAATTTTAATGGGAAGCAGTGTATATGAGAATACATACGAATTATTTGTAACTGTGCGTACGCAAATGATAACAAAAATTCGTCTGCGTGATTGGATAGACTATTTTATAGGGAAACTTATATAAAAGATGTAAGCGAATATCGCAAAAGTACAAAACGTTATTCCCGATGTAGTGAGCGGTTTTAGGTGATTTTCTAAGTCAGGCTAGAAAATAAAGAATCGTTCCCAAATTGATATTTCGACACTGTCTCTAAATTTTGAGCAACGACCTAATGTCTTCGTTAATTTACATGAAACTAGCATTAAATATGGTTAAAAATACCATGTGTTATAAACAAAAATATACAGAATTTTAAATATTTTTTTTAAACAAACGTTCAATATAAGAGCTGTCCTTGCACAAATGGCTACATACGTTTTAAGTGATCCAGGGAGAAATGTTCTGTGCTTATATGCCATTTATGAGCATTCTGGTGTATTGGTGATTGCAAAGATCAATATTATTGTTGTTATTTTAATTGGATTTGAAGTGGACCCTCTTCAATGTCCTCATGCGTAAAATGCCATTTGAAAAGACCAAAGTTAGAGAAGTATTTGTGAAGTAGTATATAACATTTAGAGATGTATGTCACATTTTATGTAATATATATGCATATAGTATATATATATATATATGCATTATGCACACACACACACGAAGAGATAGAGAATGTTCACATTTTCTTCTTCTTTTTTATGCTTTAGTTTGGGCCAGTCTTGTTGACTATTATAACTATAATCCTATTTAGACTCTATTTCGAGATTTATAAACATTTTTCATTATATTTGGAGTGAAGCCATCTTTTGGCGAAATAATGTATCCATGATTCCCCTTCCATCATTTAACTATAATAAAGCATTTATACATAGAAAATTCCAAATATTGTGATAAATATTTCAATTCAATATTAGATATGTAGTCATTTATTAATAAAAAAATTTCAGCTTAATAGATTTTGATTCAATCTATTATCATTACGATAAATAAAAATGTGATTACTTCTAAGTTATTTACTTTTTCATTGTTTGAACATACAGTAGCCGATTAACCGGATCGATCAAGGAGCATTTTTTTTCTTTCTTTTCTGGTCTTCTAAAAAAAGAAAAAACACGAAAATCAGTTTTTATCTTTAGATTCTCTGAAGACGGTCGAAATCGCTCCCCCCCGCCCACTCTACTCGCTTTCTTCCGCACAGTTTGCATAGACCTTATAAAAGGTCTATGACAGTTTCAGTGAGGGGGGAGAGTGGAAAGGGCTGAATGAAGGGATTAGGATTTTTCATTTTCCAACAATTAGAGAGAGAGTATGAATGCGTTTCCTGATTCATTTTCTTTTGACTGGTTTCTTCGCTGAGTTAGAACACGGACTCTACAGTCGGCTGCAAAATTATTCGAGCACTAGCAATAGTCCTTGCCAAAAAAAAGTACACTTAATACAGCTTTGTTAAATAAATCCTTGTCGAGTCATGTTCTTAATCAGTCTAAGAACATGATTCAACAAGGATTTACTTAGCAAAACAGTCTTAAGTGTACTTTTTAAATATAGGAATTATTGGCTAGTGCTCGAATAATTTTGCAGCCGACTGTACAACGGGCAATTTAGTGCATCGGTGATAAAAAATGCAGTATCAATTGTATCGGCTGTTGAAAAAAGAATGTCCTGTATGTATCAGAAGACTCTCAATAATTTCTTTTTACCATCACAATAAATTGTTTTTTAGATATGTAATACTGTGTAGGGGAGCGTGGGGCTAGTGTAACAGGGGTAAGAAGTAACACGCAATTTACGAAAAAGTTTTTAACATTTTTGATTAAATATTTAAAGAACATGATTCTTATGACGATCTTTATGACGTAAGCACCATCAGTGCTCCGCAGAAGCAGAATCAATGGTTGTGTACATGTGCTACGTCTTAGCTAGTTTCTAGAAGAAAACGAAGTCAGTAAATTTTGATTAAAGGTATGTTAAATTACATTTTTCAGAAGTGTTTATAGTTATTTGATTTGTTTATGCATTAAGTTATTAAATGCATGCTTAATTTTACGTCTAAATTGTTTTATTTTTTATAAATGAACAAAAGTGTGTAAAATCATACGATGGGGCAAGTTGTACCATGTTACAACTTGCCCCTTGTGTCTTGATTCATTTAATTAAACTTTCTTCTTTAAATGTTAACAACCAAATTACTTATACTATATTTTATTCTATAAATTTGTTTTTATTGTTTTGGAATGAGAAATTATAAACGAAAGTCTGAAAGAGCTTCAAAGAGCCAAGACACATATGAGTTAGCTACAGCTGAAGTCTTGGGAAAAGGTACAAGTGTTAGGAAAGCAGCTAAATTATTCGATCTTTGTCACGTATCTCTGAACAGATATATTAAAAAGAAAAAAGAAATTTGCTTCTTTCTGTTGGATATGCTAAACCAAGGTAAGTATTTACACAAGGCGAAGAAGAGAAAATAGCTTCTTATTTGTTGAAATGTGCGGATATTTACTTCGGATTGCTTCCACTAGAAGTAAAGAAGTTGGCTTATCAGAGCGCCGTAAGTATTGGCATTCAATTGTATACCCCCTTCTTGGAAAAAAAAATAAAATGGCTGGACCGGACTGGTTTAGGTTGGTTGGTTGGAGGATTAAGGCCGATTGACTCCTTATGTGTCCTAGGCCTATAGGGGGAATGCCCTCCGTGGGGGTCTTTCTAAGGGGTCCTAGCCCGTATTTACGCGAGTTTCGGAGGAAACCACGGAAAACTCCGAACGGCTAGGTCGATGAGCGCGACCTGGGATCGAACCCGGCACCTCCCATCTACCAGCTTTTGAGCGCAGAACCGCTCGGCCGCTGGTGGGCCCGGACTGGTTTAGGAAATTCATGGAAAGAAATCCAAGGTTGTCCCTAAGAACGCCAGAAGCGACGTCTCGCAACCGAGCAGCAGCATTCAACAGAACAAACGTACATGATTTTTTTTTCGGAAATATCAAGAGCTTTTACAAAAATATAACATTTCCGCTTCTCGTATTTGGAACATTGATGAGACTGGAATTACAACCGTGCAAAAACAGAAAAAAAATCGTTACGGCACATCGCCAAAAGCAAGTTGGTGCCATTACTTCTGCTGAAAGAGGGACGCTCATAACTCTTGCTTGTGCTGTAAGTGTAAATGCCCTGGGTAACAGTATTCTACCGATGTTTGTGTTTCCTAGGATCCGATACATAGATATAATTTGTCCGAAATGGTCCAAATGAATCAATTGGAGCTGGAAATTCTTCAGGTTGGATGACTGAAAAAGAATTTTTACAACTCATAAACTACTTCATAAAATATGTACACCCTACACAAGAGCTTCCTGTCCTTTTGCTACTTGATAATCATACATATGAACATTTCAGTTGTAAATAAGGCTAAGGCCAATCATGTTATCGTTTCCCCCTCACTGCTCTCACCGCTTACAGCCCTTGGGTGTGGGGGTTTACGGTCCATTCGAAAACTACTTGAACAGGTCACAAACAACTTGAATGAACCAGAACCCAGATAAAACCATGACCATTCCATTTATGATATTCCAGGAATAGTGAACGAATGTTTGCCACTGGCAGCAAACCCTGTAAATATAATGAGTGGATTCAAAGCAAGCGGTTTGTGGCCCATAAATGTTGACATTTTTCAACAATTTAGCTTTGAACCTTCGCATGTCACCGACTGCCCAAATTCTGATATAGAGAGCACAGAAAATGTGAATTCAACTGAAATTGATGGTGAAAGATCATTGGATCACGATGAGCCCGGAGTTCTACAATCACAGCCGAAATTGAACATAAGTAATACTGATGATGACCAGATGAACAGTGAAAACCAGATGAACAGTCTGCTTCTCCGATTCCAGGACCGTCAGGCACTCAAAATATAACAACTGTTTTTTCACCATCAAAGATTAGACCTCTTCCTAAGGCTTTATATCTGAAACAGTCTAAAAGTACCCGATTAAAAAAAAAAAAAAAAAAAAAAAAATCTGCCGTCCTAACTGATACACCCAACAAAAAGGCACTGCAAAATGACTTTGAAGGAAAAAAAAAAAAAATAAACATGAAGAGAAAAAAAAAAAAAAAAAAAAAAAAAAGGAAAAAGTTAAAGAAAGAAATTCAAAAAGAAAACGAAAGGATAAAAATACAAAGAAAATGATTTTGATTCCAGACAAAGATTCTAATTCAGAAGAATGTTTATGCTTAGCTTGTGGAGATGCCTACAGCCTCTCTGAGGTAGAAGAATGGGTTCAATGCCTAATCTGCAAAATTTGGGCACACGTGAAATGTGTAACAGGAAACAAAATATCATTTGTATGTATTAACTGCAGTTCTAAGTAAGACTAAATTTTAAATTGATTATTATTATTTTTTTTTTTTTACTGTCATCTGCTTGATGTAATTTACTTCCACTATACGAAGAGAGTATAATTTGATAATAGTTATTAACTGCCTTTACTTTATTAATTTAGTAAAATTAATAAATGATTGACAGCAAAAACATTTCGAAATATTGTCGTCTTTATTAGTAGTATTTCCTTCATAACTTTTTGCCTCATTTGCCTCACGTGTGTTACAATTAGCCCCATATCCGGGGTAAATTGTAACATGCAAAAAATTAAAAAAATACTTTTTGTGCTAAAACTAGTAACATTAACGAAAGTTTTTATTTATTTTTATTTTTTTATGAATGTGATAGATGATTATGTATGCTATGGAAAACAGCAATATTATAAACAGGAAAACTTAAATACATTTCACCATACATTTAATTTTCTAAAAACTGTTACAATCCGCCCCACGCTCCCCTAATACTATAATTTCTATGTGAGCTTTTATATAAAAATTTGTACCATTTTTACAGAAAATAAAATTTTATAAAAAGTTAAAAAATTAACTTCTAAACACGCCATTTGTAATATTTTAAATATAGGCACTACTACAATTGCCAGTCTTAAGCCTGGAAAAAGTGTGAAGGGAAGTTACCTAAAAAACATGGACTTGGCCGTTTTATAAGTTGTCCAATTATCCGGATTTTTCGTTAACCGGATCGGTCCCGGCCGATCCGGATAATCGGCGCTCTACTGTATTATAATCTCTTGTATGACTTAACCGAACTTTTACTTGAATGAAGCTTGAATCTCATTTTAAAAACTATTTCTTAAGAATTTTTATTTTGTTTATAAATTTAGTTTGAAAGTAATTTAATTAGATTTTTATATTTATTATTCTTAAAGTTGTTCTGTTTCATTTTTCCAGTTATTCCTTTCGTATTTTACTTTTATTTTCGTTATCCATTCAGATTCATTCAGTATTACTTTTTAAATATCAGTTGAAAATGTTTTATCTAATCAGTTTTTCTGATTTTTCTTGCTATAAAGTTTCATCACAATTCATATTTTTAATTTTCACTTTCGGATGTTAAAATATTTTTCTTTTTTTTTATTATTATTATTTTAAATATTACTTTCGAAATCATTTTTCCAAGAACTTTAGATAGCATTAATGTTTCATTTTAGGTATTTAAATTCATAACAGATTTGCACTTGTGATAAACGAATGATGATTGCAAAAGCACCATAATGAATAATGATGACACCATAATATGATAGAATCGCTATCACAACGAATTTCCCTGATTTTAAATATCTGTTTACGATAATGATATTTTACTATGGTAAATTGAATAAAGAACAATTTCTAAACTAGTTTATTTTGGCGGTCTCAAAACTTTCTTCTATAATATTCATTGTAATAGTGCCATCTACCGGTCAACATGTACAAAAATTTAATCATAGCTTCTTATAGCAGAATTTTTTTTAATTGCAATTAAGTAAAATTTTAATAAATAGATAGTAAAATGCAGCCATATGGAAAATCGCAGAAGTTGAGTAATAGCAACGTACTCGTTGACAGATATACATACCCAAATTAAATCAGTATTTTTTCTAAGGTAAAGTATAAAGGCTATCTCACATATCCAGTTTGATCGATATATACACTACAGAAAATGAGATATAACCTTCCTGTGCACGAGAAAAATTGTAATATAGCAGAGCCACCTTTCGCCCGGTATATACCGACACTGAATCGCTTTATTTTTTCAAAATTACCCTTTCGCATATCAATTTTTGTGTAGTTATATACTATGGAAGCTGGGATATATACTTCTCGTAAATGGAAGAAATCGTAGCATAGCAACGCCACCTGTTGGGCGATATGCACCAGATATTGATAGACACCAATTTATGTAAAGGGGCAACTAAATTTAAAGTTTTTATGAAAGTCTGTGTATTAGCTCTCTATTTAGTGCTGCCATAAAATTTTTGTCATATACATAAACAGACAGTTTCTATGAAAAGGTTTAAATCGTGTTCAGGAAATCTTAAAACATGTAAATCCACCGAAAACCGAAAGTATATATATATTTAGAAATGACCAATACAGTACTTTCTCTTGTGAATTTAAAAGAAAACAATATGGCACGTTTGTTTTGCTTTTATGATAGCCTATATCCTGCAAATATTTAAAACCGAGACTGATTATTCTAGGCTTTTATATAGGTTGTCACACAAGGATGTAATGAAATACTATTCGAATTAAGACTCAATTTAAATAAAATAGATTGATCGAAGTACTTTAATTGAAATGTGCCAGTTGGAATATTACTTTTTCAGAGGCAATTAGTTTTCAGTGTTTGTTACAAGTTTGTACATTTTTTCATTCTATGCGAACACATTAACGTTACAAAAAATAACTTTTGTCAACTAAATATATAGTTTCAATCGTTTAGCTTTTAATTTCGCTTTTTTCATGAAATTTAAAGGTGTCTACTGATGTAACAGAGACATCCACTACTGGATACTCATGTGTCTACTACAGGCGCATTTTATCCTCTCAGGAGGGGGGGATGTTTTGGGGGTAAATAATGAGATTTAAAGATGTCTACTGCTATAAAGAAAAATGTCTACTATTGGCGTATTTTATGCTTTCCGAGAAAAAACTGTTTTGAGTAAATAATGAAATTTAAACATGTCCACTGCTGTAACAGGAAGATGTTTACTATTTGGCGCATTTCATGCTCTCCGAGAAAACAAGTCATGTAAAAAAGGAGTTAATTGAGATACTGAACATTGGTTGTTCATTCAGTCTGTAAAATAAAAAATAGTATACAAAAAATAGTTCGAAATGCCCTTTAACAGTCCACTATACAGTTTTGTTTTGTTTCTGCATATCCGGTAGTTAAAAGAAGAAGAAGAACTTAAGATCACATCACAGCAATATACGTAATTATTTATAGCTTTCATGCACACCTTCTTCTCAGAGCATCTTGAGGAAGTGCTAGGAAGAAGGTATGCTATGGGTTTGTACACTTTTTTTTTTTTTTTTTTTTTTTTTTTTTTATCAACCCTTTAAGGCCGGAAATATTTTGATCATTCAATTAAATTAATTTTTATTTGGTAACCTTAAATATTACTTTTAACTCTTAAGAAAAACAGATGCTATCGAGTTTCGGAAATTCGTACAATAGCTCTTTTTCAGCGTTACTCAAGAAGCAGATATATAAGCTATTAATTTCTAACAAGCACATATGTATGGCCTCGGTCTTAATGAGTTAACACTGATCATATGAAATCAAGCACAATAGTTGAAACGAAATGAAAGTACATATAGGATTACAAATAAAAGCGTTTTACATATTAAAATATATCTTTTGAAGAAAATTACGCAATAAATACATACATTTGAATGCGAAAAATGAATTAAACATTTTTATAGTGCATAAACAGAGTAGGAATGTTAAGAAAAGTAATTTTTAGCAATATTTTTATTACTTGTGAAATTTTGCTATTTATTTCCAGTAAATATAATGAAATTCATAACACTCATTCGCCTGTCACAGTTGACATGCGTTCCCCTGTATAATATGCAAATAATAATAATAATAAAGATAATTTCCTTAAGAAACAATAAAATGTAATTTTGTAAGTTCTTAAAACTTATTTTCATTTAAGGAAAAAATAATAAGTATTAATTTCGAAGTAGCTTATTCAAAATTCTCTCAAATGCTTATTTGTGGTGGGTGGAGAGTGGAAGAGATTTTATAAAACTTTGAAAATAGGTGTGTTATACCTCTAGTAGTACTAGAATCATTCTTTTTCCTTTAGTCGTGAAAAAAAAAAAAATAATAATAATAATAATTAGAATAAGATTTTCAGAGTAAAATTAAATAAGCATTTTCTTTTTATTACCAAAAAGCAAGATTTGAAAGACCGTGGAGAGAAGGTGTGAGAGAGAATGGGAATATATGAGTGAGTGAAAGATAGGGATGTAGATAGAGATAGATAGACAAAGATAGAGATAGATAGGCAAAGATAGATAAAAATATATGTATAAAGAGAGTTAGAGAGATACATACTTTTGTTATAAAGAAAAAAAAAAGTGGGGGGGGGGGGGGAGCTTATTTTCATCAAACTAGTTTTTGTATTTTTTGTTCATTATACACAATTTTTGCTTTCTAGCATCTATTAGAACAAAACTTCAAGGGCGAAATTAGTAATGTTTCTTCAAGCTTTATCTGATCTACTTTTCTATAATTATACATTAAAAATTTAAATATTATTAATAACTTAGCAGTAAATATTCGTAAACATACGAAAATACTTAAACGTAATTAAGTGCATCATTTTTATTTATTTATTTATTTATTTTTTAAATCAATTAAACTTTAAGTGCTTGCTAAACTATGTATATTTGATTATATCTAAAAATATAATAATGCGACATATTTTTATTAACTAGATTGTAGAAAAAAAGATAATTTAATTTTCTGCATTTAATCAGGAAGAGCCTGTTTATGTGTGTAAACTGATAATAAATGAAAAGTAATCCCAAAACACATGGGGGCCTTCTTCAGGGGCGCCCCCCTGAAAAAGGGGAGTATTTGACTATTACTTTTACTGTCGGTGTTTGACTATAGAGAGTTTGAGATTCAGTAATTAAATGCAGAAGTATTTTCACTCCCTCCTTCTTTCTTACTCTCATTTTCTGCCAAAGAATATATATAAAAATTAGTTCTTTTCATCTTACTCTATTTAAATACTTTGAGCTCATTTTGGGAAATATCTGCCTTGAGGATTTATTAATGAACTTGTGGCCGTTTGGTCTCGTTTTCCTAATAAAAATCTCAGCTTATGAATATTACAATTGCTTACTGCATAGCAATTTATAAATATATGTGTTTGTGTATGTATTTGGGTCTATAATACAAACGCATATACAAAGTAACTTTCTAAACGATTTGTTTATATGCTTAAACTTACTTAATTTATAAATATAAATATTTTGAATATCTTTAAGAAATAATGTAGATTGTAAAATTTTCATTTGGCTACCATGAATAGAGTTATAGACATCTATAATTCGTATTTCAGAGGCCTCCAGTTAGCGAATGTATTAAAATTCTCACGCTCGAACACAGAATTTGAGCGCAGAATAGGGTGGATCTGTGGCACTAACAAAATTTTGAAATTGTGCGTATATTTCTGGATTGTGGATGTATTTTTATAAAAGTCTTGAAGCCTAATTTTGCTTTTAGGCATCAAAGGTTTTATTATTACTGTTATTATTATTTTCTTTTAATAAAAACTTAAAAAATTTTATGTGTATAATCTTACTGAAACGCTGATCCTCTATTGTATAAGATATAGTTCCTTTACAAAAAATCAGATCTAAGAACCTATTTTTACGGTCATATAATCTTTAACCTGACCATGAAATACAAGTCTCTGAACAGAAATTACATTTAATCAACGAATTACAATGAATTACATTGAATCAGCGATAATTATAATTAACTCTTCCGTTGAATTGATATCGTGATTTCCTGTTGCACTTTTTGATATGAATTTCCAGAATACAGTCTAATTCCCGGTTAATAAACTAGATCACTGGAGTTAGGCTGATTATTATTTATTTATTTATTTCTGCTTTTTTTTTTTTTTTTTTTCCACACTTTTTTGTAAAGGTGTGTAAATATGCTTTTTGGCAGTTTTAGGATTCTGCACAACTGCTTAAGTTGGTGGTAACCCTCTGCAAAGTCTTATAAATGTTAACTTAAACACTTTTATTTAATAATTATCTATAAATATAATTTTATAAAAATTAGGAGTTAATTTTCTTACTATAAATGATAAATGTAATAACATCTATGCAGGTACATGTATAATACATTGGTTTACGGTCAGTAACCAACAAAATGTGTTGCAGTCGCTGACCGTAAAAATAAAGTTATGCCTGTAAATGTGTCATGATTTTTTTCTCCAAGAAGAGAAGTGGACTATAATAAACGGTCAATATTACGAATTTTACGGCAATTTGTTACAAATACGGGAACTGAACTTTTTTCTCGAAGAAGAGAGCTGGCCGAATAAGTTAACGGTCCCAATTCTCCGAATTTTACAGATATTACATAGAGTGTACTTTGAAGGCAGCGAGCAGCCCTTCAAACACTAATCAGCTGTAGTGAGTGACTTTCAATATTTCAATCAGCTGTATAAGTGGTCCTCGTCTTTATAAACGTTTTTCCCCATCCAGCTCAAGGTATACGGTTAGAGTCCTGCACGAGTCGGGTTTTACCCGACCCGAACCCGACAAGTGAATTTTGAATCAACCCGAACCCGACAAATAAATTTTGTTCGACCTGAAGAGCGAACCGAACCTGCACTAAAGAATTTTTGGCAACCCGCACCCGACCCGAACCCGATTTCTTTATACCCGAACCCAACCCGAAACCCGATTTCTTTTACCCGAACAACGAATCTCAATGAAAATTAATAATTCATCTAAAAATCATGAAAAATATTTTTAATTTATAAAATAAAGTAAATTTAGTGCCACACTGCTGTGTGTGTATGTGGTAAATCATTTTAAAAATGATTAAAAATGTAATTACTAATACTAAGTTATAAGTAAGTTAAAATTAAAAAATCTGAGAAATGGATTAATAATAATTTTTAAACTATTTATATGTGTTGTGAACTTCAAGTGTACAAAAATGCATTTCAAGCTTAGTGTTTGTAGTTTTATTGTCACTTATCACACACAAAATAATATTATAATACAATGTTACAGGTACAAACTAAACGTCCACTAAACTCATCAAAGTCTACGTTCCTATAATTTCTTAAAAACATCTAAAAGAGAAAAAATAAGGATGTGAGTAATTGAAATAGATGAATCATACATCTAGTTACTGCTTGAGAAGTAGCCTGTTTTCAACATTTTAAATTCTAAATAATAATTGCTTTCTTTCTTTCTTTCTTTTTTTTCTTTTTTTTTTTTTCTTTTTTTTTTTTTTGTGTGTGTGTGTTCATTGCGTTAGTCGGACTTAAAATGATAATTTGGGTAAGTGTACATTAATCTTGGGTGTGTACAGGAAACAAATTTCTACTTTATTAAGATAAACATTTTTTGAAAGATGTTTTCAAGTCGACCCGATTCGTTGAAAACTAATTCGTTGAAAACTAAACCCGACCCGTACGAAAACTAAATCAGTCAACCCGACCCGCAAGAGAAAAAAATCTAATTGACCCGGTTTTCTAAAATGAATGTTCAGAAACTGCACTGGTCTGCTCAGAGTCCAGGCTTATATTCCACATAACACTATCAGATGAATTGGAATAAGGCACATAGAATTAGCAGGATTACCTGGAGCCCCGGGGCAAGCTTATTCTGGGGGCCCCCTAGCAGTGGCATAAGAGGTCTTTAGGTTACAGAATTTCTGCATACGCCTGTTGGGGGGGGGGGGGAGGGGGTTCCAGAAATGGAGCCCAGGGCAGCTGCCCCTCTTGCTCTGGGTTAATCAGGGCCTGACAATTAGGGGCTAGTATTATAGAGACTCTAAATTGGAACATCGACTGTACGATAAACCTCTAAATGTAATTCGATGATTGAGTTTACGCTTAATTAATCTATCAAAAATATTATACTATCTAGTTGTCAGACCATCTCTACCCGGTAAAGTGATAGCTGACATTACAACAAAATATGGACGAATTTATATTAATATTGATTTATTCTAGAAAATCAAAATACACAATGTATTTAATTTCAAGATCTGCTAGAACCTAGATAGGTGTTGGAATGACGTCTTTCTGGGTAGTGCGAAAAATAGTATATGTGTTTTCTTTCTCCCCCCCCCCTTTTTTTTTTAGTTTTAGTTTTTCTTTTAATATTATTGACTTACTGTACATGTGTTTTTTAGTGATACAGTATAATTGTAGTAAACGATATTTCACATTTATTAACGAAGTTTTGAAAACTTAACTTTTTTTAATACAGAATAAAATGAAGTCGTTTCGCTTAGGGTTCCTGGGCTAGACGTTGTCCCACTCGAACGGGGCTCCAGTGGCACAATTATCGACTTACCTCCACTTCCAAGCCGTACCTCAAAAGTTGGGCTCTTTGGAAAAAACAAAATAAATAAATAAATAAAAATTAGCTAAACCTGGACCAAATTTTAATGCTCAATTTTTAAAGTAGGAAAAATTACACCGGCGATATTTTTTTCCTTTTCTATTTTTTTATGTTTCATTTCTCTTTAAAGTTATAAAATTGCCATTAAAAACTACATTTTTGCAGTATATTTCATTTTCTGAAAGAAAAAACTTTAACGTTATTATTATAGTTTTTTACTGCAGAAGAGCGAAAATCATAAATTGTCAATCAAATGACATATCGATGAATGGAAAAGTGATTTTTTTATACAGATTGATTAACTATTGCCCCTTTATTTACATTTTGAAAATTCTGAAATATGATAACAATCAACTTTTTAAAATCACGTTTTATATCCTTCAGAGTTTTTTTTTTTTTTTTTTTAAATCACAATTTTTATTAATTGTACGATTTTAACACATAGCAGAATTTTCAGTCAATCCAATGACACTTCTTTTTGATTCCTCGGTTAAGTATGGTGGTATCAGTGTTATTATAACTTTCATTTATCATTCATCTGTAGGATTGCTTGCTGGTTTGAGAAATTAATTTACAGATTTCATCTATTTTGCTTTAACACGTTACCGGGTCGTGGTAAGTATACCTACCACCAAAATCATCGATTTTTAAATGGAAAGGCATGGTAAGCTACTTTACTGCGCCTGTCGTTTTTGGTTTTTACTCTACTAAAATACATGAAACAATAACAAAAGAAAAGAACAAGTGTGACACTGTGTGATGATTCCTTTTTTCGCATATTCTCTTTCTAAGGCCGTGCTAAGTAATTTTACCACAAAAGTACGTGCTTAGATTAAAGCAGTTGGCGTGGAAAAGTAGCTTACCACGCCTCGCCTTTCTCATTTAAAATTAATAAATTGGTTTTTAAGTATAGTTCCCATGGCCTTATAAAGGATTAAATATTAAATTAATTTTATTTAATAAGCTAAATGGATTTCTTTTCTTAAATCAATCTCAATCACAAAAATATTTTAATGCATTTAATCTATCATTCATTACTAGAAATAAATGACACGTTAAAGGGTTAAAAGGAGATAAAATATCAAACTTGTTTATTCTTTATTCTACGCCTGTCATTAGAATGACGGCCTTCAAAAATTATAACTTTTACTTTCTTTTATATTCAATAGAAGAAAGCATTGGATTCGTAAAAACTCCCGGTTTTCGATGAATTTACACATTTTGAGAGTTCAAAACACAATTTCACCACTTTTAGAGAATGTGTGTCCATCTGTCTGTGTGTGTACATATGAGAAAAATTTTGTGGCGACTGTATTTCAAGAACTACTGCACATAACTGCATATAAATTTATATATAGTTGCATCTTGACATAAATTAATGTTTATCAACCTTTGGTGCTAATCGCTCGATAGTTAGCGATGCTGTATTGAAATTTCTCCCATTGAAGGGAAGGTTAGATCTCAGGTTCTATTATGTATAATCAAACAAAACTTGATATGTGAGAGGGCCATTATGAAACATTACGCTAATTCAATTTGTGTGCATATCAGCCGGTAGGTTGCGCTGTTGTATTGCAATTTTGCCCGTGAGCGGAAAAGCTATATCTCAGATTCTACTGTATACAATTACAAAAAACTTAGTATTTGAGAAGGCCATTATGAAAGAGTATGCTGATTCAATTTGGGTACACATTTCCAACAGGTGCTTTGCTGTGCTGCAATTTACCCTGTGAATAGGAAGGCTAAATCTCAACTTCTATTGCATATAACTGCACGAAATTTGATATGTGATGAAAACGAATTTTAACTCAATGTGTGATGTGTGTATATTGGCGGACAGGTTTTTGCTGCTATTGTAGTAGTTTTCCACATAGCTACATCTCAGCATCTGTTGATTAACATTGCACCAAACTCCATGTGTAAAATCTTAATTATGATAAGCTATGATTAAACTTTTGAACATGTTAAACAATATATGGCGCTGTTAATATGGAATGATATAGAAGGAAGTTTTGTGATGGCCACAACGTACTAAATTTGGCATAGTTGATGACATTTTAACTTATTCCGGAGCATTTTTATCACCGTCTTTCTTTCGCACCACTTTATTTGCAGAATAATTTTCTCCAAAGTATAATTACGGTAAAATAAGAAAAAAAAATTACTCGTAAAAAGAAAAGAGTATGAAATAAAAGTGGCAATAAAAATGGTCTGGAATAAATTAAAATGATGTCAACTCTGATTTTAGTAAGTAGTTAGACTATTTATTAAAACAGGAATAAACTACTACGTCAGAAACGCCAAAGAAAAATTATTGAGGTGCATACAGCTGTTTCGGTAGCCTAAAGCGTACCGTCATCAGTGCAAAAATTCTGAATCTGGAGAAGTGCTCGTATATATAGGAGAGGGACCGGATTTAGTTCAACCAATAGGATTACGGAAGAGCTGGGGAGTGTGGCCAATATTAATTTAGGAATGTGTAGCTGTGTAAACAGTAGAAAAATTAAGAAATTGTGGACTGAATGTAAAATTTCCAACAATCAGACAAATAGGGAACAGCGAAATCACAATTTACAAGGTTTTTAAAATTTTTATAAATATGAAAAGCTTCAAAGAAATCGAGTTCATGAATGGATTTAGGTCTGCAAATTATTTTAGCTGAATTAAATTTAAAATTATGATTTTCTTCCCAGCAATGTTTAGAAATAGCCGATTTATTGGTTTCTTGTTTGCGGACGTAATTCATATGTTCTTTTAGACGAAATTTAAGACTGCGTTTAGTTTGGCCAATATATGATAAACCACACTGACAGGAAATACTATAAATGCCCCAAGAACTATGCATATCAATAGGATCTTTTAACTGAGAAAAGGTCAGTTTATTGGAAGGCGAAAATATTATTTTAAAATCATATTATTTGAGAATTTTAGCTATGGTTTGACTGGTTTTAGAAAAATAGGGTAAAACAATACTGATATTAGATGTGACTGATTTAGTAGACGAAATACGAGGGAGTTGTAATTTTTGGATAGCTTTGTCTATAATGGAAGGGTCATAACCTCTGTCAATTGCGATGGCTTTCAGGTATTTAATTTCAGATTTCAATAAAACAGGATTTGAACAAATATTAAGGGCACGGTTTACAAAAGTATAGAAAGCAGCCATTTTTTGGTTAGGTGGGTGACATGAACGCGCATGGGGAGGAAGGGAGACTGCAAAATTTTTACGATAGACAATGGTTGAAAATCCATTTAAAGTGCGAGAGACGAGGGTATCAAGAAATGGAAGGGAGCCATTATTTTCTATTTCATATGTAAACTGGATATGGTCAATATTGTGATGAGATATGTCGATAAGCGTGAAAGTGTCGTCAACGTAACGGGTCCAAAAAGGAAAAGATATTTTCTTAAAAAGCTTGCTTTCGAAATAGTGCATGTAAATGTCTGCGAGAATTGGGGAGAGAGGGGAACCTATGGCTAAACCTTCAGACTGACGATAGAATTTATTTTGGAAAGAAAAAGTGGTTTGTGATAAACAAATGCGGGTAAGAGAAATTAATTCTTGTATTTCAAAAGATGTTAAATGAAACTCTTTTAATCTATTTTCGAGACAGCAGAGAGCGCCACTTATTGGAACATTAGTGAAAAGAGATTTTACATCAAAAGAAACCATTGTGAGATTAGTGTGAGGGCAGTTTTGAATATTTTTTGCAAAATTTATGGAATTCTTAACAGTATAACTATTAGCAGCAAGAAGTGGAGCAAAAATTGTGGTGAGAAATTTAGCTAAATTATAGGAAGCAGTACCGACATTAGAGACTATTGGACGAAATGGAATATTGGGTTTGTGAACCTTTGGTAAAGCATAAAATCTGGCACAATTAGCAATAGAAGGGATAAGATGGGATTTAGTCGAGTTCAATAACAAGGGGCAAGATTTTATAGCAGATTTAATTTTATTTAAATCTTGAGGAGAGGGGTCACGGGGCAGAGAAATGTATGGGCCATCATTAATTAGTTCGGTAACACTTTCGATGTATTGCTTTTTATCCGAAATAACAATCTGATCACCTTTATCAGCTTTAGTAATGATGATATTTTCATTAGATTTTAATTCCTTCAAGGCGTTTTTTTCTGCAGGGCTGAGATTTGATTTAAAATTTTTAGAGTTGAAATTGGCATTATTAAGGATTAAATGACGAAGATTTTCTTTCTGTTGGTCAGTCAGTCGAGAATTTTTGAAAGCTTTTTCAACCGGTGCAAGTAACTGAGGAAAAGAAGGAGGTTTAGAAATGGCAAAATTTGAATTGAGTTTCAGAACAGAATATTGACTATTGGAAATTTCAGTACTGGAAAGATTAACGATTGCATTTTTATTGACAACAGGAAAGTCGTTCGAATGAATAGGACTCTGGGAATTACGAAGCCGGGTGAATTTATCATGTAATTTAATTGAGTGTTTACGAGAACGGTTGTCACAATAAATCCAGGAATTGTGATCAATCAACATAAAATTAGGACGTTCAAAAGCTAACTTTAAGTGGAGAAAAAATAAATCTGTTTCAATTTTGGCGATGTTGGTACGAGTTTCCTTAATGACTGCACGGAGAATATTAAAATGAGACCTGAGTACTGCTTTGTTTACAAAACTGGAACCAGAAATATTGCATTTCAGTTGAATGAATTTAGGGATAATGCGGTGTCTCTTGCATTGTAAAAGGAACTTCAGACGGTTGAGGGCACGAAACTTTTTAGTACGTAGACGGTAGAAACGATTAACTAATTTGCACATTTTAAAACAAGAAAATGGCTCAAAATATTACTGACCTAATCTCCCCCTCATATGAGGCTTCTCAGACCAGGTTGCTCAGTAACAATATGAGCAGAAGACCATAACACAACTAAGCCCGTATAAGCTTAACAAATAATAGCAGGAGACTTGGCGTTGGAATATTAAAACAGGAATAAACTACTACGTCAGAAACGCCAAAGAAAAATTATTGAGGTGCATACAGCTGTTTCGGTAGCCTAAAGCGTACCGTCATCAGTGCAAAAAGAATTCTGAATCTGGAGAAGTGCTCGTATATATAGGAGAGGGACCGTATTTAGTTCAACCAATAGGATTACGGAAGAGGTGGGGAGTGTGGCTAATAGGAATTTAGGCCAATAGGAATTCCTAAATTCCTACATTCAGTCCACAATTTCTTAATTTTTCTACTGTTTACACAGCTACACATTCCTAAATTCCTATTGGTCACACTCACCACCTCTTCCGTAATCCTATTGGTTGAACTAAATCCGGTCCCTCTACTATATATACGAGCACTTCTCCAGATTCAGAATTCTTTTTGCACTGATGACGGTACGCTTTAGGCTACCGAAACAGCTGTATGCACCTCAATAATTTTTCTTTGGCGTTTCTGACGTAGTAGTTTATTCCTGTTTTAATATTCCAACGCCAAGTCTCCTGCTATTATTAGTTATACTATTTGCTTGTTTAATCATGGCGATTTCTAAGCCTATTTTCATTTAAAACATACCAGCGTTTGATATACGGAACGTAAATGTTGCCGGCGGAGGCAACAGCTCTATTGTACTAATAAATATTTGGACAAAATATATGTATTTGCTTTTATTTCAATATGTATTGATAGATACCTCTTTTTATAACCTATAGGACTCATATTTATATAAAAATTGCATGCGAAGTGTCATCGTATTAAAAAATTCGCAATAGATGATACAAAGTCAGTGATATTTCAGAGTATTAATTGCTAAAGTCATAAATTAAACAATTCAATATTTTAGAATTAATAAATAAAAATTAAAAAATTAAAACAAAATCAGTTTTGTTTTGATTTTAATGAAATGGCTTTAAAAATGTTTCATTCTTCTTCATCAAATACTCTTGTAAGCAGAGTTTCTGAAAAATCCATCAATTGACATTTTACCCTTGCTTTTCTTCCAAAATATTCTAAATAGACAACTTATTTAGAAAATATAATTAAAACATTAATACAATATAAATTTTTATTCCTAAGAGATAATAAATAACTTTAAATATCCAGGAAATTAACTTTTTTAAACTATCATATCCATTTAAAAATTTCAGTTTGTTCAGACCTCCAATTCAAATAAGTTTGGTGATTTAGTACATAAGTAATTTTTATGTAGTTTAATTATTTTATCTTAAGACTTAAATGAGCAAATTTGTGTCAAAATAGCTCCGAAACAAATATACTCAAATTTGAAAATACCACGTACGTACTCATTTTTGAGTATAATGACATGCTCAAAAATGGGGCTGACCATTATGAATCCCAATATCTTAATTATAGATTCTGATTGCTGATGTATTCTTATGCACACCAGTATAAAATTTCTATGAAGTGGAAATTCTGAAGAGTTAAGAAAATAAAATTTGTTTTTGAAGTCTTACTGTTTAAATATGTAGCAATTCTACAGAAGCACTTCTTTTAGTTCAACATATTTATAATAAATTATGAATTGAACAGTTATCAATTTGAAAATATGCGGTATTTTATAAATGAGACAGGCATGTTTAATAATAATATAAATATGCAAAAGTTTCTATCACTATTTCAATATAATAGAAAAATATATATATTATTATTATTATTATTATTTTCCAATTTAGCAAAAAAAATTATTTTTCAATTAAAAAAATTGAAAATTTTCAATAATTGAAATTTTAATTATTTAAATATTGTTACAAAAGTTTGTAAATAAATACTGGTATTCGGAAGAAGAATACATCACCAATCAGAATCTATGATTAAGATATTGGGATTCGCGATGGTCAACCCCATTTTTGAGCATGTCAATATACTCAAAAATGAGTACATGGGATTTTCAAATTTGAGTATATTTGTTTCGGAGCTATTTTGACACAAATTTGCTCACTTTTGAGAAGCTATTTTTTCAGTGTAACATTCTGAATTTTTATGATTTTTAAACTAATCTTTTAATGAAAGTTGCTCTATACATTTGATTTAGAAATTATGCAAAAGTAGTTAGGCTATTATTTGCGAATGCGCAGTTAAAAATTCGTATAATATAAAAGATGAAATTGCATTAAATATTTAATTTTTTTTTATTTATTTATTTAAAGGATATTGTTTTCAATTTTATAATTTGCCTACTTTTGTGAAAATTACACAAAATTTTGCTGAAAATTCTGCGCGCTGTAAGGAAAAAAAAAAAAAAATAGTTTTTCGAAATTTTTAAAGAAATCGTAATATTTTCATGAATATACATGCTAATTGCATACAAATAAACATAAATAATATAAAAGCCATGATAAATAAATGCTAAAGCTACAAAGCTTTTCCAACATTATTTTTTACGAGGCGGTGAACTTTTTTTTTTCTTCTTTTTCAATTTTTTTAATGTCTCCCATGACACTGCTCGGCATGAAAATTGCCCCCAACACCATTTTTGCAAATTCTTATGTAAAATGACCCCTGAATCCGAATATGACGGCCATTTTGTCCTATCACCCACAGTTTTTTTGGGACGCGCCCCCTATTTTTACCACTTTTCGGTAGTTTTATGGCTATAAATTTGATTTACAATGAAGAATAGAAATATTTTAACTGTGAAATATCTTCTGAGGGCCTAAAGAGGTGAAAAATTCTATAACATGAACATTTGCAGCAAGGGGGAGATTTAGGGGGAGGGGGATTTGCCACTGAAATTATCAGTTACATTTATTATAGTTTATTAATCAATTATTATTATCACTTATTATACATTATGTTGTTTTTTTTTTAAGAGTTGAAATAATTATTTTCCATTCTCCAAAAAGTACGTCTATTCCATTTTGTTTTAGGTCAGCCTATAGATGTTACATTTTTTAATGGGGGGGGGGGGGCTTACAGCCGTTGTGTTACTCTCTCCCATGATAACTCAAAAATAGTGTAAAGGAGCTAATGAAGACAAACTTATTAAAAACTAATCTTTCTTTATTTTACTGAGAAAGAGGGAATAGCACTAAGACTAATCACAGTTCTAGACAATTAACTTACATCAATCAAATTTATATTATAACTAAGATTATAATTGAACTTGTCTCACCACTCGGAGTTGCTATGGGGCGACAGGCCGGTTTACTTTAGCTCACAGATTATTATACAGATAGGACACTCCCGTATATTCTTCGGTAACCGGAATTTGACTGCAACGACCCTATTGACAACGGCTGTAAGTTTCTCGAGTTCTCCAGCTTACGCAATCGCTCGTCTTATTGTTATTGTATCTGTGTTCATATCGTAATATTAGTGCAACGTTAAGCCCAACATCCAACCGACTAACCATTTATTGATGTTTACGTTTGGACTTTGTTATTGTTTACGAATTTGATTGTCGAAAGCAATTTATTTTAAGAAGCAAGTACTAAATATTAAGCAAATAAATTTCGAAAATATACATAAACCAGAAATATTTTTTTTCATTTTAAAGCATCTTGTATTATTTACACCAAGCAATGTTAAATATTTAAGATTTCATACCATACTGCTATTTCAGCATTACAGTTTGTTATATTAATTTGTACTCTTGAACACGAATGTGTTTGGAAAAAATTATTTTCAAACATAATAAAATTTAGTTTCATTTCTTAGAAAATAGCTGTGAATGTTATGATATTGTAAATTTAAAAGTAGTAGAAAAAGTGAAGAAAAGAAAACTGCACATATGTTTTCGTTAGCAACTTTATTATTGTTTACAAACTTGATTGTCAAAAGCAATTTATTTTAAGAAGCAAGTGCTAAATATTAAGAAAATAAACTTTGAAAATATACATAAAATAAAAACATTTTTTTTTTTTTTCATTTTAAGGCATTTTGTATTATTTAAACCAAGCAACGTTAAATATTTAATGATTTCATACTGCTATTTCAGAATTACAGTTTGTAATTTGAATTTGTACTTGAATATGAATATGTTTCACAAAGCATATTTTTAAACATTATAAAAAATAATTTTTATTTCTTAGAAGAATAACTGTGAATGTTTTGAGGATAATTTTGTGAATTCAAAAACAATAGAAAGTGAAGAAAAAGAAAACTTCCCATACTAACCTGCTACTAACTACTCGCGAAATAGAAAAACAATTTTCGATCAAAGATGCTATTCATGTAGACTTAACACATGTAGTTCCCCTCTGTTGACACTAGTGGTGCTACTATATTTCCGGTTCGCGTTTTAGCTTCACTGTCCTATCTGTATGATAATCTGTGACTTTAGCTACAGCGCCTAAAATATATTTTAGTCGCTGTAATTTAGCCTCATCATATATATGATCCTCCAAAATCATAAATCGAAACACGTGTCTAAGCTCATATCTGAAGCAGTATCAAAAGCCCGAACTTCCTTAATTCAGGTGTCTCAATTTAAAGTACAGAGATATAAAAGGATTCACTTCATTTTTCATAAAATATTCATCCCAAAATTACCTATATTCAACTGAATATCAAACTTCGCAACTTCCCTTAAACTCGTTCTACATCTTGACAAATTACCTTCAAATAGTTGGTAACCTTTTACACCAACCTTCTTTTACCTCAATCTTCAAGCCAACACTTCTCTGCTCAACCTGACACTTTTAATCAAAACCATCGCCATCTAACACTGGATCCGACTGGTGACCTTGACACTTCCAACCCAACATTTCTATGCTCAATTCGACACCGAGACCATCACTATCTAACGCTGGATCCGACTGGTGACCTTCAGTCTTCCAACCCAAAGATATCGCGTAAGAACCTTACAACTGTACTTACCAAAACATTTCCCCATAGATGTAATGTAATTGAATTCTTTTGGATGTCCCTGTACACGAACCATTGCTTGATCACAACGAAAAGTTTAGTGTAGCATCATTATATGATATAGATTTAGAATGTCGAGTTTGGACTTCAGCTACTGTTTGTTCTTAAGGTATGCTGATAACAGACATACTGATGCACAGACACACATGCACAATCGCAAAAAACTATTTTTTGAATTCAGGGTACCTCAAATCGTGTAAATATAACGAAAACTCAATTTCGAAATTTCGACCCCAAAATAATTACCTTCTCTATAATATTGTTACGAATTTGTAAATAATAGTGGTTATTTTTATGTAAATTCATTTAAAGAGGCTTAGTCAAACTATGAAATGTTAATTTTCTGCATTTCTATCTTGTTTTCACGTTAAAATAGCTCATTTTCCTTTAAAAACCCGTTAAAAAGCTTCACCAAGGCACCTTGACGCCAAATTTGGTGAATTTTTCACTTCTTGGCGATTTTTTTTTTTTTTTTTTTTTGGTGACCGTGGCGAGAATATTCTTATTATCGATATCTGGAATATCTAAGCTCTAACCTGATTAGTTGAGAAGTTACTGGAAAATTCTCGTTTTCTACAAAGGTATAGAAAAAAAATTGCATCGCAGCCGAGTCAGTCAGTTTTCTTGTCAAAAGGCTTGATGTCAATAGCTCCCTGACTGGTCTCTTGCTGTTGAATGGTTGTAGCCTATTGCTGTGTGCTAATGCTATGGTACAGTACAGAAGACGTCTGCACGGGCCGGGTTCGGGCCGAATTTTTCAATTTGCTCTAGGGCCGGGCTCGTGCTCAATTTTTTTTTTTTTTGTGTACACTCAGGCCTGAATGAAATTTTTCGGCCCGTGTCGGCCCGAATCTTTTTCTAGTTTCCTCATTAATGAACGAAAAAGGAAAAAGGTAAACTATTTCTTCAGTCATTTATTTTACATAATTTTGCAGCTCGGTATGTCACATAAAATTTTATTTTGTTAAAAGGTGTCTGTAACTACAATTTAATTGTCTATCAGCTTGACTGTTCGCGATCTCATTTTCCGCAAATATTTTTAGCATGTCTCGAAATTAATATATTTTATTTAAAGTAATATTAGATGGTTTCCTATTCAAAATAGTATGCATGTCACTACCAGTTTGCGCACATGTACAAACAAAAGAAATTAGATACGTTACTGTGTATAAGACATTGCTTCCTATGGTCTGTAGAGTTTAGGAGGAGGTATGAAGGCTATAAAAATCCTTCCACTATGACTTTTTCTGTAAGACTCTTTTTTTTTTTTTTTTTTTATCCCTCCAGTGCACTGGATGAAAGTAGCATCATTTTTAGCATGTGCAAAAGTATCTTTTCTATTGAATATGATTGGATTAGCATTAAAGTTTTGTTTACCGGATCACATGAAAGATTTGGATACATTACGGTATATAAGAGGAAATGGTTGAAAGTGCATTTTGAGTAGTATTAACCATTTTAAATACCTTCCTATATTGCTTGATGAATGCTAATATTTTCGATTTGACTTTTTGTTAGTCTTTGTACCTTGTCTGTAATAATGAATTTCTGTTTATATATTATTATTTTGTAAAAGTTCCGCAGTTTTGCTAAAGAACATTCTATTGCTTGACTATATAAAACCTCTGCAAAACTCATACTAAAAATCTTTTTCATAAAAAAGGTTCATAGTTTTGATCCAGGCCGGGCCTGATTTTATCGTTTTTGTCCGGTCCGGTCTGGGTCATACACTAGTGAAAAATAAACGGCCCGGGCCTCAAAATTTCGGTCCGTGCAGACCTCTACAGTACAGCTTATGCTGTGACTTTGATGTTGCCATCTGTTATTTAAGCTGTTATTTTCTGGTGAAACTGAAATTAATACTTGGTTTACAGAACTATAATTTTTGAGAATATTCTGTAAATAAACTTTTAAACCTCTGCAAGATTCACCTTTCATTCATAGATAGACATTTCACGAATCCCGAGTACGCAACAATATATATATATGGATAAAAGAAAGTAAAAAAGTCTTATTATTTAACTAAAGAAATTTGTCAAACATGTAACATATAATACTCGATCTCGAATGATTGCAAAAGGATCGGAAAAATTTGAGAAATATCCCCCACTCTCATGGAGAAGGTGCTCGGTAAAAATGGCAACGGAAATAATGACACCGAAAAAAAATGGCAACCGGAAATAACGGAAACGGAAAAATGGCAACCGGAAATAATGGCAAAGGAAAAAATGGCAACGGTAAAATTGAAAGCTATAACTCATGAATTAATAGACTTGAAACTATTTGAAATAGTATGTAAATAAAAAATAAATAAAATAGTGAGATGGTTTTATTTCTAATTGTACTAAGAACTCCACATCAACAGATGTAAATAACATATTATTACAAAATTTCAGCTCATTTGGATGACAAAAAGTGGTTTAAAATTCGAAAAGAAATTTTCGAATTTTAACCCCGCCCCCCTTCTCCTGTTACTGCAAAAATTGGCAACGTTAAAATTTAGAGCAATGACTTATAAATGAATAAACTTGAAATTATTTAAAATAGTACATAAATAAAATAAAATAAACATATATTTTTTATTTCTAATTATACAAAAAAAATTTGAGACAAAACAATCATTTCTCTGCAATACATTGGTAAGAAAAAGTAAAAAAAATGTGGGTGTGTATTGGCTGGGAGGGGTGAGCCTATTTCATAAAGTGAATATATTCGATCTCAATAACAATTTTTAAGTAACCTTCCCACATAAAAAAGATTTAGAATAATGAGTTTGAATTACAAACATACAGGCAAATATGTGCCAAACTAACCGCTAAAAAACTGATATTTTTATTCAGGGAACTTAAAAACGCGAAAGTGTAGCATAAACTTAATTTCGAAAACTGGAGACAAAAACAAAACTTTTTCTACAATATATATAATAAGAGAAAATAATAAAGAATTCTTCGCATCCAATGTTATACAATCTGATAAACGGCATGTTGTACAATTTCATTTCTAAAATAAATTTTGAAATACGTTTTCACATCTGCTTTCACTGGACTGAAAATAAATAGCTGAAGACCTTAGAATGTTTTCTGTAAACAAATTTCATAAAAATTTGACTTTTGTCGGCCTTCCACGTAAAATTTACTATAAAAATATTAACGGTAACAATAAGAAGATAATCTGCAATATAGGTTATTTTCGTGCAAAATGATAGAGGCTAAAAATGGTACATACTCTTTAGATACTTAAACCAAAAGTATATGAGATAGATAACAGTTATCATTTAAACATTTTTATTTGTTAAGATTAAGTTATTTTAAAATCTTAATTTTGAAAATAATTTCAGCTCTATTCATTAATAATTATTATTATAATTTCTAGCGTTGTCATTATTTCCGTTGCCATATTTCCCGGTTGCCATATTTTCCGGTTGCCATTTTTTCCGGTTGCCATTCTTCCGTTGCCATATTTTCCTGTGCCATTTTTTTGTGTTACCATTTTTACCTAATATCATGGAGAAAGGTTTTGCCAATCATAGAAACATAATATAAATACAGGCCTGAAACCAATTCAGGGTAAAGAAAGTGCGCAAAAGAAATTGTAAGAAATTAATGAATTAATCGTTGCTAAAGAGTGCAACTTTACATTTTAAGGGATTTTTTTTCTTTTAAGAATAATTGGGGGAAAAAAATACATCACCCCTCTGATATGGTATCAAACTAAAAATCAGTTAAAAATAAAATTGAACGAAAAAAAGCGAAATATGTTTTTAAAAATGAATGTAGTAACCACTGATAAGAAACGCAAGAGAAATTACTACACCTTTTCAGAGAAAAATAGACTAAAATTATGATGTCATCCTAAATTAAATTTTGCTTTGTACAGCAATCTGTGTCTACTAGAGATGTAAATTGGCTTCTTTTTCTTCTCATTTTCCTTCTTTTTTTTTTTTTTTTTCTTTGTAATAATGTTATTAAGCTTATTTACATTGTTTCTTTTCTTTCTTTCTTTCTCTTTTTTCCCCCCTTTGTAATAATGTTATTCAGTTTATTTACATTGTTTCTTTTAGTTTTCTTTTATTCCTCTTTCCTTTTATATTGTATATATAATATAAGCCTATTTGTTTCACACAAAATAGACCAAATGAATACTTATTTTCTTTTTTCTTCCCCTTTTTTCGTTGGCATTAAGTTAGAGCAAACTAATTGTAACATGTTAGTTCAGTAAGTGTAACCCATTACAGTATTACAAACTTATATTTGTTTATCCAAAGTTAAATTCTGTACAAGACAGAATTTTAATTATTATTTCTTTAATGTGTAATTTATCTTTTATTATTATATTTTATTTAGAAAGTAAAATGCAGATAATTTTTTAAAATGTAAAATCTTTAGAAGAGTGAAAATTGTGATGTCACAAGTAGAGCAATATAATCCGAAACAGAAATAAAAATCTGGTGTGAAACAACCACACGACTCCCATTACCCACTATTACACACATATTATATGTATTGTTTGGAGATATTATATGCATTTTTTGGAATTTTCCAGTAAGAGAAACTTGATACATGTGTAAAGACATATAAAACAGAGTTTACACAGCAAGTTAAAAAAATAAGAAAAAAATGATGATAGAGTTATTTTTTAAACACCAATTTATGAGATCTAAAACTGAACTATCTAATCAGAATGACTGTTAATTTTTCTGTAATAACAACATATTACATGAGAAAGGGTATCTAAAATGGATTTATGTATTAATTTTCAAAAAATTCGTTAGAGCCGTTTTTGAGATACCAACTTTTACCAAAACTTGGCATACTCAATTATTGACCAGAAAACAATAATTACATACAAAAGGATATTTAAAAAGGTGTTAATATGGCGAGTTTGAAAATAATCCGTACAGCCGTTTTTAGAGGAACGCATTTGCGAGACGGGAAATTGAGCTATTTATACAGGACGCCTATCAATTTCCCTGAACTAGAAAACTAGATCATTCAAAATTATATCGAATACAGTGTTTATATAGCAAATTTGAAGACAATCGTTAGAGCCGTTTCTGAGATACGGATTTACTGCCCCATTTCCGGTTTCATATGACCCACGTCCGGTTTTCCAATCTTCACCAAAATTTAGAAACTTCATTTGTATACTAGACCTGCACCAATTCTGAAGTTTCGTAGTTTTATCTCTGATGAATTTGGGATAAGTCTGTTTAAAATACTAGTATATTTAAATTTGATGATTTTCATAAATAATTAAATTTAAATTACATTTTATTACTGAAATTACGAGTATAAAAAATATATATATATATATTATTCAAATAAAAAAGGATAATTTCTCAGGATTTATTTCGTCACTGTTGTCACAAAGGAAAACTGTTGTCACTTTCGTCACTGTTGTCACTTTCGTCACTGTTGTCACTGAGCCATTCTATCCGTAGTGGAGAAAAAGAAAAAAAAAAAAAAAAAGAAAGAAAGAAAGAAACCGAAGCTCTTGTCTATTTCTTAGAAAATACAATAAAGTTCTGAGTAAAATAGAAATTAATTTAATTTAGGTGATGTAACTTTTTTTTCTAAGTCTATTCTTCTGTATAAAGACGTCGTAACAATGTTGCGTTTCTTAGCAACAGTTACTATATCACTATCGGATTCGGTAAAGTAAAAGAAAAAAGTAATAAATTTGGGGTATTTAGGTATTATATTCCTTCAACAAAGAAACTGTAGACGATTGTCATGAATTTGCAACAGTTATATTTAGTTTATTTAAAATTAATAATTTTCACAAATAATTAAATTTAAATAACATTTCAGTACTGAAATTATAAAAAAAACTCATTAATCAAATAAAAAAGGATAATTTCACAGGATTTATTTCGTCAGTGTCATCACAAAAGAAAGCAAATTCTATTCATAGTGAAGAAAAAAAAAAAAAAAGAAATGAAAAAGAAACCGAAGCTCTTGTCTATTTCGTAGAAAATACAAGAGTCCTGAGCAAAACACATATTAAATAATTTAATTTAGGGTGATGTAACTTTTTTTCCCCTAAGTCTATTCTTCTATATAAAGACATGTAACAATGTTGCGTTTCTTAGCAACGGTTACTATATCAGAATCGGATTCGGTAAAGTAAAAGAAAAAAAAGTAATAAATTTGGTGTATTTAGGTATTATATTCATTCAACAAAGAAACTGTGGACGATTTTCATGAATTTGCGACAGGCATATTTAGTTTATTTAAAATTAATAATTTTCATAAATAATTAAATTTAACTTACATTTTAGTACTTGAATTATAAGAAACTCATTACTCGAATAAAAAAGAATAATTTCACAGGATTTATTTCGTCAGTGTCATCACAAAGGAAAGCAAATTCTGTCTATAGTGGAGGAAAAAAAGAAGATAGAAAGAAAGAAACCGAAGCTCCTGTCTCTTTTGTAGAAAACACAATAGAGTTCTGAACAAAACAGAAATTGAATAATTTAATTAGGATGGTGTAACTTTATTTTTTCTAAGTCTATTCTTCTATATAAAAGACATGTTGCAACGGTTATTATATCGGGATCAGATTCTCTAAAATAAAGGACAACGTAAAAAATTTGGAGTATTTTGGTATTATATTCCTTCAACAAAGAAACTGATGATTTTTGTGAATTTACAACAGGTATATTTAGTTTATTTAAATTTAATAATTTTCATAAATAATTAAATTTAAATTATATTTCTTTACTCAAATTTCAATATTTTACCATGTTTTTATTAAATCGGTTTCTTGTTTGTGTGTTTGTTTGCCCAGTACAAATCTTGCAATCGATTTTTAAGTAACTTCCCGACTTGCTAGACATTTCAAACTTTCAGAATGGCTCAGAACACGGTGACAATGCATTTTTAAAATACTTTCAGCCAATTGTTTCGGGCCTCCTTTGCCTTCGATAGCGTTTATATGATTCAACAATCATATAACTTCTCGACTAGCTAGACATTTGAAACTTTTAGAATATCTCAGAACACTATGAAAATGCCCCTTTTTTAATACTTTTAGCCAATTGTTTCGGGTCCCCGCTGCCTTCGGTAGCGTTGATATGATTCAACAATCATATAACTTCCCGACTAACTACACATTTGAAACATTCAGAATTTTGCAGCAATTATCTGAGAACTACTACATAGAATTTCATACATATTGATATGTAGTTGCACTTTGACGTAAATTAGTGTCTATTAAATTTTAAGAAAAACATCCAGCAGGTTGCGCTTTCATTCCGTTGTTTCCAAATTTTAGACATGACGGAACCACAAGACTTCCTTATACACCTGTTGAAACATATATAATGTCACGAAAACATTGAAATTTTTGTGTCAGATTATATATATATATACAGATATACTGGCATCTCATAATTATAAAAGTAATCTAATTTAGGTTAATTTAGCATAAACTATTCTAGATTATTTAAGCAATGAAAATATGCATATTATTCAGTTAAATATTATTACTCAATCCCAATATTTTATTTCTGTACTCAGTCTATAATAATAATAAAATAATAATAAATCTATAAAACATAATAAAATGAAACAAAACAAGTATTTAGTATACTAAAAACATTCTTTAAGAAAATTCAATTGATCAACTATTATTTCGATTATAGTTTAATTTGGATTAATAACAGCAGGCGAGTACAAAAAAATATCATTGAAACTTGGTGTCATTTATAGAATGAAGTGATGTTTAATGAGTTCAAATAGTTTTAATATTTTTTTTTTTTAAAGAAAGAATACAAAATTTCGCTGAATGCACGATTTTTCTTTACAATACAAGAGGGAGAAATTCAGCCGGCAGTTCATTTCATGGATAGTGACGTCACGATAGGTTTTATCACGTGACGCAGCGTTTTCCCGCCAACATGAGAACTGCGTCTTTTAAAGTTAATTTATTAAAGCATCCGGTTTTCAAATATGCATAAAAATGGTATCAAAATGTTTGTATTTTCCTGCTCTATCATTTACAAGTCAAAATGAAAAATGTGCAATTTCCCCATTAGGTTAGTAAACAAACAAATAAGAAAGAAAGAAAGGAATTTGGGGTATTTAAGTATTACTTTTAGACAAGTATACTAGCTATGACTTTGATAAATTTACGCTGAAGTAATTTTCATAAGTAAATAAATTAAAACTACATTCCATTACTCGAATTCTATTATTTTAATTATAAAAAAGAAATTTTAAATAATAGTCTTTTTCTTTCGATTATTTGTTATTCATCATGGAATTTGCTCACTGTTTGGAGAATATTTGGAGAATATAGCAAATTTGAAAATAGGTTTAATTTGGAAATATCGACCGTTATATGGACGAAGGCGGACTAGTTTTAAATATTGGCTGACGCACATCCCGATTTTTCCAAATTTTAAACATGTCAATATAGGACAAAATTTCCTATAAACTTGCTCAATGAGAATTATTTTTGACAAATTATTAGGAAATTAAAAAAGAACCATTTATAGTAGTAATAGCCAACTAAGGAAAAAACATTTGATGACGTAAAAGTGATGACCAACCCCCCTTCCTTAGAGAGGAAATTTTCAATGCGGGTATCTATCAAAAGAAATCATCAATGCCTTTAAAATAAACGACGGAACCATTTATCTGTTATAATTTTAAAAAGAGTTAAATCGATTAATTAAAAAATGGATTTTTTTAATTATTATTATTTTTTTTTTTTTTGAAGACGTTTTTTCAAGATATTTTTACTAGAGCATACAATGAACTTCCTTTGGACATTTCGTGTTACGCTTCTATGAGGAAAAAAAAAAAAAAAAACTTCTTCAATCAGCATAGGAGATAATTTAATAAATTATTTGTGCTGGGTGAATTTTTGTATAGGAAAATATAGAAGAATGTTTTATGATGGCCACAACGCATTAATTCATTATTCCAGGACAACTGGCCTGGCCACTGTTTCTTGATTTGCCAAATAGGGCAAATTTAAAAATAGTTTCATCTGGAAATATCGAGTGAAATTGTAGTAAAGTTGACGGTAGTTGAAAACTAACTATTTTCTAAATAGTTGCTTTTTCATTTTAAATAGCGAGAATTTAATAAATAAATAAATAAATAAAATAAAATAAAGTAAAATAAAATAAAAATTCGTTTTTCGAAAGACATTGAGCATTGATTTCTATCTTTGTTATTCTTCTATGCATATGTACATAGAGTGTTATCCTGATTAGATGAGTAATTAAAAAAAAAAAAAAGGTTTAAACAATTTATAAGTAATTGGAGATTCGTAAAGCGAAATGTTGAAGATGTTGATCAAGCCAAGATCTTCCATTGCGTCGAACACACGTGAAACAACGAATTATCCACTTGGTATTATATCAAGTGCGGTTCAGAATAACATGCTGTTATTACTAACAATAATATTTTCAATTAAAATATAGTATATTGTAGCTGTGATAAAACTTCCTTCTGTAATATTCTATGCAACAGCGCGATCTACGATCTACCTGTTAACATGCACAAAAACTGAATCATCATAGTTTCTCACAATAAAAGTTGTATATAATTTGGTGGGATTTCAACAAATAGAGGCTGATATATAGGCATCTGTAAATTCATAGAACGCAAGGTATATCAGCGCCACCTATTGGTTGATATAAATTCGTTTAAAACTAATTGGCATTTTTTCTTCTTTGTATCTCACATATAAAGTTTGACGTATTTACATATTAAAACCTGTGAATAATACCCTTCCTGTAAATAAAAAAATAAATAAATAAAGTTATTAACTCAACATAGTTTTCTTTTCTTTCTTTCTTTTTTTTTTTTATGATTTCATATAAAATATTTGTTACACTTACAGGCTATACAATTTAGTAAAAATATCGTCTGTTAGCACAAATAATATTTAAAAAATATTCAGTTCAGCTTTGCCAGAATTTCTTTTCTTTTTTTTTTTTTTTTTTTTTTTTGAGGGGGGGGGGAGATGGTGAGAAGGTCGAAATGTTTATATTTTATAATAATCACTAACTTCTAGCTTCATCTATCCAATTCAATTTTTTGAAACATGATTTATAACGATTTTAAAAATTTTAATCTAACAGGGGATGGAATCGAGATTATCAAAAACATATTGACTCATGAGGAGCTAATATCGACACTTCAAGATAAAATGTGGCAATAGCTCCACTCTTTTTTTTTTTTTTTTTAGTACGGAGGACTATTAGTCTCAATCTACGGATTTTTACAATACCAGCTTTACAATAGTTGGTCATTTGCTGAAAATATAACTGAATAATTTGAAAGCGATGTTATAATTAGGAAAAAAAAAAAAAAAAACTAATAATCCGCTATACTAAACTAAATTCTGCTTTTGTCAAAATTTCATCAAAATCTCTCTCTCTCTTTTTTTTTTTTTTTTTTTGGGGGGGGGGGGGGATGGTGAGAAGGTCGAAATGTTTATATTTTATAATTATCACTAGTTTCTAGCTTCATCTATCCAATTAAAATTTTTGAAACAACATGATTTATGACGATTGTAAAAATTTCTAATCTAACAGAAGATGGAGTCAAGGTTGTCGAAAACATAATGACTTTGAGATCTAATACCGACACTTCAAGATAAAATGTGGCAATGGCGCCACTGAATTTTTTTTTTTTTTTTTTTTTTTTTTAGTACGGATTTTTACGATACCAGTTTTACGATAGTTGGACATTTATCGAATTCGAAAATATAATTGAATAATTTGAAAGTGATGTTATAATTTGAAAAAAAAAAAAAGTCCTCTATACTAAACTAAATTCTGCTTTTGCCAGAAATTTATCAAAATCGTTTATTTTATTTTGCGCGCGATTTAGATATCAGTGAACCATAAAATGATTTCATTTTTATTTTTCGTATGCCCCCACTTGACCCCATTTTCAACTGCAGGTAACTTTCATTGTAATTTTAACAAAAAGTAAGAGGTAGTCATACAGAGTTTCATATACAGTGGTGGACATAATTATAAGACACCTATCTAATTTGACAAATAGTGAAAGAAAAGATTCAGAGTTTAAAAATGTTTTATCAAATACGTCAAAAACATAAATTTATTCTGTTATCATATCACACGTAATTGTTTTACAGAAATGATATTTTTATAGAGTTTAATAAAAAAAAAAAAATAAATAAATAAATAAAAATACCATGGGCAAAATTATAAGACACCCTAACATTTTAATTAAAACACCTGCTTTTTTTTCGAAAATAATGTGCAATATGCAAATTTTCTGCACGCTGTTATGACGTCAGCAGTTAACTAAAGCAGACGATAACCGACTTCACGCATTTACAAACATGCAACGAAGTACAGTATTAAAAGAAAGTGAAATTCGCGAAATTTGGAGATTAAATGGAACTGGTGCTTCAATTAATAGTATTTCAAAAGTTATTAAACGCTCTAGATGGGCAATTAGAAATGTTTTGAAAAGAGGAATTAATGGATCGGTGGTTAAAGAATCTGGACGTACTCCTTGCTTGTCCTCAAGAGACAGACGCCATGTGCTTTCGCTCGCTACACAGAATAAGATGACCACTACAGGCATTAAAAATGCTTTGAAACTGAATTGTTCAAGGAGAACCATTCGCAGGGAGTTGCATAATGCTTCCTATGTGAAATATAAAAAATTGAAGAAAAAGAAGAAAAAACCACCGCTTCTAAGCCGGCACAAAATGGAGAGTCTAAACTTCGCTAAACAAACTATGGCCTGGACCTCCAAATGGTCCAGGTGTTATTTTCTGGTGAAAAAAAGTTTAACCTGGATGGTCCTGACGGGTTTCAATATTATTGGCATGATTTACGGAAGTCTCCTCATGTACTAATGAGCCGCCAAATGGGTGGAGGCTCAGTAATGGTTTGGGCTGGTTTTTCGGCTTAAGGGAAAACGGATATTGTTTTTGTGCATTCAAGAATGAATTCCGAAAAGTATAAGAATCCTCTTAAAGATCAACTAACCATATACGGTGAACTTCTTTGTGGCGAAAGCTACACTTTCCAGCACGATAACGCGCCGATTCATACATCACACGAAACAAAAAAGTGGCTTTCAGAGCAAAGTATCAATGTTCTCCCGTGACATTCTAGCTCCCCAGACTTAAATCCCATCGAAAACTTGTCGGTGGAGGTTCTTAGCTCGTGCAGTTTACCGAAATGGGAGGCAGTTTATATGTGCCGAAGACCTAAAGAATGCTATAAAATGTGCTTGGGAAGAACTGTCTTGCGATATTCTGTTAGAATTGATAGATTCGATGCCGAATCACATCTTTCATGTTATAAAAAACAATGGTGGCTCCACCAAATATTGAATAACCATGTTAGAGGATTTTCTTTTAGACCATGAGTGTCTGCTAATTATGTTGACCACTGTATTTGGAAAAAACAGTTGGTGTCTTATAATTTTGTCCATTATGTTTTTAAGTTTTTTCATTAAATTGTATGAAAATATCATTATTATAAAATAATTATATATAATAACAGAATAAATTTAAATTTATGTTTCTGACTTATTTCATAAAACGTTTTTAAGCTCTAAATCTTTTCTTTCACTATTTGTCAAATTAGATAGGTGTTTTATAATTATGTCCACCACTGTAAATAGGTAGCATGATGGTGATTTAAAAACAACCATTTTTTTCGATTCATTTACTTCTCAAAAATATGAATGTTTTCATAACAATATATATATATATTCCAATGTATGCACAAGAAAGTTATGTGGTGCCCACATCAAATTTTTTAATTAAACTGAAGCTTTTTCTATTTATTTATTTAATAGTTTTTTAGAACCATTAGCGCTCATATTATTTTAATTATACAAACACTTATCATGAAAAACGACAGTTTTTTGAGTGACGCAAGCGGAGGGAGAAACGGGACGCTGTGAACTCATATATACGGCTAGTTTGACATCAAAGAGATTTGTAAAAGCCGACACTTAATATCTCAGCAAATATGCCATGTTTTGTTCTGATCTTTTCAAAATAATCTTTTATCTTCGGTCTTAATCTATCCTGAAAATTTTACATTTCTACATGCATCATGTTTTGAGATCTGAATCTCAATTTAAAGCCAAAATGGGAAAACGGTTGGTGTAATGGACTCGAATTCTGAAAAATATCTCTAAAACGGCTTGAAGGATTTTCATATAATTAATATATGTTGTTAATAGGATCTTTCTGAATCTAGTAACGTTTTCGTTTTTTTTTTCAGGAAAACTCTTGTTTTTTATATAAATCGCTTTAAATATGGAACTATATTACTCCGCCAATTACATGTGTTTCTTCGGGTGAAAACACTGTTATGCGGTTCCTACTTGTGAGGTATGTGGGCTGGTTGATTGACCGACTTCAATGCAGCCAATGAATTATTTACATTTTTCTAACGCAAAAGTACTTTATTACATGTTTAAAATATTTATTTTATATATACTAAGTCAAATTCACTTAAATATACTTTCTCTTCTGTTATGAAAAAAATATTTTCGATTTCAAAATTTCATATTTAGTCAAAAAAATATTTAGATAATATTTTAAATAAGGAAGTATTTTGTAATTTTAGATATTCCATTTTATCATAAAAATGATGAATTTACAATTTTTTAAAGCAAAAAAAATTTTAATCATTCATGAACATCGATTTTATAATAGCTCAATGATTTGCGATTCATATTCATGTATCATTCCGCGCCGGGAATGGAAAAAAATAGCAAATAGAGTTTTGGTGCCATCTATCGTTTTTTATTTAAAACATACACTTTCGTGAATACATATATATATTTTTTTTCTTTTTAAAAATTAAAAATCTCTTTTGAAAATACAGTTAGAGTTTATTCATTTTTCAGACTTTAAAATGATACATATTTTAAATATTAACATAATCAATTTTTTTTATTATTATTTAAAGCAATAATGACTAGGGGATGAAACAGTGCTTGGTGGTTGGTGTCGTGTCCATGGGGAGAACTATAGAAAACCATGAGTGTGCAAAACACAGCCGGCCAACTCCTCGATGTTATCGGAGTACAGACTCTCGATGTCAAAGGGGGAGAATTCCCCAAGCTGAGCCAGGGATCTTAAAATGGCTGGGCAGTCAAAAATATGTTTTGGTGTTAGTGGAACATCATCACAGTTGCTGCAGAGACGGTAGGTTCTATTGCCATCTCTCAGGATCTTCATACCTCGATAATGACCAGTTCTAAGGCGGTGATAGTTTTGGTAAGGTCTCTGTTAGCGTTTATTTCACAAATCTGCGAGTCTTTTTTAATGGTGTTTCAAACGGAACTTTGCCATCGCATTAACATCGTCAAGAGTAACCTTGGCGATATTTTCATTATTGAGATTTCTCCCTTTCTTGGCAAGTTGATCTGCCTCTTCGTTTCCAGGGATGCCGACATGCGCGGGGATCCACTGTAGAATACATATGTTGTGTAGTTTGTCAATTTCTTTTAATTGGTGTTGGATATTGTGGGTTAGCCTTGATTGACCTTTATTTAATGCTTCTAAAGCAGCTTTGGAGTCACAAAAGATGACTAGCCCGTTAGTCATCTTTTGTGACTCCAAAAGATGTCAGTGTTGTTGAGTAAGATGTATTCATGCAATGCATTGTATATTGCTTTAAGTTCACTGGTGAAATTTGAAGCAATGGAACCAGTGCCCAGTGAATGGTTCGTAGTTCTGCCGTTGGGTAGTACAAAGTGTACGCCCGCACCGCCTTTTTGAAAAGTTTCGTCAGCTGAGCCATCAGTATATGCGTGGACAAGGTTATTTTCCGACATTGTATTGATTGTCTGCATACCCTTTTCAAAGATAACTGATGTTAATTCCTTTTTGGAGCATGGAACAACAAGATTGGCGTTGATAGTGGTATTCTTGGGTAAGCACTTGGAGAATGCAGGCTCTTCCAGGAAATCAAGGGTGCTGTGCTCGAGACCGATCTCTCGTCTTATATCGGAATCAAATTGTAGAGTGGACGATCTTTTAAGTCTGGTTTTCTTGGACCAATTTTCAAAGGTTCTTCGTGAGATGTGGTCTGAGTCACGACTTCGTATTTTGTTAGTGAAGTTTATGGTTTGGTTTAATAAAGAAGCATCACAAAACTGGCGTTGTAAAAATTATTACATACAAACTTTGAATAAACACCATAAAATGCAATAAACTTGCAACAATTGTTTCGGGTCGAAAAAACACACGACCCTTCATCAGGCGAACAAAGTAAGCACGAGTGCTGCAGTCAAAGCGGCAACGCACAAAATCGTTTAAAATGAAAAGAAAAAGTTTATAAAGTAGAAACTAAATATAGCTACTGATGTGAGTAGAATTGTACAAAAAAACAAGGAAATAAATAAATGAGTGAGATTAAATATATAACAATCTAAGGATAACAAAAATTAAACTAAAATCTAAGTTACGTGAGTAATTTCCAAGCATCAGAGAAGAAAGGAGTGGAAGAAATATCATTAACAAGATTTTTCGAATTTTTAAATATGTAAAATGCTTCATGAATATCCAAATGGGAGGAACAGACAGGAGATGAAATTATGTTAGTTTTGGAAAAATCAAAACGATGACCTTGAGACCAGCAGTGGGAAGCAATAGAAGATTTGGTAATCTCTTCATTACGAACATTCCGACGGTGCTCATTCATTCTGTATTTCAAACGCCTCCTAGTTTGACCAATATAACCTAAGTTGCAGGACGAACACGGAATTAAATAAATTCCAGAACGGTTTTCGGTGGGAATGGGATCCTTAAGAGAAGATAATTTAATTTTATTGACGGGTTTGTAAATAACTTTGAAACCAAACGGTGAAAGAATTTTAGAGATTTTAAAAGAGAGTGAAGAATAAAAAGGTAAAACAACTGGGATGAGACTGTGATCGTTTAATTTGGGAGCAGAACGTTTAGGATTCTTAAATTTATATAGAGCTTTATCGATGATAGATGGGTTATAGCCACGAGAGAGAGCAAGAGATTTTAAATAATTAATTTCTTTCGAAAGATTAGACGGATCAGAACAAATGTGTAAGGCACGGTAAACATAAGTGTAAAAAGCAGACATTTTTTGTTGAGGGGCGTGGTTAGAGAGAGCATGCGGCGGCAAAGAGACTGAGAATGGTTTTCTAAAAACAGTAGTTGAGAAACAATCCTTTTCTTTATTCACAAGAACGTCAAGGAAAGGCAAAGAGCAATCCTGTTCAACCTCAAAAGTGAATTGAATGCATGGGTCAGTCGAATTGACCAAAGAAAGTAAATTGGACAAATCGACGTCAGGGGAGACAAGAACGAAAGTGTCATCCACATATCTAAACCAATGAGGAAATTTATATACACCGAAGAGTTTTTCTTCAAAATAGTGCATATAAATGTCGCAAAGTAAAGGAGAGAGAGGACTACCCATGGCCATACCATCATTTTGGGAATAATAAGTACCATTAAAAATGAAGGCAGTTTGCCTGATACACAAATGAACTAAATTTACAAGCTCCTCAATTTCAATAGAAGAATAATGGAATTCCCGTAGTCTTCTCTCTAAACAAACCAGAGCACCTTGAACCGGAACATTTGTAAAAAGTGACTTTACATCTAAAGAAATCATAGTATAGTTAGACGGAGAGATGCATTTAATTTTGTCCACAAAATCATATGAGTTTTTTGCAGTATGAAGATTAGTAGAAGTTAGATGAGAAAGAGAGTTTGAAAGAAATCGAGCAAGATTATAAGAAGCCGTACCAATATTAGATACAATAGGTCGAAAGCAGAGAGTGGGTTTATGAATTTTCGGAAGTGTATAGAAACAAACACAATTAGCAGCAGAAGGAATTACCATGCGTTTGGTATAATCATTAAGAATAACGGAATTTTTAACGTGGTGTTTGACTTGATCAGGATGATAATTAGAAGGATCTTTTTTAAGTTTCGAATATGGACCTGAAGTAAGCAAGGACTCAACATGGGAAATATAATCCGATTTGTTGAGTAGAACAGTTTGTCCCCCTTTATCAGATCTTGTGACAATTAAATCGGGGGCGGAGTTTAGTTCAGAGAGGGCGGATTTTTGAGAAGGAGTAAGGTTAGACTTTTGTGGATGATTATTGGTGGAAATAATGTTAGATAAAATGAAACGAAGAGATTCTAACTGGCCTGGAGAAATTTTACTATTTTTAAAGGAATTTTCAATCGGAGCGATCAAATCCGGAATGGAGGGTCTCGAAGTACGCGCAAAATTCAGACCCAAACTGAGCACGTCGCGTTGAGCATTAGTCAGAACGTGCGAAGAGAGATTAACAACAGTATTCTGAGCAAGAGGAGAAACGGGAGAAGTAAAGGAATTACTTTTAAGAAGATAATTAAATTTCTTATTTAAGTTAGTTTGATGCCTAGAAGACTGAAACGCAACGTATGCGAAATTTCTTTTTTCAAAAGAAGAGAAATCATGAACAGAATTGCTAAGAGACAGATGTAAAGTATATAATTCAGACTCAATAGACGAGAGAGACTGTCGTATATCCTGAATAATAGCCCTAAGAATGGCAAACTTACTCCTATTTAAAGCATTTTTAATGCGAAGATAAGCAGGAAGATTGTACTTAATGTCTATGAACTTAGAAATTATCCGAGCACGCTTACATCTAAGCAGAAAATTTAAATGATTGAGATAGCGAGAACGTTTCAAACGAAGATGTTTGAAACGATTAATCTCTGAAGAACTCATGCTAAAAACATATACAGAAACAAGAGTCAAAACTTAAAGAAGGCGGAGTTTAAACAAAAAGAATGGGGGGGGGGGGGAGTTAAAATACAAAAATGTAATTAATCAAATAGAAAAATCGATAAAATAAAAATATGAAATGACAGTCTCAAAAAATGAGAAGAAATTAGCAAAAATTAACAAATAAAACAAGTCAAAACTTAAAGAAGGCAATGTTTCATCGAAAAAAAAAGGGGGGAGGGGAGGAGTTTAAAGATACAAAACTGTAAATACAAAATACAAAAAAGTAACTAAACAGTTAGAAATTCCTCGACAAAAAATATGAAATTAGAGGCTCAAAAATGAGAAGAAATTAGCAAACATTAACAATTAAACAAGTCAAAACTTAAAGAAGGCGGAGTTACAACGAAAAAGGGGGGGGGAGTTTTAAAAACAAAAATGTAATCATTAATTAGAAAACAATCGATAAAATAAAAATATGAAATGAGAGGCTCAAAAATGGGAAGAAATGAGCATAAATTAACAATTAAACAACTCGAAACTTAAAGAAGGCGGAGTTAAAACGAATAAAAGGGGGAGGAGTAAAGAGAGATAAAGAAACAATTAAACAAGTAGAACACAAACGGTGAAATGAAAATATGAAATGAGAGGCTCGAAATCGAGAAGAAAATAGCATAAATTAACAAATAACAACAATAAAAAGAAATAGGAGACACTCGCAAAATTACTTACTCGATGCTAAAAGCCCAAAATAGCAACAAATTTAATAAAGAAGCATCACAAAACTGGCGTTGTAAAAATTATTACATACAAACTTTGAATAAACACCATAAAATGCAATAAACTCGCAACAATTGTTTCGGGTCGAAAAAACACACGACCCTTCATCAGGCGAACAAAGTAAGCACGAGTGCTGCAGTCAAAGCGGCAACGCACAAAATCGTTTAAAATGAAAAGAAAAAGTTTATAAAGTAGAAACTAAATATAGCTACTGGTGTGAGTAGAATTGTACAAAAAAAAAACAAGGAAATAAATAAATGAGTGAGATTAAATATATAACAATCTAAGGATAACAAAAATTAAACTAAAATCTAAGTTACGTGAGTAATTTCCAAACATCAGAGAAGAAAGGAGTGGAAGAAATATCATAACAAGATTTTTCGAATTTTTAAATATGTAAAATGCTTCATGAATATCCAAATGGGAGGAACAGACAGGAGATGAAATTATGTTAGTTTTGGAAAAATCAAAACGATGACCTTGAGACCAGCAGTGGGAAGCAATAGAAGATTTGGTAATCTCTTCATTACGAACATTCCGACGGTGCTCATTCATTCTGTATTTCAAACGCCTCCTAGTTTGACCAATATAACCTAAGTTGCAGGACGAACACGGAATTAAATAAATTCCAGAACGGTTTTCGGTGGGAATGGGATCCTTAAGAGAAGATAATTTAATTTTATTGACGGGTTTGTAAATAACTTTGAAACCAAACGGTGAAAGAATTTTAGAGATTTTAAAAGAGAGTGAAGAATAAAAAGGTAAAACAACTGGGATGAGACTGTGATCGTTTAATTTGGGAGCAGAACGTTTAGGATTCTTAAATTTATATAGAGCTTTATCGATGATAGATGGGTTATAGCCACGAGAGAGAGCAAGAGATTTTAAATAATTAATTTCTTTCGAAAGATTAGACGGATCAGAACAAATGTGTAAGGCACGGTAAACATAAGTGTAAAAAGCAGACATTTTTTGTTGAGGGGCGTGGTTAGAGAGAGCATGCGGCGGCAAAGGGACTGAGAATGGTTTTCTAAAAACAGTAGTTGAGAAACAATCCTTTTCTTTATTCACAAGAACGTCAAGGAAAGGCAAAGAGCAATCCTGTTCAACCTCAAAAGTGAATTGAATGCATGGGTCAATCGAATTGACCAAAGAAAGTAAATTGGACAAATCGACGTCAGGGGAGACAAGAACGAAAGTGTCATCCACATATCTAAACCAGTGAGGAAATTTATATACACCGAAGAGTTTTTCTTCAAAATAGTGCATATAAATGTCGCAAAGTAAAGTAGAGAGAGGACTACCCATGGCCATACCATTGCTCTTTGCCTTTCCTTGACGTTCTTGTGAATAAAGAAAAGGATAGTTTCTCAACTACTGTTTTTAGAAAACCATTCTCAGTCTCTTTGCCGCCGCATGCTCTCTCTAACCACGCCCCTCAACAAAAAATGTCTGCTTTTTACACTTATGTTTACTGTGCCTTACACATTTGTTCTGATCCGTCTAATCTTTCGAAAGAAATTAATTATTTAAAATCTCTTGCTCTCTCTCGTGGCTATAACCCATCTATCATCGATAAAGCTCTATATAAATTTAAGAATCCTAAACGTTCTGCTCCCAAATTAAACGATCACAGTCTTATCCCAGTTGTTTTACCTTTTTATTCTTCACTCTCTTTTAAAATCTCTAAAATTCTTTCACCGTTTGGTTTCAAAGTTATTTACAAACCCGTCAATAAAATTAAATTATCTTCTCTTAAGGATCCCATTCCCACCGAAAACCGTTCTGGAATTTATTTAATTCCGTGTTCGTCCTGCAACTTAGGTTATATTGGTCAAACTAGGAGGCGTTTGAAATACAGAATGAATGAGCACCGTCGGAATGTTCGTAATGAAGAGATTACCAAATCTTCTATTGCTTCCCACTGCTGGTCTCAAGGTCATCGTTTTGATTTTTCCAAAACTAACATAATTTCATCTCCTGTCTGTTCCTCCCATTTGGATATTCATGAAGCATTTTACATATTTAAAAATTCGAAAAATCTTGTTAATGATATTTCTTCCACTCCTTTCTTCTCTGATGCTTGGAAATTACTCACGTAACTTAGATTTTAGTTTAATTTTTGTTATCCTTAGATTGTTATATATTTAATCTCACTCATTTATTTATTTCCTTGTTTTTTTGTACAATTCTACTCACACCAGTAGCTATATTTAGTTTCTACTTTATAAACTTTTTCTTTTCATTTTAAACGATTTTGTGCGTTGCCGCTTTGACTGCAGCACTCGTGCTTACTTTGTTCGCCTGATGAAGGGTCGTGTGTTTTTTCGACCCGAAACAATTGTTGCGAGTTTATTGCATTTTATGGTGTTTATTCAAAGTTTGTATGTAATAATTTATGGTTTGGTACTTCCTTCTGTTATTGAGTGATGCTAAGCCACATTCTCGTATCACTTTTTCATTGTTTGTAGAGGAAACTGCACCGCAGACGATTTTGGCTGCTCTAGCCTGGATGCTGTCCAAGTAGTGGAGTGTTGTGGCTGAAGTATGGGCCCAAATGGGGGTGGCATACTCAAGATGTGGTCTTGCCAGGGCAGTATAGGTTGTCCGAAGGGTTTTAGAGTTTGCTCCCCAGTTAGTGCCACATAAGCTCTTTAGGGTTTTTAGCCTCTTTATAGCTTTGTTTCCACAATTCTTGATGTGTTCACTAAATCGCAATTCGGGATCAAGTTGTACTCCTAGGTATTTTGGATTATCTGTTTGTGTAAGGGGAACGCCATTCAGCATGATGGTAGGTCTGAATTGGTTTCTGTGTTTTCGATCCGTTGAAAGCACCATGAATAACGACTTCTGGGGATTAAATTTCAGTTTTAGATTCTGAGACCAGGTTAGGACATTCTTCAGTGATTGGTTAAGAGCGAGGGCAGATTTATCAATATCATTGCAGGTATGCCATATAGCTATGTCGTCTGCAAAGCAGGCAATATTTGTTTCATCATGTAGGTGTTGGTGGATATCGTTAACATACAAAAGAAAGAGTAATGGGCTAAGAACAACTTGAATGATCTCCCATGGAAAAATGGTTGCCATTGCCTCCAAGGAGGTTGGACTTCTGCCTGTTGGTCCGCGGAAGGTATTTTATTTCCCTTCTACCACCCAGTGGAAAATCCAAAGGAGGCATTCCCCTATCCGCCACCTGGGGACGCGCTCTCTAGGGGTTGCAGGCTCCCCCTTACACTGTTTATTAGAAATAACATTATTTCATGAATTTTATTAAAATTCATGAAAAATATGTCAAATAGAAATTATTAAAAAACACGTCAAAATAAATAAATAACATCTTTACTTTGAAACTCATAATAATGTATTTAAAAAATATTATTCTTTCATTTATTTTTTTAATTAATTAATTTCTGCATGAAAAATTCTATTTCATAAATATATTTACAATTACAATAAACAAAAAATACTCCTTTAATTTTAAATAACTATTTCTACCTGTTTCTAAACAAGTTTTTTTTGGGGGGGGAAAAATAATAATAAAAAAAAAAGTTAAATATATATGTATATGATTTTAATATAAAGTACTAGATGGCGCCACTACGTTTATTTATTTTTCTTAAAAAAAAAAAGAAAGAAAGAAAAAACTTTTAATTGCTTCGAAACATGTAGAAATAATTATTTAAAATTAAAGGAGGGTTTTTTGTTTATTGTAGTTGTAAACATATTTCTAAAATAGAATTTTTATGCAGAAATTTCATTTTTTTTAAAAAAGCTTAACTTATATTTTCCATAAAATTTTTCTCCAGGTGATTTTATCTTATTTTTAAAATTATAGAAATGTAAAGCTTAATTTATATTTTGTCTATTTTTCCCCCAAACATTTTATATGAAAATATATCTGTACTGATAAGTATAAAGGATTTAAGTCCATATTCTTGATTTTTCAGGAGATAAAAAATAAAGTTAAACTAACTAAAAACAAAGCAGAAGAATCGATTAGGAAAAAGGGATTTCGTTGACTTATACCCTTTATACCATTCAGTAGTTGTCAACCTTCATTTAATAACGGGAAAAAATTGAATTAAATATTTTATACCATACATGAATGGTAAATTTCTGACTTGAACCTTTTTTTACCAATGGATTTTCTCAAAGACTAAATGACATAGACTTAAATCCTTTATACCAATCGATTGCGATTTTTTTTCTGAGTCTGATTATGTACTTAACTCAAAATCGACATTTTTGGACTTAAATTCTTTATAATTATCAGTACAGATATATGAAGTAATTTTTACCTGCAATTTTGGTGAAAATTTAAATTGTGAATATTGGAGCATACTTAGCCTCAAAAGGGGAAACAAAATATACACATTTCCATTTTTAACATTTACTTGTTTTTTTTTATTATTATTATTTGTTTAATTTGTAATTCTCTAAAAAAAAGAAACTTGCAAAATGTAAATTACGTAATTCTAACTTAAATTTGAAATTATCCACTTATTTTTCTTTCTTTCTTCTTTTTTTTTTTTTTTTTTTTTTTTTTTTCTTTAAGAGTTTGAGAATCCCAGTCAATAAATTTTTCTAGTGCGAAGCTTCTCCATTTTGTTTCTAAGTGGCAGGCTACTTGAAAATTTGTCAGTATAACGACGTCTGAAATACTGAATTAATTCACACTAAATTTGTAGTGTAGATTTATCTTAGAAATGTATTTGAAATGTCCATTTGCCAACTTAATCTACCCTCTTGTTTCCCTGTGCTAGCACACTGAAAATTTCAAATTTACATTAGAAAGGTTTTATGAACCGATTTGCTTAAAACTCCATATATACAAGCCTTCATTAATAAATCCACTAAGTCCATTAATAAATTGTAGCTGCCATTTTGAAAAAAAAATGGTGGCAACTTCATAAGAAAAGATAAATTAGTTTACCCTTCCTAAGAGCCAGAAGGACTTATTTTAATTTTTTGATCAATAACCACTAAAAAGTAATGATATCAGTTCAAAAAACCCTTAACGGCTTAAAAGTTTGTGACGCCGCTAGTTTATGGCTATAAGAATTTGAAATATGAGTCTTAAAAATAATGATATCGAATTTTAAGTGACGCTTTGCAATTAGTTAAAATATACATAGATTTTCTTATTTGATGATTTACTTTTATCTTTTATTTATATTTATAATGAAAACGTAATATTTTTAACTTCAAGATCAGACATATATAAAATACATTCACTGATGCTTTTTCATTCGCATTTCAAATTCAAAATAACAGTTTTAAAAGGAATTATATAGAAATTCCAGTGGCCCCTCGGTGTTATTTTAAAAGATATGTTTTTAGATTCCATTAACATTACTTTTGTTTTGTCTAATAAAGTATATTTACACATTTAAACAGTGCTTTTAATTTTCAAATATACTGTCAAATAATGATACTTTCACTGAGTTTGCATTATAAAGTAAAATTACTTATTTCAATAAATTGATTTATCTTTTGCGTCACGCTATCCAAAACTGCAAGTAAAATTTGTGTAAATGTTTTCTTTACGTCACACTACCTCTTTGAGCAAATTTTCATTTAGTTGGATACTATGTTTTGGATAGCGTGATGCAAAAGATAAATCAATTTATTGAAATAAATAATTTCCAGAAATATTTTTCAGCCTGTTGCTCTTCGAGAGAAAATTGCGTGATTAGTGAAGTGACGTCATGTTAATGGAGTAGCGATTGTGAATTATTTTATTATTTAGAAGAGCCAAACTGTAAGTAGACTTCTTTATTGTTATTAAAAGGAAAAACTCTTAAAAAAAAAAGACAGAAATCCAAAAACTTTTTTTTAATAACTTTAAATATTGCCAAGACTTTTTTTTTTTTTTTTTTTTAATTTACTATTTCAATAGACTCTTTGACTTTCAAGTTAATGGAACATTTTTATCTATTTTTTTTTTTTTTCATTATTATTATTTCAAGGGATTTTTTTTTTAAATGAAGAATTTATATTTTATGTTTTATTATGAATAGTAATTAGTTTTAGAAAAGAGAAAAAAAAAAAAAAGATCGTTAAGCATATCGTAACAAAATGTTATAAATTTATAGAAATTCTTGGATTTTTATTGAAATTGATTTGAATTTCGCGCAATTACGGATCGTAATAACTAATTTTCTTTTTCTTTTTCAATACTATGCTAAGAGTTATACAATAAAAGAAAAAAGAAAGAAAAAATTCCGAAATCGTAAATAATTTTTTTTTCTCTTAAAGAAAAAAAAAAAAAAAAAAAAAAAAGTCAGATGTGTTATTATATTTTAGAAGTGTTTATGAAAATTGTTGTGATTTTATAAGTATCATATTATAAGTTATATAATATATTTTAATTTCTGTTTTATGTGTTTCTAGTAAAAAGTGATATTTTTTAATTGGTATATTATATTTTATTAAATTTAATTCAACATTTCTAAAGATTCCGAGAATCCGATTCCTGATAACGGGTCAGGAAATGCAGGTGCTAGTGACGACAAGTTAAACATTATTGAATTTAATCCCGATGTCGGAATCGAATTCGAAGCCTCGTTAAGCTATTTTAATAGTATTTGTCAGGAAAAAAATAAAGATGAGTTGTGGAAAATCACTCATATTCAAAATTATTTAAAAGGAAAAGCCCTTACAGTCTATATAAATAATTGCTTACATGTTCTCCACTGGGAAGAATTTCTCCAACTATTTAGAGAGGAGTTTACTGTTCCTGATACTAATTCATTGGCTGATTTTTCTAATATTAAATTAAATTTAGGTGATGATGTTAATAGTTATTACAATAGTAAGATACAAATGGGTCGCAGACTTGGACTTAACTCCAAATTTATACTTGAGGGATTATCAGATGGTCTCCCAATCTCATTAACACAACTAGTATTGGTGAACTCCCCTAAAGATACGACTGAATGGCGTGAAATTGTCTATAAATTAAGCAAAATGCAACCCACTGAACAGAAAAAAGAAAGCAACATTAAACTTAATATTCAGGCTCATAGCTTTACTCCACAATGGAGAAGTAATCGGCCTAGGCCTGAATATTTGTCAACCCCTATAAATAGACCTTGGACTTATAGATACCCTTATCACAATCAACCTCCACAAGCGTATGCAGCTCCTACTCCTAACAACCCATGACCATTCAGACCAGGTCGTGTCCCAAATAATGTGCATTTCCAAGAGAGGCTGCCTCCATCCCTTTGTCGGGGGGCCGTAGGACACGCTGCCACTCAGGTAGCGGTCCTACTTGCGTCAGCCGACCTCACCTCCCAGCGGTGCCTCTCGATAGCCGCTACGGCGGTGAACTAAAGAGGCGGCGTGGGCGTGAAGCTTGGCGGCGTGGACAGGTAGTCCTCCACGTCGATTGTGCTCTATGCCTTACTGGCAAGGAGGCTATACCCACTCGTCGCTCGTAAAGTAATAGGTGATGTGTTATGTTGCGGGCAGTTCCGGCGGCACGAGGCGTTGGTGCTGTCCTACTTGTAATTGTCACCTACTCTTCACCGCTGGCCTTGTTCCTCTAATAGGCTCAAGTGAGTTCCAGCACCCGCCGGAGAGCAGCTAGTTTGCTTGCGATTTTTGTGGTCTTCCCTTCCCGCGGGCTCTTCCGGGTCTGTGGGGTCGCTGGAGAGTTATGATATGTGTTTTGCTGGTTGGGTACACTTCATGTGTATAACTCTAAACCGGAAGGTGAGTTGCCCGTCTTGGCTGTGTCCTGTCCTGTCCATCCCCTTGTCGTCTTTGCTTAAATCGAGGAATTAGTAATGCTTATCACTGGGAGCGAACATGTCCTTTTAAGTTTGAACAATGTAATAATTTCTCAATGCCTAGAGCATCTCTCACTCAAAACTCCAGTAGAAGTGCAAATCCCCCTGAAGAGGTGGTCAGTCAGGAAATGGCCAATGAGGGTACAATGAGTGGCTGTTGACAATTACTAGTGTCGGGACACCTGACACAAAATCATCAGCGATCGCAAAAAACACGTCAACCAGCCAACTTAAATGCTCTCCCTGACAAAAACCTGTCTTGTCTCCTCGATACGGGAAGTTCAATTTCTGTCATCTCATGCACTTTAGTAAAGAAGTTAAAATTAAAAAAGACTCCCATTCATGAACCAATCATAGCTAGAGAAACTCATGGCACAATTAAAATTAAAGAAAAATGTGAAATATCTCTAAGGATTAGTAACATTAGAAAAAATATAGGACTTTATGTTATTTCTAATCAGTTGCCATATCTTCTTATAGGTTTACCTCATTGTGCATTATTTAACTTAAATCTTAATTTAGTAAATTTTACTGTAACTCAAAATGGTCAAAACATTCCATTAATAAATCATAATTATCAATCTTTGCATATTTTTGAAAGTAAAGTAGGTGCTAATTCCAGAGTAAATACACACACTGTAAACCAGGTGCACCGTTCACAGAGTGTTGTACAATGCTCGTCTAGATCTACTGTATTGCCAACTGAAAATACCAGTGATTTACCTACCTTGTTAAATAAATATGAGAAAATTTTCGCAAACTTGAAATATGATGTTGGTCGTATCAAAATGGAACCTCAGAGAATTCACTTAACTTCAGACTTACCTGTTTCCCTTAGAGTAGGAGTGCACAACCTTTTTGTCTGGTGGGCCACTCTCACTGTTGAGTGGGACATGAAGGGCCAGACGAGGTAATATAAAATAATGGAACTGTGCAGATGTATTCGTTGTAAAACATATATATATATCTATATATGTATGTGTGTGTGTCTTAAAATATATATTATAAAATGTTTATAAAAATTTTTCAATCAGCAAGTCAAGTGAATCTCAAAGTGTAATACTCATAAAGTTATTGAATAGTAAGCAAAAGAATTAAATATATCATGTATATAAAATACAAAAAAGGATAAATAAAATGTATTGCTTTGCAGAGAAAGGGGGGGAAAAAACGGTTATATTGGGATTCTCAAAAACACCTAGCACAAATGTAAAGGCAGATAGAGGGTACCAAAACAAGCTAAGCAGTTTTAGTGTAGGTAAGTGGGTATGAAAATACCGCTTTGAGGTATTAGCACTGGCGAGATTTTTGGGAAAAAGCTTCTCATGGTTTTGTCATTTTCCGCATGAATTTCAAACGATGTATTGTGTCACCTTCCTGTTCTGGCGTAACAGAAAGAAGAATGGTCTGCAAAAGTCTTCATTTCTTTAACGAGGATTTGGTTGCTAAACTATTATGACAGCAACCAAGGGGACCCTTTAGACAAATTAGAAAATCAGCCTCAGCCTCCTACATGCCTCCTGCTGATAACATATGTAGTTACGTCCCCATTAGCAATCAGCTAAATTATCATAATAGTTACCATTAGCAACTGAATATACTGCTGAAAATCTGTGATATATCTTATATTTTTGCAAATGTAACCAAAGCATTTCCACGACTACTGAAAATCTTGGTTTTATCTCTACACATTCTTTTAGCTGCTGCCCCATTTCTGTTTGCAACTTCATAAATCATAAAGGATGGCCACCATTATCATGGTCGGTGTTTTTATCAGTTTTACAAAATAATAAGAACCCACCGGACTTGTATTTATTTTTTATGTCTCCGGACAGAAATAAATTCGACTAACTGCACATTTGAAGTTTTTTAATAGAAAGTAATTACTATTATAAATTTACGTTCCTTCATCATTAATTTTAACACACATAAGAGAAAGATTTAAAAAAAGGGGGGTGGGGAGGAGCTTTTACTTACTAATTGTTATATTTTTCAGTTTTTAGTCTTTTCAGGTAGATAAAGGTCACTTACCAATAGACTATTCCATGATTTTTCCAATAGAAAATGAAGGAACATACTGTGGGTTACATTATTGAGAAATTGAATAGAAAACTTAGCTATCAAACAGAAATGTGTGTATAAACCAACAATTTCCCCCACCCTCCTGCAAACAACAACAAAAAGTTTTTCTAAATGCCAGTTTTGCAAATGCAATAAATGAGATATTTTTTCTTTTGTACTTTTTCATTTTTTCTCTCCTACTGATGACTAATGCAAGCTAAAATATCTGTCCTTCCACAGAAAGCAGGTTGTGCACCTCTACTGTAGCTTTTGGGTCAAATTTGCTTTTCCTCTGAGAGTAACATACATGGCTCCAAGTTCTACATCCAAAGACGCTTAGGTTTTTCAAATCAATTTTCTTGTTTAACCATATCTCTTCTGGAGTTCTTCCCTCGATAGCAGTGGATGGATGTTTGTTGTGCAAGTAGGATGCTGTACATATTGCTTCAGCCCCCGACTCTATAAGAAGGCATCCATACTCTGTTCAACTTAAACTGATACCGAAAGTAAACAAAACCACGTGTTGTTTGGCGACATGGATAATGTCACAGTTACTGTTGGCGCAAGCCAAGGTCACTCATTTCTCCCCTTCTTTTGTTAGACTTTTTGCACCTCGTCTTTTGTTACCATAACGATTTTCACTTACTTTAATGGTCTTTCATTGTTGTATGTTTTTAAGGTACAAGTGTTTGTCATAAACATCAAAACACAAAAAGAAGTGGTGGTGGGATAGTTTTATCTTTTAACGAGCTCTTTATTGTTTGGAGGGGGGGGGTTGACTAAGGGATTAACCTCAACACATGTTTTTCATGAATAACAAAAGTCGCCATTTCCGCAGGAAAGACACAAAAATGGAATACCTTGGTAACCCATTTGTTTACTTCTGGTATCACTTTAACTTGAACGGACTATAGTGATATTAATTAGTGCCTGATTCTTCCTCTCAGCCACTCCATTTTGTTGTGGTGATTCTGGGACCGACAATTGTCCATGTATACCATGTTTGGCGAGGTATTTATTGAATTCCTCTGACTTGAACTCACCGCCATTATCACTTCTTAGGATTTTTATTTTCTTCTTTCTTGTGTAGGTTCTCTACCATATTCTTATATTCCTCAAACTTCTCTAGATCTTGGTCTTTTGTTCTTATTGGATATACTGTGGAATATCGTGAGAAATCATCTGTGAATACAACAAAATAATTTGATCCTCCTAGTGAAGGTGGAGAGATTTTTCCGACTAAGTCTGAACGTTTAATTTCTAGTACAACTTTAGCTCTGGTATTTGATTTAGGAAACTGCTTTCGCTTCATCTTTCCTTGTATACATACAGAACATGGTTTGACCTTTTCATTGTTCATGAGTCTAACATCAATCATTGTGCTTGGAGAAGGATGGCCCAGTCTGCAATGCCAAAGTTCACTGTCAGTTGTCTTTGAGACATATGCTGTTGGCTGATCATCTTCTACTACATATAGCCTTCCTTTCCTTTTAGCTCTCAAAACTATTTCTTCATTTTTAGGTATTTTTGTTTCTCCGTGAACAAATTCAACCTTAAAGCCCTTTTCTTCAATCCTACCTATGGATAACAGGTTTCCACCTAACTTGGGTACATACAGTACATTATTGAGGGTAATGTTCTTCCTGTCATTTGAGTCTTCAGAAACAGTAGTTGTTATGCTACCTGTTCCTACCACTTGAACCTTTTCCGAATTCAACCTTTTCAACTTCCACTTCTGAATTACAATCCATTAGAGTTGTGAATTTGCATATGTCAGATGTCATGTGCTCTGTCGCACTGCTGTCTAAAATCCACCTAGTTGAATTATTTTGCTTCTCTTGGTTTGTCAGCAATGCCCAGTTTGTCTTCAAATTTATGGCAGCTTTGGCACTATTATGGCTCTTTTTTTGTGCTTCATCACAATTTCGAGATATGTGGCCCCATTCACCACAACTAAAGAGCATCTAGTAATTTTCTTTTGGCTCAAATTTGGTTCATTTGTTTTCTTAATTTGCCACTCCTTGTCAGAATTTGTACAGGTTTCTTCTGACTGTAACTCTTTGCATGGAGTGCACGTTCTTCATGATCTTCAACAGCAGTTGCATTTCTGGAAATTCTTTTTCCTTCTGTTAGTCTGGATTTCACTATTGTAGTTGTCAAGTTTGCTTCATCTTTTTCTAGGTTTAGAATTAGGCTTTCGTACGATTTTGGAAGACCTATTAGCATGACTAGTGCTACTTCCCTATCAGTAAATGCATAGCCACCATTTTGACAATTTTCAATGAATTTCCATCAGTCTGGCGAGATACGATTGAATAGTTTCGCCAGGTTTCATAACAATTTTTAAGAAATCTTTCATTAATTGCAAAACATGAGGCAATCCAAATTTTGTGTGTGCATTTCCTTTAAGGCTGTCCAAGCATCTTTCGCTTTGATACAATCACCAATGTCGTGAAAAGTGTCTTCAACTATCAAGAACATCATGGTTAATGTTTCTTTATTCTTCTTCTTTTCAGTGTCCGTCATCTCTGCTCCGTATCCAGGATCAACCGCATCCCAGCATTTCTTCTGTACTATAATTGCACGCGCACGTATCGCCCATGCATGATAGTTATCACCATTTAACTTCTTCAATTTATAATCTTCCATATTTTTTTTGAGAAATAAAAACAATAATCAACAAAAGTATTTCTTCTTTTAACACCTTTAAACTTTGGCAAAGTGCGATTAATGTTTTCTCTTCGTCAACATGCGATGATAGCTACCGGCGATTAGTAAAACGTAATCTTTTTCAATCCACGAAATTTACGACCATTTCTTCAGAGCTTCATGCTGATAACGTGTTATGAAGTATAATTGGGTTGAAATAATCATATAATTCGTGAACATTTTAGTTTAATTATGCATATTTAAAGATAAAGGATATCACGGCTGGGATTGCGGTGCCTCTTTCTTAAGTTTGATCTTAAATCTTACGAACTTTCGTAGAAGGGCGTGGTTAAGAACGATCTTAACTTAGTATTGCGGTGCCTCAAGCGTAAGTCCTCCGCGTGTCCTCGTAAGAGAAAGCCAGCCAGCCAATGGGAGACGCAGAGCGAGCTATGTTGTGATTGCGCGCGCATCCAGTTACGATTCGACTTAAGGGAGGCATACTATTGTAACAGTCGCAGCTATCGTAATCGTAGATCACAAATCCTGGAATTTGCGATCGGCTCACAAATTATGATACTATTGTAACATTTGTGACTATCACAAATGGCAACCCTTCGATCGCAAATTTGTGATTTCCGGTAACTGGCATTTCGATTATTTTAACGATTGGCTTCACTGATTGGCTGATATGTAGGTGTGTCCGGTGTGCCGTGCTGCCGTGTGCAATACAATGTTTATATTTACAAACATTTGAAAAAAAAAAAAATGATATATTTACCAATTTTTAAATACGAATGAAGTGATTGATTACATTTCATTTTAATTTCATTTTTCAGTAAAAAGTGTCTTTTGTGTGATGTATAAGTAGAGAAAAAAATATAAAATAAAACTATATATTAACATCCTAGTTAAACTTACACATATAGTACTTTTCCTATTTTCGTAATAAAAAGTTCATTTAAGAGTGTTTTATTTATAAAATATTTTCTCTTTTATTTATGTATTTTGTAAAAGTCCTACACAAAATGGGAAATAGAGGGGTTAGTCTAATTTTTTCATTATAAACAAAGTGTCAAAAAGTAATTTTGAAGTTGTTTAAAAGCAAGATATTTAAAAATATTTCCTTGTAATATTTCATTTTCTAACATCAAAAAGCATCTTTTGAAAAATTGATTCTAATTAATGTCTTTATACATCTGTTATCTAATATATATATATAATTATATAATCACTACAACTATTATTCTACTGATTAGTGTTTCAAAAAGTTATTTTTTAGTTTGAAGTTGGTTTTTAAAAAGTATATAGAACATTATTATTAAAGAAAGAACCCAGTCAACACAAATTCATGTAGATTAGGTCAAAGTACATAATATGATATGTCCATATTACAGCTAGATTTAGATTTTTCACCAGATCTTGTAGATATTATATTGAAATGTATTTTTATGTAATAAGTGTCTTGAAGCCAAAATAAATAAACATGTGAACATAATATAGACATGTCCATTTTAGTGCATATTACATCCAAAAATTATCTATATTATTTAAAGATTTATGTAAACATAGATGATGGCAGAATGAAATCAACAGCGAGTGCTGTTTTTCTTTTTCTTTTCTTTTACTTTACACTGTGACATTACATATTAATCTAGCAGAGCTATGCAGTGGGCATTTGGTAAAATCTACCGAAAGAGCCTAAAAGAAAATTTAAAAGCTTTAAGCTTTATTTATATTAAATATTATAATTTAAAAACTTTATATTTAAAAAATTATCCTGAATTAAGCTAAGGGAAAAAAAAAAAAACTTGATTTTTTCTTTTTTTTTTTTTTGCAAAACATTAAATAAATAGTATTAAATATATTTAGATTTCCTTCTCTGCCAGCACTCATGTACGTAAATCAGTTTTAGGTTGATTTCTTTAGAAATCAAGGTTGATTTAAAGGTAGGTTGATTTCTTTAGAAATCAACCTACTACAATCACTTTTTTTTTTTTTTTTTTAAATCTATATATAATAGAAATTTGTCATCACAGTAACTTCCAAAATAATACTCCAAATCGAACCAAAATTGGACAGCGAACTTATCTTACAAATATCTAGGATGAGTTCATTAACGATGGTTGCTGTGCTATTTTATTTTCAAGAGTTCACTTGAAAATTACAAATCCACATTGTGATAAGTGTATTTAAGGTTGGATTTGCTTGAATTTTGATATATACATAGGCCATATAAGTGTCTCAACCAAGTTTATTAATGAAATTTATCCGCTCTTTTCTTACAAAAAAAAACCTGGATACCTTAAATTAATTAGGGCTAATTGAAAATTTATTATTACAATAACTATTGAAACACTGAATTAATCAATGAATTCAAGCCAAAGTTGGGTAGTGAACTTATATAAATGTTTTGATGATAAGTTCACTGGACAACTTGCTCTGCCATTTTGCTTTCAAGTTGCAGTCACTTGAAAATATGCCATCATGATAACTTTTGAAATACTAGGCTGATTTAAACCAACGTTGGAAAGTAAACTTACAGTTCAAATATTTGGAGTAAGTTTGCTGTGCAACTTGTTCTGCAAAGGGATCTTCTCATTCAATATTTGAGTTTACCGTAGCATTCGCATGAAATAGATTTTTCTTTTCTTTATGTAAATACAAATGCAGTATTACATTTTTTTTTTTTCTTTTTAACCATATTACATTTACAGATGGCTAAAAAATTGTAATTTATCTTTTTAAAACTTTTTTTTTTTTTTTTTTTTTTTTTTTTTTGCCAGTGAAGAAAATAACACATCTCCTCTCGCTTTTTTTTTCTTCCTTACTACAAAATTTTACATAAAAAAATATTTAACAATTTTTAATTTCTTTCTCACTCATCACACATTTATTTAAATCAGTTATTTTATTGATCGATTCTAAATCAGAATTATTCGCAGATTCTAATCCCCTATACCAACTAAGTTTTCTGGTAAACATCTAAAATATTAACTCGTAGAAAGATGAAACCTTTTGACCTGTTCGATAAATATAGACAGAGTATTTAGTACTTTCTCTTAGGTTTTATTTAATGTTTGCTGGATAAGAATGAACAGTTTCATTACAACTTAACTCTTTGTTTTATTTGTCAGATTACATATTTATAGTCGAGTGCAAGTCAGATATTGATTTGGTAGTAATTTTTAGAACACTGGCAAATTGTGCCATAGGACAAACCTTTTTTGAAAGGCCACCTCTCTGAAGGGCCAGTTTTCTATAAATCAAGATAAATGTGTGAAAATAATTCGTAGAAAGTTTTCTGAATTTGCTGTAAAATTAGAACTTCATTTAGAAAGATTGGAGTGTGAGGTTGATTTTTCACGTAGTTGGTAAAAAAAAAAAAAAAAAAAAAAAAAAAAATCAGTCTTCCACTACAATATTTCTAAATGAAATTTCATGGTTGATGTATTATTGAATATCTATATATTAACCCCTTCCGCTCCAGGCTAGCTGTAGTGTAAATGTCTGAAATACCAGATTATAATTTTGAAATAGTATCGTATACTTTCTTTGGACGTATGCACGTACGTCCCTGGAGTGGAAGGGGTTAATTTGACACGTGTTTTGTCTGTATCCACTAAATCGAGAGAACAGCTTGGTGTAAAAATTTGGCTGAGGTGTCGGGGCAGGAGATAAAAACATGTTTGCGAGCTTAACTTAGCTCCAAATTACTTCACGGTGAAGAAGTTGAACATGGGGGGACTAGACTTGAATACTATAAAATCAATTTCTGTGATTTTGGAATTTTCGATTTTAAAGAGGAAAAGTAGATTTTTTTTTTTTTTTTTTTTGGGGGGGGGGGGGGGGAATTAGTTTAAGAAGGAAATCCCTTTTAGACACACATGTAGCACCACATTTTAAAGGACTTGAAATTTCGGGTAGATTGGGGATGTTTGTATACAATATAGTGTGCCCCCTGGTGGGGAAAAATGGAACTGGGTGATTTTGTAGTAGACCCCATCATATTACACCTTATTTTAAAGGTCTTAGTATTTCCTGACCATTGGTGATGTTCGTACAGAACACACTGTTTCCTCTGGCGGTGGAAAGCTCAACTAAAGGATTTTGCAGTTGACACCACCAAAATTTTTTTTAAGTGAAATGTCATAAATTTTATTAGACGTTTTAACTTGAAATACATTTAAATAATGAGTTTATTAATAACAGTAATATAACTATTTAAGTTATACAAATAACAGTTTTAATAATTTCACTAAATTAATACACTATCACTATCAATATATCATTACACCAGCACAACGATTCAGCTCTTGGTTGCAAAGCACATGCAAACGAGGAGCTGTCTAGACCAATTCCCTAAAATGACGCAGCAGTTTAACATCAAGTTGTGAAATATATATGGAGAAAAGTGGTGTAACTTCCCTAATAGTGTATTGATTTAACATGGTGTCTCAAAATGTAGTAAGAGAAGCGAGAATGAAAACGCTGAGAGTTTGCTTATATCGTGAGTGGAATCAGAGCCCGAATCTAGAACCAATTTTTTTTTCCCCTTAAATTAAGTTTCAAAGTTGAAAACCATGTTGCCAGTTAAAATATACTGGTTGGCTATGGTAACCAGGCGACTGTATTTCATGAGCCAAGTTAATACTAAAGTATAAATTGCCAGCATGCGATTAATATGAAAGCACCAAATGGCAATTATAACACTTAAATTAAAGGATTATGTGTCATTCTTGAAACCACTTGGATTCTAAAATATGCAAATATTATGGTGCAAAAGATGTGATTGTGATGCAGAAAAAGACTCTTTTAAAATTGGATGCATTTTTAAACAAAAACAGCTAGTTCCATTAAACTGATCGGCATGAAAGTTGCCTCTGACACCATTTCAGTATATTCTTATGTAAAATGACTTCCTGAATCCGAATATGATGCCCATTTTGCCCTATCACCCACTGTTTTTTAGGAATGGCACCCTATTTTTTATAATTTTTCAGTGATTTTATGGCTATGAATTTGATTTCTAGGAGGGGAGAGGATTATTTTAACCATTAAATGCCTTCTGAGGGGTTACAGAGTTGGAAAATTCTAAAACATTAACATTTGCGACAAGGGAAAAATTTTGGGTAAGAAACTGAAATTATGCATTACATATCTTATATTTTTTTAATCTGTTATTAATGTTATTTTTTAAACTTTATATTTTTTTTGCTTTTAGGTGTTAAATTATTTTTAATTCTTCAAATCAAATTCATGGTCATAAAATTATCAAACAGGGAAAAAAATCAGACAGGAGGTGGTGTATCTAGAAAATGGTGGGTGACTAGGCAAAATGGGAGTCACATTCGGATTCAGGAGGTCATTTCACATAAGTTGAGCAAGAATGGTATCAGATGTCGAATTTTTTTTTCTTTTTGCAGAGCAGTGTTCCCCCCTCCCCCCCCCCCAAAAAAAAAAAAAAATCATTTTACACGCAAAGTTCAAAATCTTAAAATTGAAAAACAACTCTTGTGAATCAATTCACCAATAAGTAAATCAAAATTATGCGTGCCCTCTATACAAAGCAAAACCCAAATTTATTTGACTTTTTTTTTTTTTTTTGCTTTAAAAGTGTATTGTAACAGCAAGTTATCTTTTAAAATGCCAATGCAACAAGTAAAAAAAAAAAAAAAATCTAAATTAACAGCAAGAAAATTCATACCCCCCCCCCCCCTCCTTAAATCATGAAAAAAACACTATTTAAAATCTTAAATTAAGCAATTTATTAATTAATTGAAACAGTGAGATAGCTGGATTACAAACCTTTTAATTTCAATATAACTTAAAGCACGATAAATTATTTTATTTATAAAAGAATAACCCAGAAATATTTCAAAAATAACTCAAAATTTAAACACATAAGATATTATTAGATCCCCTACTAAGCAAAGCATTTATTTAACTCTGCATTACATGAAGATTTAATTAGAAATAAAAAAAAAATATGTAACATTTTCTTACTCAATGTAGCACCTTTCATAATAAAGTGTTTTAAAATTTAAGTGGGATAGCAGTATCAGAACCCAAAATTTCAACTTATATTATACTCACTGAAAAAAAAAAACTACTCGCCACAAAATATGATTATCTTACTCTATTTTTTACGTATAAGGTGATGAGAATTTTTTATTGGTAAAAGAGGAGAAAATATGCAATGTCTTTTATTTTATAAGAAAATAGAAAACATTCAATTTTGAAAAAGAGGTCATTTTAGAGGACACAAAATTGAATGAAAATGATTATAAAAACCAATTCAAAAGCTACTTTGCACAAGTGGTGGAAACATTTTTATCACAAATGATGAATTTGAATCAGTATACCTTAATTTAAATTAATAATATATGGATATGTTTACATTGCTATCTTTAGAAAAGAAAACTTTTGTCAATATCAGTATTGCAAGCATATTTTCAGCATATACAACCTTAAGTAACGATGATGCAGGAGTATAAAATGATTATTTTTCATTCCCTAATTAATAAAATGCAATGTGTACCCAAATTATCCTATGCTTTTAAATCATTACTTACATTAAAACTATTAAACATAAATGTTTCAATTCAATAAAAAAATTAAAGAAAACATAATGTATAGTATATACCTAAATTTGGAAAGTTGAAACTTTAAAGAATATTTCTGAATTTTAATGCTTAAAATATTGTAGGAGTTAAAATATCTCAAGAATGTAGGAGTTACAATAATCTTATAAAAAAGAGACTGTATATAAATTTTGTGAATAAAAAAAAATTACATTAATGAATTTTAGCATTTCATCAATAGCTTAAAAATTCTAGAAAGTAACTCTCTCATAATCTACTTTTAGATACAAAATTAATTCCCCACATATAGAGTTTTTCTTTTTCCTAATAAGAATTTTAACTCTACAATTTAAATAATTTTGATGAAAATCAATTTAGAATTTAGGTTTGTAGTTGTATCAAGCTGCTTTATATTATTTAATGACTTCTGTGATAAATTAGGGGTCAAACTACTTAACATGCAAAATCACTAAAACTTCCTACTTGTCTGCAGAAAGAATGGCGAGGAAAGACTTATTAATAAGTATATCATATGTATTACTAAAAGAATTCATTTATACCTGTGAATGATATTTAAGGAGTACTTAACGCATTCAGTACCATTAGTGTAAAAATATAGTATGACTTTTTTTAACAAGGAACAAACGATACAAAATAATATACATACAGTTAATAATAATAGTAATAATAATTATTATTATTATAAAAAATCAGAAATATGCTGTTCATCTCACATTATTATACAATTTATTGCGATTTTTTAAATAATGAATCATAAATGAACAATATTGGACGTTTTCGTGTTTGTGCGATATCACGTTTAATGAAGTAAATCTTGTCATTTTAAAATTATACAAAGGTTTTAATTTCATTTTCTGTATCAATAATAACACTCCACACACAAAAATAAATAAATAAATAAATATTTTATTTTTCATTGATCAACCCTACTACCCGCCATCTTACTTGTGAGAGCGCAAGCAGTCGCAAATTTTTATGTCAACAATCACAACTTTACGATCCATATGGCCGATGGCGTTACATTTGTATCAAAATTACGACTACGATCCGACTTGTGATCTACGATAGCTGCGATTGTTACAATAGTATGCCTCCCTTGGATTGCTCTGAGGTCGTCGTAAGATAGTGAGGCACTGCAATACGACTTGCGTTTTGTTTACATCTTAAGACAGAGTTTGTGCGTAAAAGATAGTGCTGAGCGAGGCACCGCAATCCCAGCCCACAACATGCTGCATAGCGCAGCGCGCAAAAGTCACGGAGTTATTTCTTACTCCGTGGCAAAAGTCCACGGATTAGGAATCTCCTAATCCGTGCCATGGTATTAGAGGGCTCTCTACCTTCATGATCGGCCGTGACTACGCGACCGGCTGGTCCGGTTTTCCAGATCTCCGGTCTCCCTGACCGGCCGACGCAGTAGGCTACTGCGCTTCGCTGTGTTTTGGTTAGATTTTCTGCTAGCCAATGAAAAGTGTACAATGGAGGAAAAAGAAAATATGAAGAAAAAAGTTGATTACGGTAACCTCATTCCTTTTCCAGGAGTAGGGTTGATAGATATTATGATGTATCACTATCTGGCTCAAACAATGATTGCTATTGTATTGTATTGTATTGTATTTTATTTTTTTTATTTATTGTTTGTTTGTTTACAGGAATCTGTGATCCCTGCTTGAAGGTAAAAGTTATTAAAAATGGAACAATCGCATTTTTTTTTCTTTTTAACACTTACAAATTTGTTAAAGCAGTAATGTGCAGTATTGTAAAAACACTAAAATGACTAAGAAATAGGAAAGGGATACATTAAAAATTTAAATTTTATTATTTTCAAAAAATGTTTTATTTATCCTTCTTACTTCGTCCATATTACTTCCAATAAATATCCTGATTTTTTCTTACTATAATTTGCACAATATAAATGCATTTTATAGCTTATAATTATGAATGAGAGGTAACAATTTCTTTATTTGGAGTTTGTGAAAAACAGGCTATTCTGGAAGGAATTTAGATACTGAAAGTAAAAAGAAGTTTTAAAAAAAAACTTCCTTATGAATTTAAATACAAAATACTTCAGACTTCTCAAAACGTAAAATTGTCTAAATGATTAGAAACTCTGTACCATTTCCAGAATTTAGTAAAATTTCATAAACAAGTTACCACTGAAAAATAGTTTGAAAAACAATTTTAAATAAAGTATTAGTGTTCTTTTGTATCTCCATCACAGTCGTTTTGTTTTGCAAAATAGTTATCCAAAGTGCAATAGCTAAAGGACAAGTTTTCACTTATATTAAGTATTTCTGACCATTAGCTTTTTAGTCACCTAAATTTAGTAAAAAAAGAAATTGAAAACAGGCTGTCACTAAAAAATGTAAGCCATTTATGAATGATATATATTATTATTATTGAAGGAACTGAAAGTGGATTTAATTTTTAAGAAGAATTCATAAAACTGATTGCCATGAATATATGTATATATCTAAATAAGAAAGCTTTTTCAATAAGTTTTATTTATTTTTTCAGCTTCTGTTATATTATTATACGTAAAGTATAGTATAAGCTTGATATAAAGCAGATTTTATAGTACAACATTAACTATATGTATAACCATTCAAAAAGGTTATAAATCAAACACAACTAAGATGTTCAAATTGATTTAAGATTTAACATTATTCAATTATAATGCATTATATACAATATTTCCCTATTGTCCCATCATGTTAGGCTTTTACTGTATCTTATTAAACAGTGTGATAATTATTTTTTTATTTCAAAATTATTTTTATTGATGTGTAATAATAGTTCTTTCAGCATATCATGACTAAATTTTAAAAGTAAATTTTCAAATTAGAGTTGAAACATATAGAGAAATCCAGAATAGTATGCTAACTCGCATTCATAAACTTATTGTTTGCTTTAAAAAAAAAAAACTGATTTTAGCTTTTTTGTTAAATAAATTTTAAACCATGACACTTGTCGTTTCTTTATTCCTATAATCATCTGTGTAAATTTAAAGTATTAAATTGCATATCTTCCTGTTAAACATATTCATATTTGAATAATTTGTTCAGTTGAAATCTGCTCATATTCAACTAAGTTAAATTGAAAGATATTTATATATTTATCATGCATTCCATCATAAATATTTGTTTAATTGGATTTTACATGATACATTAAAAAAAAAAAAGTTAACCACATTATTTTTCATGATTTGATTATTTTTTATATTGAATAGTTTTTAAAAGTTAAATTAGGAAGCTTTTGCAAAAAGTGTTTCATGTATGATTTAATCCCCCCCCCCCATAAGTTTTTAAAAAGAAACTTCCCATATTCAGCTAAATTAAACTGAAAGATGTTTATATATTTATCATAAATTCCATCATAAATATTTGTTTAATTGGGTTTTACATGCTATGCTACATTTTTTAAAAAGTTAACCACGTTGTTTTGCATGATTTGATTATTTTCAATATTGAGTAGTTTTTTAAAGTTAAATTAGGAAGCTTTATCAAAAAGTGTTTCATGTATGATTAAATCCCCCCCCCCCCCCCCAATAAGTTTTTAAAAAGAAACTCCCTATAAACTAAAGGAAGTTTTTTAAAAGTGTTTCATATATGATTAAATCCCTCCCCCCCCCCCATAAGTTTTTTCAAAAGAAACTTCCCATATTCAACTAAATTAAACTGAAAGATGTTTATATATTTATCATAGATATTTGTTTAATTGGGTTTTACATGTTATGCTACATTAAAAAAAAAGTTAACCACATTGTTTTGCATGATTTGATTATTTTCTATATTGAGTAGTTTTTATAAGTTAAATTAGGAAGCTTTTTCAAAAAGTGCTTCATGTATGATTAATCCCCCCCCCCCCCAGCATAAGTTTTTAAAAAGAAACTTCCTTATGAATTTAAATACTTCAGACTTCTCAAAATGTAAAATTGTCTAAATGATTAGGAACTCTTTACTATTTCCAGAATTTAGTAAAATTTCATAACCATATCACTTACAAGTAGTTTGAAAAACAATTTTAAATAAAGTATTAATGTGCTTGCTGTATCACTATCTCTATCACAGTCATTTTATTTTGCAAAATGCGAAAAGTTATCCAAAATGCAATACCTAAAGAACAAGCTTTTCACTTTTTTACCATAGAATTTCATTAAGTACTACTATTATTCAAAAAATCTTCGCCGAGAATGTCACAATTAAAGATGAATCTTTTTTTTTTTAAAGTATTGGGATTTCTGACCAATTGTGAAAAAGGCGTTTCAGTCACATAAATTTAGTAAAAAAATAGAAATTGAAAACAGGCTGTCACTAAAAAATGTAAGCCATTTATGAAAGATGTATATTATTATTGAAGGCCCTGAAAGTGGATTTAATTTTCAAGAAGAATTTCTAAAACTGATTGCCATGAACATATATATATCTAAATAAGAAAACTTTTTCAGTAATAAGTTTTATTCATTTATTTATTTTATTTTATTTTTTTATTTGCTTCGTTTCTACTATATTATTATATATAAAGTACAGTATAAGCATGAGATAAAGCAGTTTTTTTACTACAACATTAACTATATGTATATCCATTCAAAAAGATTATAAATCAAACACAACTAAGATGTTCAAATTGAGTTAAAATTTAACACTATTCAGTTATAATGCATTATATAAAATATTGCCCTATTGTTCCATGATGTTAGGCTTTTAATGTATCTTATTAAACAGTGTGATAATTATTTTTTCATTTCAAATTTATTTTTATTGATGTGTAATAATAATTCTTTCAGCATGTCATGACTAAATTTTAAAAGTAAATTTACAAATTAAAGTGAAACATATAGAGAAATCTAGAATAGTATGCTAACTTGCATTCATAAACTTATTGTTTGCTTTAAAAAAAAATCATTTAAGATTTTTTGCTAAATAAATTTTAAACTCAACTTAAACCATGACACTTGCTGTTTCTTTATTCCTATAATCATCTGTGTAAATTTAAAATATTAAATTGCATAGGGTCAGGTGGGGTAAAATAGGTCAGTTAAAAAAAAAAAACTTAAAAAAAACATCCAAATATTTTTTAAATTATAATTTTGCTGGTTTCATATAATATTATTTAAATTAGTCTTCATTTGTATACAAAATTAACTGTAACTGATACGTTTTAGTTACAGCCAGTAATTATTTGTGTGTTTCGTATTAGTAACTTGAATGTGTTGCTAAGAAAAACTTTGGTTTTGAACTAATTCAAAAGCAAATTTTACAGTTTTTCATTATCATATTCCAAAAAGCACATTTTTAAGATGAATTTCCTAAACTTCCGTGAGAAAAAAAATGTATATACAATAGAGAGCCAGAAATCCGCCGAAGTTCGAAATCCACACAGCTTGTCAGATACAAACAATGAAATTCACTATTAATAAATTACAAAACTGCAAATCAGAATTTTTTAAAAAGATCTTGAATACAGATTTTATGTTTGCATTTTATGATTACAAAAAAGAAAAACAAAATAATAATAATATGAAAGACTGCAAGAGCCAAGTTGCTGCTAATGAAATTGACAGTATATTTAAATTCATCAAAAGGAAATAATGATTATTGTGATATGATGATATCAATCAGGTAAATAATAATAAACTAATTTTTTTTTTAATGCTTTCTGAAAAAGGCATAATTTTTTAGGAAGAACTCAATAAAATTCGTAGAAAAATAAATTTGTGTTCCTACTATTTACAATAAATAAAAAAATAAATAAATCATGCAGGTTCAAATTTAGTTTAAAACTAGTTATATGTGAACAGATTGTATCTAAATTTGACAAATATTTTATTCATGTTTATTTATTGTTTTATTTTATATTTTTGTAAATGTTCTTATGTACCTAGTAATTTAATATTCAGTGTTATTCACTAGTATGTGTTTAGTTTGAATAATATTCTGTTTTTATTTTTCAAAGTGAAAATCATTTTTTATGGGCCCCGAAATCCACAAAATCCTAAAATCTGCACAACCTCTGGTCATGAGCTGTGCAGATTTTTGACTCTCTACTGTATTAATATTTTGGAGTAAAAAAACACATGTGAGGTAAAATAGGTCAATTGTTGAATCATGTTAGGCTTATGTTAAGAGGGAAAAACAAAAAGACAATACATATTGAAGTTGAATCAAAGCATTCAGTTTGTAGGTGTAATTCAAAAAGTTGTTTCATTCCAGCTTATTTAAGAAAGGTGCCACTTTTTCATACAAATGGCAGGCAGGACACAGCATTCTCCTGAAACTCTGCAGTTTAGCATCAACTTAAAATGCAAGAGTGGATGAATCTAGATCATCAATCTCCAATTTGACAAATTAATTCTAGTGCGACTTCAACAGTCATGGAAGAGGATACTATTTATATATTATCCTTTTAAGTACATAAAATCTGCTATTATAAACACTTTATCACCCAATCAAACATTGTCTTCCAAAGATACTTTGGAAAATGCACAGAAAAATCAGGAGTAATTTTAACAACCAACTTATTTTTCAATTGATTGTATGATGAAAAAATCAACAGAGATGCTAAAATCACAGAAACAACAATTGTAAAAGAAACAAAAAGCAAGTCTTACTCAAGAAGAAAATTTGGACAGCATCAGTACTAATAAATTCGTAAAAGTTGGAAAATGTGTTAAAGTAGAATTTCCTGGGGAAAGATCAAAGAAAATATTTCATGGCATTATTCTTTCGCCCAATCATGAATATTCTGAAAAATTTGAAGTGATAAATAAAAGTGGAAATGGAAGTTCCTACTGGAATTTTCCAGAGAAAGATATTTCTGATGTAGATGCATCGTACATAAATTCTAAATGTTTTTCCTGAGCTAATGATGGACCATACAGACATTTTTTTCCCTTGAAAGAACACAAAATCAAGTTTTTATAAAAAAAAAAGGAATATGTATGTGTAATTTTATTTGCATGAAGTAAGTTGTATTAAAATTTAAAATAGTTTTAAAGGATGACTTATTTTACCCCAACCCATGGGGTAAAATAAGTCACAAACAGCATATTTTAAAATTTATTTTTCAGCACAAATTTTTTTGTTTTTTGAGAGGTATTTCTCTTAAGATGTCATAAGGAATATTCATTTGCATATTTTGTGCAATTTTTTAACAAATGGAACCAATACATTTTCTGCTGTTTAAGTGCATATGTAAAATATGCTGTTTTTTGATCTATTTTACAACACCTGACCCTATCTTTCTGTTAAACACATTCATATTTGAATAATTTGTTTAGTTGAAAGTTGTTAATATATTTTTCATAAATTCCATCATAAATGTTTGTTTAATTGGGTTTTACATGCTACATTAAAAAAAAAAAAAGTATGCTACATTGAAACCTCATTATTTTGCACAATTTGATTATTTTCTATATTGAGTAGATTTTAAAAGTTAAATTAGGAAGCTTTTCCAAAAAGTGTTTCATGTATGATATCCCCCCCTCTCCGTACTTAGAATTTTTCCTCATTTATAATGAGTGAATATTTTTATTTTACTTTAACTGTAATAGTTTTAATTTTCTGTTTACATAAATTTTTTGTTTATCAGTCAACTTCAATAAATTGATTCTCTATTTTAAATATATTGATATATTGTTATTAAACACAAATTTTTTAAAAGCAATAATATGTAGTATTGTATACTCTAAAATATAAATAGCAAAGAAATAATAAAATAATGCATTACAATTTTAATTTTGTTATTTTCATTCTTATTTTGTCTATATTACTATAATATGGACTAATAATAATTATATTATTGAACCAACTGAATTTGAAAGAAAACAAATAAATTAGATTCCTGAAAATTTTCAATGGTGACAAACTGTAGTATAAAACTTTGTAACCTATGTTATTATCCTAACTTGCAAAGAAAAAATTAAGATTAAATTAAAATGTATTTTTACATATTAAAATATGCCTAATCTGTGAGCATCTATAATGTATAATCCACATTAAATCTGAATGAAAGAAATTGAATTCTTGGAAAATTTCAATGGTAACAAGTTTTTTTTTTTTTTCCTCCTCTGATATTTTAAAAATTAATTTGTACTTTGAGACTGTGACATTTTTCAAATATTTACTAATCATTTACTGTCAATATATGGTGTTTTTGCACATCTGTCAAAAGTATTATAATAGCCAACACATCTTTTTGCAGATTAACTGTGAAGAAATGATGGTTTTATTTATCAATTATTTTTATTTCTTATATTTTTTGTATTGTTTATAAAATTATGCAAAAAATTCTCCCCCCAAAATTAATAAATAAACTTTTTTTTTCTATTATTTATCAACAAAACTTATTAGATGCTTTGCCTTTTTGTTCTAACTGTTGAGTCTTAATTTTTTCTCACCTTAAACCTAAACTATAATGAAAAACAGAAAACCTTTTTATTTATTTCTTTAAGATATATATTTAGTAGAATAATTTAATGCTAAAAGCGAAATAAAAACTTCTAAAGTTCATTTTTATTAATAGAGGGCGACACCAGACATTTTTTCTGTTAGAGCTTTCAACTTTTATCCATGAAGATAGAGGAAGCTCTTCATGCTTTTATCCCATTCTCTTTGTCGAGAAATTTTTCCTCAAGACCCCTTTTTGCCTTTTCACATATTTATGATAAGGGTGTCTTGTTTTTCAATAATAAACATAGATATAATATCTATATAAATATAGGCCTCCTGCCACTCACTCTTACATGCCCTATATTTTTAAAATTTGGCCTATATTTTCAGTGCATATCCTATATTTATTTTTTAGATTAATAACACGAGTGGTAAGGATAATTCCTCAGATTGCAAGACACATAATTAAAAAAAAAAAAAACAAAAAAAAAAAAAAAAAATGGAAGATATGAAACTTTGTGACTTTCAAAATCTTAAAGCAGTATTAAGTCTCTATCATGAACATAGAATGTGTCTTTTAAATTATGTGACACCTTGACAGTTTGTTAAAACATCTTCTGCCTTACTGAATGAGAAACCATAAGTAATCTTCGTATAGTTTAAGCTAAAATCTAAATCAGAGGTGGAGTTATTACAAAAGTTTTATAGCAATATGTATAAGAGCCATGGGGTAATATTTAGTATGTACTATTACTTCGTGATAAGAACTGTTATGGAAGTTGTAAAAAAGAAAATGAAGACAATAAAACAGGATTGGATTGGCAGAAAAAAAAAAGTCACCGGAAAGAAAGTCAAGCGAAAAAAAAGTCACCAGAAAAAATCTATTAAAAGAGAATAAATAGATAAAAATGTGTTTTAAAAGCTTGTAAGAATGTTTTAATTTAGAGTGAGTATGTGACGAGTACTTATATTTAGTATAACTGAAAACTATGTGAAATAAAGGCAGTGTTCAAACAAATGAAACTCAAACAAAACTAAGAAAGAGCAGAGGCCACCACGGCTTAAGACGGGTGGAGCAGGATAAACAAATTTTACCGTCGCTTAACTTTCCCCAAAATCTCTGCAGACCATATTATAAGTCAGAAAAGGTTAGGATTAAATTATATTTATTCTTAGGTTAAGAGGCCTCTCCACTTATTGTCCCCAGAAGCCAGAGCCAATGTTATTCTATGGCGAACTTCGCCCATTATAACTTGACAGTTTGTTAAAACATCTTCTGCCTTACTGAATGAGAAACCATAAGTAATCTTCGTATAGTTTAAGCTAAAATCTAAATCAGAGGTGGAGTTATTACAAAAGTTTTATAGCAATATGTATAAGAGCCATGGGGTAATATTTAGTATGTACTATTACTTCGTGATAAGAACTGTTATGGAAGTTGTAAAAAAGAAAATGAAGACAATAAAACAGGATTGGATTGGCAGAAAAAAAAAAAGTCACCGGAAAGAAAGTCAAGCGAAAAAAAAGTCACCAGAAAAAATCTATTAAAAGAGAATAAATAGATAAAAATGTGTTTTAAAAGCTTGTAAGAATGTTTTAATTTAGAGTGAGTATGTGACGAGTACTTATATTTAGTATAACTGAAAACTATGTGAAATAAAGGCAGTGTTCAAACAAATGAAACTCAAACAAAACTAAGAAAGAGCAGAGGCCACCACGGCTTAAGACGGGTGGAGCAGGATAAACAAATTTTACCGTCGCTTAACTTTCCCCAAAATCTCTGCAGACCATATTATAAGTCAGAAAAGGTTAGGATTAAATTATATTTATTCTTAGGTTAAGAGGCCTCTCCACTTATTGTCCCCAGAAGCCAGAGCCAATGTTATTCTATGGCGAACTTCGCCCATTATAACTTATTAACTAATATATATTTTTAAATTCCGTTTTCACATTCAGAAACTTCACAACTATTAAACAATTTATCGCTTTCTAAAAATTATTTTTAATATTTTATTTTGATGTTGTAAAATGTGAATTTTCACAATGTGAAATTTTTCATTTTTGAGCTTAAAAATGCAATCTTAAAAAAAAAAAAAAAAAAATCAATTTTTAGAAAGCGATAAATTGTTTAATAGTTGTGAATTTTCGGAAAGTGAAAACGGAATTTAAAAATTTGTACTAGTTAATGAATTATAATGGGGCAAAATTTCCCATGGAATAACATCGGCTTCGGCTTTCGGAGACGATAGGTAGAGATTCCCCTTAATATATATATATATATATATATATATATATATATATATAATTACTGATATTTATAAACCAAATTTATATGAACTAAATCATTCATATATGTTATGAGTTACAGAGTTAAAAATAATGATTTATGATTATATATGTGTGTGTATGTATTATTAGATGCTTTTGAAAGATATATGTATATATTGAAATATAAAAATTCAAAATTTTTAAGATTTTATTTAAAATTAAAAATTATTTTTATAAGCAATAATAAAAATTTATTAATTTTTAATTTCTTAAAGTATAAGAAGTTTTTAATTAAAAAAATACATATCGTTTTCGCGATGTCGTGTACACATACTAATAAACTAACAACACTATAAACTGTATCAGTTTTATGATCTTTAGATTTCCATTTCTCACACCTCAAAACATGTAGAAATGTAAAAACAAGCGATGTTGAACATTTTTATCACTGCCTAAGATCCTTATAACTATAGTATGATTTATAATGAAAAATATGTACAGATTGATAAATATTTTATATTATTGTTAGTAGTAGTATTTTTTTTTTTTTTTTTTTTTTAATGGAGATTTCTTTAAAAATGTCATACGACGAAACTTTAAAAATGTAATTGATTTATTTATACAATGAAATAATTTATTATTAAAAAAACAACTTTTTCTCACTATTACCTAATAATAATTTGAAAGTAATAAACCATATGTGTTTTTTGTAATTTTAATTTATTTTATTTAATTTATTTTATTTTATTTATTTATTTATATTTATTTTATTTTATTTATTTTATTTATTTTCATATTTTACCCTTATTTAATTGATATGATACGAAACAAAATATATTAATCGATGACAAAACAAAATATATTAATTCCGGGTGACCTTTTTTTCTGCTTACCCTTGGTTGGACCATTTGGTCTGTTCCAACGGGTTTAAAAAAAAAAAATGAAAAAACTATAATTTTGCCCACATTAAAGTTTTTTTTTTTTTTCAATTTTATAAGATATTCTTCGATAAAATTAAGAAAAATATTAAGCAATTTTTATTTACAAAATTTTTATTTATTTATTTACAAAACAGACAATTTACATAAAAAATTAATTTTATTTTGAGTTATAATTTTTACAGATAGAAGATTTAACATTATATTCAGATTCTTACTACAGTAGTGCTACAACCAAAAACTAACTGGCATAGATAATATTTGTCAATTCTCCATTATATATTTACTCTCATAAATACTCATTATGGAATATATTGTATGCTAGCAGGCTACGCCAGCTTCGCTGGTCACAGTATTTAAATGGATTTTCAAAAGAATTGGATAAATATTTATTTTTTTACATCACATTATAAATAAAAACTAAAAAAAAAAAAAAATTACATTGTAATCGCTATAAACATCACTTTGGGTACCCGCTGCCTATGGTAGCTATTTTCTGTCCGCACTGCATCGGGTTCAGGTTTCCACTGTCTGCAGAAAGCTCTTTCCTGGGCATTTCAATATGGATATTTATTGACGACAGGTGGATCTGCTATTATTTACAAACGATGATTTTAAATATGACTGTATCTCAGCATCTATTAAATATTTTAGTTTTTGAACTATGTCCCCGCTATTTACACTATTTTACAATTTGATTCCGACCAATATAACGAAATAAAATAAAGTAGATATTTTTTTCAAAGGAATTAAATACATGAGAAACAGATAAATTTTAATCAGTTTAATCCTAACTACTATATACTACCATTGTTTTCCGATAACTGCTAATAATAAAAAAAAAAAAAAAAAACTCTTTTAAAGGAATTAATTAAAAATGAAAAATAAAAAGTTGTTATACTATAAAAATTATACATAAACATAACAGTTATAAATACATTTTTAAATTTAATATTCTGAATTTATTTTACTGCATTACCATTTTATTGTCAATAAATATAATAAGTTAAAAAAAGAAAAAACTTTGTCTTTAAACGAATGTATTAAATAAAAAATAAATAGCATAGTAGCCGTTTATAAGATACGTAGACGATTACAGTAAAAGTATAAATCTGTGAAAAATGAAACAAAGAAGCCAATATTTAAAATCGAAAAAATGTTAATTTAAAAAATTCAAATTCGAAAAAATCTCCATGAGGTGCACACCTGCAGGATCCCAGGTACCTATATGCCAAATTTGGAAGCTCTGTGATCAGTAGTGTGAGTGAGCACCAGAGCGCAGACAGACACACATACACAGACACTTCTCTTTATTTATATAGATAAGGTTAGAGCCAAGAACTCTGCTGATGGTCATTTTCCAATTAGCAAATGAAATGCCCCGTCCACCAAAGCTATCCTTCACCCGCTTAGACACATTTACCTTAATGCTGCTTAATCTTATAGATCAGATGTCAATTTTGTATTTAATTTATCATACAATAATTCTCATAATGCACATATATTTTAAATTTTGTTCTATTCAGCTATGTTACAGAAATTTTAAATTTTCTATAAATTTAAAAAGATTAAAAAACAACCACACGACTTACATTACCCACTATTACACGTATTGTATACATGTTTTGAAGCTATTATATGCATTTTTTGGAATTTTCCAGTAAGAGAAACTTGATACACGTATAAAAACATATAAAACAGAGTTTACATAGCGAATTAAAAAATAAGGGGAAAAAAATCGATTTATTTTTTTAAACACCTATTTCCAAGATTTAAAATTGAACTACCTAATCAGGATGACCATTAAAATAATCCCGTAATACATGAGAAAGGGTATCTAAAATGGATTAATGAAACAATTTTCAAGAAAATCGTTAGATCCATTTTTGAGATACCAACTTTTACCAAAACTTGATATATACAGTTATTAACCGGAAACAATAATTACATACAAAAGGATATTTAAAACTAAGTTAATATGGCGAGTTTGAAAAATAATCCGTACAGCCATTTTTAAAGGAACGCACTTGCGAGGCCTAAAATTGACCTCTTTATAGAGGACGCCTATCAATTTTCCTTAACTAACCAACTATATCATTCGAAAGGGCATCTAATAGAGTGTTTGTATAGAAACTTTGAAGAAAATCGTTAGAGCCGTTTTTGAGATACGGACGGTTTTCCAATTTTCTCCAAAATTTGTAAAATTCATCTGTATACCAGACCTGTACCATTCCACACATACACACACACTGATTAATTGACAAAAACTCCTTTTTTGGACTCAGGAGACCTTAAAACTTGTAAATCAGGTGAAAACTCGATATCGAATTTTTGGACCAAATACAATACTTCCATTACCTACGGTAGTAGGGTTATGGAAGTAAAAGCAGTTGATTCCAGAATCCAACTATACAGAAAAGCAATAGAATATAATAATATGATTGAGGTGCGTATTGCGCAGGTCTTGCTTCAGCCAAGTTAGAAACTGTCTTTAGAGAGGGGCTGTGACAGCAGTTGTCACGCTTCACCATGGGATTTCAAAAGAGCCCCTTTCTAAAGGTTATTAGACAAATGCGAGGAATTGAAGAAATTCTGGTGTGTAGCAATTAACTTTTGTTACCCGTTACTCTGTAAATATTATACAGATTTTGGGGGATAGTGTGCTCAGAAGATAATAAATAAAATTCAGCTAACCAAATGTCAAGCAATCTTCCTGTAGTAATGAACTGATTCATGCATTATAAAAGAGAATTTATAGAGCAAATTTAAAGAAAATCAGTAGAGCTGTTTTTTGAGACACAATTTTCTTGGATCTAAAAGCTGACCTACGTAATCAGGGGGATCCCAGAAAAAAGGGCACCGGAAAAAAGGGCACCTGGAAAAAAGGGCACCCGGAAAAAAGGGCACTTTTTCAGTTCGCAAGTCGCAAAATAATAAATATCAAATAATGATATATAAAAATGGCTTTGAAATTACACATTTAAAAATTTCAATTGATTTGGTACAACATTAATTTAGTATATACCTCGGGGAAGATGGGGGGTGGGGGGAGGGGGAGGAAGGGGCAGGAGCAGATCGAAAGAAAACAATTGTTTTTACATAAACGCTTACCGATTTTAATGAAACTTTGTATAATCACGTACAATTTGTGAAAAAAGAAATTTCATTTTTGAGCAACTTTTTTACAGATTTAAATCATACATTGAATTTTTGAGAACCTCCCTGCAATTTTTCATTAATACTAACTGATATTTACACAAAATGTAAATAAAACAATAAAACAAACGGTAATAAGTGTTTTTTAAAAAGAATATTTTATTTTTCATTTGCCCCCCACTACCCCCCCCCTTATCAATTATAGGTAACTTTCACTATAATTTTAATAAAATGAAAGTGATACTCGTACAAAGTTTAATATAAATATGTAGCATGGTGATATAAAAACAAATATTTTCTTCACTCTGCCCCCTCCCCCCCCGTAGCAATTCGTCCAGATATGTGTAGACTCACTGTAATTTTTCATAAGCAGGAAGTTGTATATATACAAAGTTTTTATTTTTAATCGATTTTACGGTAGTTTAAAGAATAATATATTTTGCTTTTATCTGCGCACCCCCCCCCCCCAGATGTGTAATACACTCATTCTGATCTTCATAAAAAGTAAGTGATAGTTATAGAATATATCATTAAATCGGTAAAATAGTGATATAAAAAATCATTTTACTTTCCTCTGCCCCCCTCCCTCTTTAACCCCCCCCCCCCCCGAAGTACGTCTGACACTTAGAGTGATTTTTTCACAAATTGTGTGTTATTATACAAAGTTTTTGTTTAAATCTATAATAGGGTAGTTTAAAGGAAAATATATTTTATTTCCATCTAACACTCTTGCCCCCCCCCCCCAAGTATATAATAGACTCATTGTAATCTTAATAAAAATTAAGTGGTAATTATAGAATATATTATTAAAATCGCTAAAATGGTAATATAAAAATTCAATTTATTTTCCTCTGCCCCTTCCTAACCCCCCCCCCCCCCTCCAATTATGTTTGACACTTATTGTAATTTTTTCATAAATTATGCGTGATTATACAATTTTTTTTAAAATCGATAATAGGATAGTTTAAAGGAGAATATATTTTATTTTTATCTGCTCCCCCTTGCCCCCCCCCCCAGATATATAAAACACTCGCTGTTATCTTCATAAAATTTAAGTGATGGTTATAAAATGTATCATTAATTCGGTAAAATGGTGATATAAAAAAAAATCATTTTATTTTCCTCTGCCCCTCCTCCTCTTTAACCCCTGCCCCCCCCCCCCCCCCCCCAGTATATAATGCACTCATTGTGATCTTCATAAAAAGTAAGTGATAATTATAGAATATATCATTAAATCGGTAAAACGGTGCTATAAAAGATAATTTTATTTTCCTCTGCCCCCCTCTTTACCTCCCCCCCCCCAAGTTTGCCTGCCACTTACTGTCATTTTTTTCACAAGTTATACGTGATTATACAAAGTTTCATTAAAATCGGTAAGAGTTTTTGTAAAAACAATTATTTTCTTTCGATCTGCTCCTGCCCCCCTCCCCCCTCTTCCCCGAGATATATATTAAATGAATGTTGTACCAAATCAATTGAAATTTCTAAAAATGTAGTCTGAAAGTCGTCTTTTAAATTCATTATTTGATATTTATTATTTTGCGAATTGGAAAAGTGCCCTTTTTTCCGGTGCCCTTTTTTCCGGTGCCCTTTTTACCGGTGCCCTTTTTTCCGGGTGCCCTTTTTTCCGGTGCCCTTTTTTCCGGGATCCTAATCAGGGTGGGTATTAATAAGTACAAAACTTTATATAAACATCATAAAATGTAATAACCTCTTCAAAGTTTTGTACTTATTACTTTAAAAGGCAAGCTCTGTGGTGCTTTCTTACTATATAGGGTGGGTATTAGTTTTCTTGCAGTAGTAACCAATAATAACCAAGTAATATATACGAAAAAAAAAAATTCTAAAAAGATATTTATGTAGCAAATTTGAAGAATTTTTTTAGAGCCATTTTTGTGATACTGACTATTTTCAGTCCCAGAGTTCTTCGGCATCCTCATCAACATAGGCGTAGCGTCGGGGGGGCACGAGGGGGCACGTGCCCCCTCAATCTTTCAGAACCTAAAAAATTTTTAGACTAGGAAATGTGATAAAGTCAATTAAAAAATTGTCTTATCACACACCGTGAAACAAAAAAAAAAAAAAAAAAAAAAAAAAAAGACCCAAATAAAAAAGAAATAGCAATTATGAGTTTTTGTAATTAAAAAATGTATATGAAGTACCCCAATGTGCACGAAAAGCGTCACTTCTCTTCTCTATTCCGTAACTTATCGACCTAAGAGGCAGTTGTATCAGCATTATTGTAGGCTAATCAATGATTTATCGTCATCTTTACATTTTTTTTTCCCCAAAATACTGCATTTTTGAATTGTGTAATTTTTCTTTGTGCCCCTGTAAAAAAAAAAAACTATAAGTGCTAGATTCACCAAAATCAATAGGGTTCGTACTAGGGTGACTTACAATATACGTACCAACTTTCAGCTCATTCGAACAAAGCGTTTAGACGCTAGCATGTTCACTCACACACACACACTCATACATCATTGTAAAAATAGTGAAAACGGACTCAGGGGACCTCGAAACGTATAGAAACATCAAAATCTCAAATTCGGATTTTTGACATGATTACAATACTTTCCTCACTATAGTGTTCGGAAAGTAATAAGTGAGAGAGAAAAAAAAAAATAAGAGTCTACTGATCCCAAAGACGTATAAAATATTAAAATAGCCGTATAAAATATTAAAATTTCATTGGTTTTTTCTTTACTCAAAATATTTTTTGGCATTTAAAGACGTAAATTAATTCCGAAATTGTAAATTTTTATTTCAAAATTGTAAATTTTTCACCTTTACCCAATCGTTTTTTGGTTTTGATGGGAAATAACACTAAAATTTTAAATATTCTGCACCGTTACTATCATTATTTTCTGTGTCTGAAATATCCTGAAAAATTAAATTTTTCTCATTGCCGTTTTTAGTTCCCCATCATACTATAGGTATGGGGAACTTAGGTAATTGTGATAAATTTCGACCTCGGTTTTTTGACTTTTTTATACGTTTTCAGGTGTGAGGAATCCGAAAATGACAAAATTTGTATGGTGTCTGTTAGTGTGTCAGTTTGTTAGTCTGTTTACACGATATCTCACGAACAATTGATCGCAGAGAGCTCAGATCAGTTTTAAAATATTACTTTCGATACTGGCAAGAACCCTATTCATTTGAAACATTCGAATTAAAAAACTTCGTAAGTTATTAGAAATTTACGATTTTCTTAACATGGGAGAATAGGATAAAAATTCACTTAAACGTGCATTAAATGGAAACATTTTACTGTAAAAATGTCAGACCAGTTTTAAAATATCAGTTTTGATGCCGGAATGAACATCAGTAACTATAAATATGCTACATTGAAAATTTCGCAAGTTATTGGAAATTTACGAATTTCTTAACATTGCAGTATAAGGCAAAATTTCACATAAACATCAATTTTTAGAGATATTTTCATCGTAAATATGTCAGACTATTTTTAAATATTATTTAGAACACTGTCATGGATATTAAGACTTTGAATTTTCCAATATAAAAATTTCGTAAGTTATTGGAAATTACGAATTTCTTAACATGGCAGAATAGAGCAAAATTTCACATAAACGTCAATCTTGAGGAATATTTTCATCGTAAAGATGTCAAACCACTTTCGAAATATTATTTAGGATACTGGCATGAATATCATAGACTATGATTTTTCCAATTTAAAAAATTCGTAAGTTATTTGGAATTTACGATTTACTTAACATCTCAGGATAAGGCAAAATTGAGCATAAACTTCCATTTTGAGGATCATAAATACATTAGACAACTTTTATGATATTTGTTTGAACATGATTGAATACAAATATTGTAATAGGAAAATTTCGTAAATTATTCGTAATTTACGATTTTATCAACCTAGCGAAATTGTAAATTTTTCATATAAATATGAATTTTGAGGATTATTGCATTGGAAATTGTAGCATGAAAACTAAACAACGGAATTGATCCCAATAAAATAAATTAATAGATTAGAATAAGATAAATATATCGAAGTGAACGGTGGATAGCCTATTAGGCGGGAATTTCATTCTGTCACTGTATCAAGCTTTGGTCAAATTCATTTCTTTTAACATGATTATAATATGTCTCGCACTAGAAATTTATGAGAACATAAATATGATGGGGAACTGAGCAGAGTCCACCTATTTAATAAAAAAGCACCACAAAACTGGCGTTGTAAAAAATATTACTCACAAACTGCTTACTTTGTTCGCCTGATGAAGGGTCGTGTGTTTTTTCGACCCGAAACAATTGTTGCGAGTTCATTGCATTTTATGGTGTTTATTCAAAGTTTGTGAGTAATAAGAGTCCACCTATGCCAACTAGTTAATAAATAAATTTGTTTTCTTTTATTAGAATATTTTATTAAATGATTTTTAAACAGCTTTCATTTATATATATATATATATATATATATATATATATATATATATAAAGTAATAACTAATAAAGTATAATCAATAGTAATTCTTAAAAGTGATTTATTTTCAACATTTTCCTTTGAATGGACAAATTATCGGAGACGGAGAAACTTTTTTTTTTTTTTATCCTCTTTTCGTCACCCCAAATCCACCCCGGGAGATATCTATCGGTCAGCATTCCATTAAACTCTCCAATCGGATAAGAGACAAGACCCAGTCAAACAACTTGACCACTTGACCTTCACTCGCCTTCACCTTACTTTAAAAAATTTTTTCCTTACACATTTCATTTATATGATAGAGATAGAGAAAGTAGTAGTAGTACTGCTTTTGGATCAGATTTTCGAGTCTGTGTTATTTTATTTACACATTTTGAGGTCGAATCATACGGAAAATCATGTTTTTGTGGTTAGTCTGTGTATGTATCTCTGTGTGTGTGTGTGTCTGTTATTAGCATATCTCTTGCTTATATCTCTTTACATTAAATTGATTAAACAAAAAAAAAATGTTGATCAAATGTGATCAAACGAACTGCATATTTGTTGTTTCTCTCATGGGAGGAGGGCTAATTTCCGCAGGGCGCAGGATAGAATACCGTGGGACTATGCTTGAAACTGACTGGAAGTGCATTAATTTTTCATACTCAAACGGTAAACGAACTATTTTTAACACTTTCCAACAAGGTTGAAAAGTGTTAATGACTTCAGTTGTCTGTCTGTCTGTCCGCGCTCTAACTCCCATAAATATTCTTGGAATTTCTTGAAACTGATATATGTTATTCAAGTTTACTATCGAATGTTCCCTATTAAAAATGGAGTGAACACCTTTACTCGTTTGTATACAGGGACACCCGAAAGTTTTCCAAAGCATTGTGTCCTATGAGAGGTATTTCTAAAAACCGTATTTTTATACTGTTACTTTATACAAATCTTCATGAATTTAAAATATGTTATTCAAGTCTACTATCGGATGTTCCCCCATTGAAAATGAAGTAAATACCATCACTAGTTTGTATACAGGGACACCCGAAAGTATTCCTAAGCATTGCGTACTATGAGAGGTATTTCTATAAACCAAATTTGAATGGAATTTCTTGAAACTGATATATAATATTCAAGTTCACTATCGGATTTTCTTTGGGAGGGGGGGGGGGGAGAGAGAGAGAATAAAAATGTTCGTTTTATTAGTTTCCTATTTTATTGCAATTTTAATATAAGGATGTGTCTATTCTTGATGGTTTCATGAGTTAAAAAGCAAAATACAGATTTTTGAGCGCTTCGCACATTTAAGTCATTAGCGGTTACTATAACATGAGATATTACTTTTATGGGGTCTATCACTATAATTTTTGCATGTGCAATTTGATTTCCATCCTTGTGCACTTTATACCCAAATAACATGATTAAAATAGTCGAACTAAATTCTACTAAAACATCAGTGGCCGAGAGATTTTACTATCAAAGGGGACATGGCAAGTGCTTAGTTCGAAGCCATATCGCATTTGTAAGCCTAGTTGTTCGGAGTTCTCCATGTTTTTTTTTCCGAAATTCGCCAAATTACGGGCTTTGAAAGACCCTCACTCACAGTGGTCAATCGATCCAGGCCTAGAACCTTCGAGAAGTCAGTCAGCCTTAATCATCCACACCACACAAATATCTACCAAAATGTAATTACGAAAACTATTCATACATCGATATCAGGCAGTGGTGTGCAGTATTTTTTTACTTGTATTATAGTATATTAGATGTGCATTTGTATATTGTATGTTTAACAATATTTTGAAATGTATTTGTACATTATATCTAATATACATTTTTCCAAGTCTGTTGTATATTTTTAAAAACTTAATGTACAATACAAAGTATTTTGTCTCAAATTCTAATTTCTGAAAAGAAAAAATAATAATCGAAAAAAAAAAAAAAAAAAATCTGGTGTGAAACAGCCACACGACTTCCATTACCCACTATTACACGTATTATATGCATTTTTGAGAGATAATGTGATCAGAAAACATAAAAGTGATCTAAAAAGAAAATCGTTAGAGCCGTTTTTGAGATACCAACTTTTAGAAAAAATCAATTATTGACCGGAAAACAATAATTACATACAAAAGGATATTTAAAAATGAGTTAATATGGCGAGTTTGAAAAAAATCCGTACAACCGTTTTTAAAGGAACGCCTTTGCGAGGCCTGAAATTGAGCTATTTATACAGGACGCCTATCAATTTTCCTGAACTAACAAACTATATCATTCGAAAGGACATCTAATAGAGTGTTTATATAGCAAGTTTGAAGAAAATCGTTAGAGCCGTTTTTGAGATACGGACTTACGGTCCCACTTCTGGTTTCCGATGTCCCACTTCCAGTTTTTCAATTTTGACCAAAATTTGGAAATTTCATCTGTACACCAGACGTATTTCAATTCTAAAGTTTCGTAGCTCTATCTTTATTAGTTTCTGAGCTATAATAGCCAGAAGATTCTCCACATACAGTCTGTAACAAAAGTGTCCGAACACTAGCAAAAATTCCTATGTGAAGGAAGTACACTTCATACGGTTTTGTTAAATAAATCCTTATCGGATCATGTTCTTACACTGACTAAGAACAGGATTCGACAAGGATTTATTTAACAAAATCGTATGAAGTGTACTTTTTCTACATAGGAATTTTTGCCAGTGTTCGGACACTTTTGTTACCGACTGTACATACACACGCACATACATACACACTGACCAATTGCCAAAAACCACATTTTTGGACTCAGGGGACCTTAAAACGTGTAAATCAGGTGAAAACCCGATATCGAATTTTCAGACCGAATGCAATACTACCTACGGTAGTACGTTCCATTACCTACGATAGTAGGGTAATGGAAGTAAAAAAGGCTCATGTCAGAATTTCATAACGCAATCTCTGTTCAAATCTGCCTTTCTTTCGAAGACCGAGATGTTTATTATTGGCTCTATAAATTATTCATAAACAATGTGAGGGTCTTTTTTTTTTTTCTCTTTTTTTTCTTTTTCTAAAACGTATTTAATAATCCAATAACATCCAGTTTAGTATAAAATATTTGTATATTGTTTTTATTTATTTTATTATATTATATTTCATTTATACAATATATATTTTATAACAAAAAAAGTGACGCACCAAGAAGGAGTAATGCAAACTGGACACAAATTGACATACATACAGATTTTGATGGAATCAAGCACCAATTCATCATTATCGTCGTTCCTACGTGTAACTGGTACTTCAGTGACTTCAAATACCCTTAATAGACGGCTCAGTGAAATGGGATTGAGCTCAATCCCCGGATCTCTCTTCCACTGAGGACGTTTGGAGCAGGGGGGTCCTACAATCAGCTCGGGATTTCACCAATCTAACGCAACAATTGGACAGAATTTGGCACGATACTTCACAGAAGCACAACTGCGTAGATAAGAGCCAGAAGTGGACCAACGCGTTATTGACTTGTTTACTTTGTGAGGCCCTTTCTCTTGATTAAATCATTCAAATTTTCTGAAACTGTAATCAATTGTTTTTCTTCACATGTACATCACATCTACCAATTTTTGTCCCATTCGGACCTCCCATTCCACCCCATCTACCAATTTTTGTCCCCACTTCTTCTTGGTGCGTCGCTTTTTTTGTTATAGAGTGCATTTATTTCCTTATACAAAATATAAGGAAGTACATATTATAATCTTGATTTGCGAAATGGATTTTGTGTTTCGCATACCTCAAAAATGAAGGATCGCAGAATGTTGTAAATTTATACGTGTGAATATCATGTCTACTTTTACACCAGCTTCCATTTCGGAGATATCAACGACTTTACACGATTTTTCGTGACCTCTGTATGTACGTACGTATGCGTGTGAATGTGTATCTTGCATAACTGAAAAACGGTTGGGCGTAGAACGATGCAAATTGATATATTGGTTTGTTATAAAATCTAGCTGTGCATCTTCCTTTTTGGATTTTATGTGACTTTTCGTTTTGGAGATATTTAGGAAAATTATATTCCTAATGACCAAAAATACAAAAGTTTTGGCAATATATGAACTACCATCATAGAGATTTCAAAAGAATTTAGCACTGATAGAGCCCGTAATGATATTGTTATGAAAGTTGTCGACATTTTAGCGTGTAGAAATTAATTCTGTGAGACAAAAGCAGGTTCTAGTCATTGAATGCACTTCATTTAATCAATATTCAGTCCGTAGATAGAGCTTGCAATGAAATTGATTAAAAATAAAAGTAATTCTTAAAGAAACAGGCAGGTTCTAGTCCACTTATGCATTTTATTTAATTAATATTTAGCAAACACTTGAATAAATCTCTTTTCGTGCTGCAAAAATTAGTTAATGTTCGTGAATAATTCAATGAAATGGTCATTTTTTACTACAAAAATCAATAAACATTATTAAATTTACTACAGAGCATAAACTACGCTAAATTAGGAACAACCGAATATTTAGAAGTCTAGATGGAATTTGGTAGCATATACATCAGATTTGTATGCTTGACTCGTAGTCCTCTTGTAAATCTTCGTCAGATAATTACAGACGCCACTCGCCACATGACAGAATTACAATGCGAAGAAATGAAAAAACACCCAGGGCCAGCGCGGGAATCGACCCCCTCTCCTACGCTCGAAGGCGATTAGCAGTGTGGTGACATAACCACTCGGCCACGGAGGGCCCATGGGATTTGAATTCATGAGTAATGTCAGTGGTTTTTGGAAATTTCAAGGTATTTCTGTCGTTCTGTGCGATAAACCAATACATCATTACATAATTTCAAAACTACACTCCTATTGAAGAAGTTTCCAAATTTTGTGAATCCCGATATCCCGTATTATCACTTTTCGCCACATTTGAATGCTTAATTTGACGCTAAGTCAATATTGTTTTCGCTTTTACTGTAATACCTTATGGAAAGTATCTCATAAAGATATAAAGAAGTTCTAGTCTATAATCATCAACAATCACTCTTCCTTTTTTTATAGTCTTATGAGTCATTTATAGAATTTTCGGAAAATTTAGTTCTGCGCTATAAATCAATGAATCTTTCAAGAAAATTCTAGAACTCTCTTCTTATTGAATTATTATTATTTATCTAGCTTCCAAATTTTGACAACCCTAAACTACAGATATTCGCCAAATTTAGTCGCTAATTCACCAAACTGAACGCCGAATCGCCAAATTCGATGCCAAGACAAAAATTCTACGCCGGTTACTAATTTGTTAGCTTGGGGAGATTAGTGATCAAATTTGCGGGAAATAATTGTTTCGGGATAGCCAGAAACCCTTTCTCGATTTTAACTGATTTAATTGATTCGGTAAAATTTATCGTTTCCAAAGAGATTTACCAAAGAGAACAAAACTGGGCCATCTACACTCGAATGATTTTCATTGAATTCTAAGCTGCGCATTTGCCAATGAGAGATTCTGTAATAAGCCGTGGAGTATACTATTCCTGAAAAAACTACTTTATTTCTCTCGGCGGTATATATAACCTTATTATCGTGACTTTCATGGTTGGAATAGCAGTTTTTCTTTTTTTTTTTTTTTTTTTTAGGAATGCTTTTGGAGTGGAACCTGCCTGCTTATTTACGAATCGGTTACCTCGCACAAAAATGTGAATGTTTTGATAACAATATGCATCTTACAGTGCGGCCACATATCCTAAAACTAGCAGTAAGTCCAAAATGTTGAAGGGATGCCAGCATGAAATTTGGAAAACATCCAGAAATTCCGCGCTCTGTTATTGCTCATTTTCTCTGAGTTAGATGACTGTCACCCCTATTTTAGCATTGAACTCGTTGAGTTAGCACATGCGCAGATGCTTCCATGGTTTCATGAAATGTGGTCAAAGAATACTATGGTTGTAAAAGGAAGTCATGTGTTATCCACATCAGATTTTTTCATCTGACCATTTAAAGTATAGTTTTGATAAGATTAAAATCTTCCGGGGGAAAAAAATATCTTTTAATACAAATGCAGTCTATTGTAAATGTTATTAATTACTATAGAATTAAACAACCACTGATTACTTTGAAAATTTTATTTTGGAGATTTTCAACTTCCAATATTTTCACTTTAACTCTGTTTTCAGTATCGGAATATTATATGAGATTAAAATATAATTTCGTGTTTCTGAGTTTGAAACAACCTGTACAAACTGATACAGTCAATGCTTAATCAAGCATTTTTATAAGTTGCTCGTCTACATATTTGTCTGACACCTCTACAATTGTTTGTGCACTAGAAAAATTTGGATTTTTCACTTTGAAAGGACATCATCAAACTCCAAAAGGGGCTGAAATGGTTAATTTCTCAAAGTTGGTAGACGGGTGTTGCTGTGTTAGAATCCAGGTCACGCTCGTCAGCCTAGATGTTAGGAGTTTGCCGCATTTTATCCATAAACCCTGTATGGGATTCAAATTCGTGAACTGGTGGATTATGATTTGTTACACTGTGAAGAAGTGCATAGAAAGTGTTAAGAATTACAATAAGGACAGTGGAATCACTGGTGTTAAATTTCAAAAAAAATAAATAAAATGAAGGAAAAAATCCACAAAATAAGAATAAATGTGGACAGGAGTTCACATTTGAGAACAAATGAGAATATGTTACTTTCTTTGAGTACCAGAAGACATAATTTGAAAACTGAGGACTGTCCTCAAAAAATGAGGACGGCTGGTCTGGTCACCTTAGTATACGAATCATCTCCAAGGTTGGATCACAGACAAACAACTGTGTAATTGTAATGTAACGTTAAAACCATTCAACTTAAACCTTCCTTTTTTTAGTTTCCTATGAAGTGATTGGTTCATTGATGATTAGTACCATCAACGAGATATCAGAGTAGACTCCGGACTAGTAACCTTTTTGCTTTTAACCATCACATCCCCACCATACTACCAATTCATTCGAAAAATCAACTCCAACAAGGCAAGTTTCCTCCACCTTTGTTATCACTGTTTCATATTTCGATTGGGTGTAAATGAAACATAAACAATTACTTACACTAGCTGAAATGGAAAGCAGGTAATCTAATCCTTGTTTTTGATTGAAAGCTGTTCTGTTTGCCTTTTCTTATTGGAGTTTTGGTGGTAAGAAAACAAACCATTGAAAAAAATGCAAAATTCCAAGAACCAGTTGCCAAGAAAGCGATTATCACCCAAAGAAGGCGCAAAAACCGTCAAAAATGTGAGAAAACCTCGTTCGTACAGTCGGCAGCAAAAGCATCCGAGAACTAGTAAAAATTCCTATGTAAAAAAAGTAATCTTATTAATGTTTTGTTAAATAAATCCTTGTCGAATCATGTTCTTAGACTGACTAAGAACATGACTCGACAAGGATTTATTTAACAAAACAGTATTAAGTGTACTTTTTTGACATCGGAATTATAGGCTAGTGCTCGGATACTTTTGCTGCCGATTGTACTTAACAAAACAGCATTAGATGCCATCTTTTAAGTAGGAATTAGTAAGCTAAGAATTTTTGTAGAATTTAAGTAGGCTAGTGTTCAATAAATTTGCTTCCGACTATATGACTCTTTAACAATGATTCCCAGACCGTCGCCAATTGGCCCATACGTAAATATAGTGCGACGTAAAATCTATTCAACTCGTTTAAATTTCTCTCCTTCGATTGAACAGGGGAGCAGCCCCGGCTCACCGCTCGAAGAGCGGTGTTGAGCTATGCTAGGACCGAAGTCCACGTGGGCTGTCCCGAGACGTTTATTGAAAAACAGAAGAAAAAAAAAAAAAAAGGAAAAAAAAAAAAAATTACAGAATTCATCGCCAGGCTTTTTTCTTATTGCCTGCACGCGACAGGGGGCGATGATTAATGACAGATAGATAAATTTACAGAACAATGTTGACCAGCATGCCGGACCCAGCCAGTCCCACGCGACAATTGGCATGCTGTCTGAAGTTGATGCTGTGGATGATAGTCCGGAGCTCCATTTAATGAAGCAGATTCTCCTACTCTTTATTGAACAGGGAGCAGCCCCCGCTCACCGAGCTCTGGTAAGAATCTGTTGAGAGAAAAACTTGAGGGCGTCCTTGGTGTGCTACTTCAAACTTTGGATCAATTGAACAGGTGATAAAGGCTTATGAAGAAATTGTACAGACTACAACTTCTGTGGTTTGGGATTGGGTGGACATGGAAGATCATCAGCAGCACCGCAGACAACCACGGAGAAAGATAACATCGTTAAAAAAAAATTAAAAAAAATATAAGGTTTAATAATTTGGAGAAGGACGTTAATAGAATATTTTCATATTAGTCAGTTAAATTAGTGAGGTTCATAAGGTATGAGTAGATATTATTAAGTTTTTTAATTAACGGTTTTCTAGTTACTATTTCATTTAGCCAGTTAGGGGGTCGAGGGGTTGGATTTCGTAGATGGTCTGATTCAGTTAGTGGACAGTAAAAATAGTAATGCAGTGGAGTACCCTCCTCTCCACAGGGACACAGGGATGATCGTCGGCAGTGAAATCTGTACAGATAGGAGGGGAAGGGCCCATGGCCGGTAAGAAAAGCAGTGATAGGGGGAGATAGGGACCAGAAGTTTGCACTGGCCTGTGGAATCAGGGAGAAGGTGTGTCTCCCCTTCTCGGAGCTGTTCCACAGGTCTTGCCATTTAAGCTTTATGATTTTGTGAATTTTACTTTTTACATAAGAAGGGGGTGCAGGAATTGATGAGCATTTTGTGGGGAAATTAGTAGCCTGTTTTGCTAATGTATCTGCAAGCTCATTGCCAACAACACCCCTGTGGGCAGAAACGTGTGCCAGGGAGCAAATTAGTTCGGAATTTAATAAAAGTTTTTTAATGTGTTGAATCTGTGGGTGTCTGCTCCTATGCCTAGCTATGGCCTGAAGACCCGAGAGACTATCGCTAAAGATGTTAACTTGCTGATTTTTGTATGAAGTGCTGGCCCATTCTATGGCCAGCACTTCATACAAAAATTGCAATTTGCAAGAGGAAAGGTCTTTGTGCCGAGTTTAGACCTGTTATGGCGTCGGATCGCAGGTGTCTACCCCAGATGGCGGCTCCATATGTTAAAATCTTTTCAACAATGGTCCTATACCATGTCTTTAGGATGGAGGTGGAGATACCCCACCTTTTTCCCACCATTCTTGTTGAGCTATGGTAGATACTCTGTGTTTTGAGTTTGAGTTCTTTAACGTGAGCCAGCCAGTTGAGGTGGCGATCAAATGTTATGCCAAGAAGTCTCATTTGATCGACATGGTTGACACTGATGCCGTCAATGCGCATCTTGGGATTCCGATTACGTTTGAGGGCTTTAGGAAATGCTAAGGTTAAGGCTTTAGTTTTGGAGGGGGAAAGTTTAAGGTCAAATTCCTTTAAAAGTTTACTTAGAAGGGACAAAGCCTCCTGGGCCTGGTCCTCCAGGTTTTTTCTGACACGACCCGAGAGAATCAGGGAGAAATCATCCGCATAGGCAAATGTGTTGAAGCCCGCAGAGTTCATGCGCTTGAGGATGCCGTCAGCAATTAAATTCCAAAGAATCGGGCCAAGGCATGAGCCCTGAGGGCAACCTTTTGTTTGAGGGTGTTCTGTGGAGCCCTCACCCCAGTTCACAAGGATTTTTCGTTGATAAAGATACGAGCGGATGACTCCTGCCAGATTAGCCGGGCAGTTAAGATCATGTAAGGCGCGAAGGATATTTGGCCACTCCACGTTGTCGAATGCTCCTTTAATGTCTAGCGAGACGATAGTGGTGTAGTTTGATGCTTTGCAGCTTACGGCGCAGGAACTTTTAATTGCTTGCAAGGCTTGGTCACATGATCTGCCCTCTCTGACCTCAAATTGGTTTGGATGTAGCAGATTATTTGATTCAAGAAAGAAGTTAAGTCTCGTTACTATGAGTTTTTCTATTAATTTGCCTAAAGTGGGGAGGAGGCAGATCGGTCTATAGGAAGAGGGTTCAGAGGGTAATTTCCCTTGCTTCAAGAAATACACCACTTCGCCTCTTCTTAGTGTTTTTGGGAAGTGCTGATGTTTGAGACATAGGTTGGCCCATTGCAGGAGTAAATGGGGTAATGTTTTGTGCACGTTGCGTAGAATTTTGAAATCTATGTTATCAGGGCCAGGAGCCTTGTTGATGTTGAAGCTGTAAAGAGTGGCTTTAACCTCAGACTCCGTGAAGGGAACATCCGAGGGAGCCGAGAACGAAGGTGCTTCGTGGTGTGGATAAGCTGTTTGTGGGAAAAGGGTTTTGGTTAGAAATTCTAGATTTTGTTTTTTAGAGGATTGTCCTGGAGGACGTTCGAGTTTCAGTTCTGTGGGAGTGAAGAATTTATTGCTGTAGAATTTTTGGGCAGTGCCAAAGATTTGTGTCTGCGAGTTGCAAAATTTTATCCATGCGGCGTGTTTGGCTTCATTTACGCGTTTTTTAAATATAGCTGAGTGAAATTTAATTTTATGTTTATGTTGTTGGATTTGTGAGGGTTCGATGTATTTTAACTGTCTTCTCAGAGCAGTCAGATGATTCCGCATGGATCGTAATTGAGGTGACCAGAAGGAGTAGGCATACCGACATCCCGATTTCTTTAGTCTGAAAGCGCTTCCCTAATGATTTTAATAAATCTTGATATGAAGCTAATCCGGTCAAGATAAGAGCAATAAGCAACAATAATATTCCTAAAAACACATTTTTCCCCCAGTACATTCTCAGGATGTCATTTCATTCTGAGGATATCCTACGGATGTACTGGGGTAAGTTGTGTTGTTAGGGCGGTTTCTGTTTCTTTTACAAAATGTCGCCAAAACTCAAATACACAGTAATAGAATAGAAGGTCTGTGAACACTTTATAATCACTTCTTGAATGATTATAGCAGTTTATCGCTAAACAAACTTCCATATCATAGTTTACTTAGCTAAAATTATGAAATATAATAAAACAAGTTACTCTACAGTAACGTAAGACGATAAAAAAAATGTTTGTCGTGTGTTTATCAGAGAAACGCGCTGGGTACATGTGGCAACCCTAAGGCAAGAAAATGCCTGATGCGCCAGCTCGTATATATAGGAGCCTTAGTGAGAACGAGTCCAAATTTTTGGAGGGAATGCAAAATTGGCCGAGAGATTGTTATTTGGCAAACATCCAGTTATTCGGTGTTCCCTTATCGCTTGTTTTCTCTCAGTCACCCCTATTTTAACATTGGACTCGTTCAATCCGCACTTGCGCAGAGACTTCCATAGTCGCAAGAAATGTGGTTAAAGAATATAAGGAAAGGGCATGTTTACAAACAAACGCTCTTTTAATCAATCTTTTCCACTCACGAGTGGCAAAAGGCCAACTCTATTGGTAGAAATACCAGTGTTTTGCCCTGAGTATAAGACTACTATTATATTGTGATGTAAATAATTCATTTACTTTTTATGTTTTCATATTTTAATTTATTTTATTAACATTTTTAATTTTAATTATCAAAGAATTTCGTTATTGAAGAATCAAAAACCTCATGGCGTACATTGCATTTTGACCGCTAACCCTTTTGTTCTTTGGGTCAGAATGTCAAATATTTTTATTTACTTAAGAGAAAAGAGGAATAAATTTACTTATTGGCTAGAATGCTGTAAAAAGAAAAATGCATACAAAAATAATGTTTGTAATAAAACTAAACTACTGCATCAAAATTAATTTCTTTATTTTCCAAACCACACTAGTAATTCCAAATTAAGTAGGATATAAAAATTAATGGTTTTTAAAATTTGAATATGTATTCATATAAACTAATATATATATATTTATTATTAATAAGTAGGCACTCTCTCTCCAAATGATAAAATGGTCATTATTTTAAAACAGAAGCAAAACAAATCTTTCTCACCCCATGTTCTTCTCTTGAGAGCTGCTGAAACCCAACTGAATTTAAAACTGCCGGGATCACAGAAGGTGGGGTCAGAACCATCACCCTATTGGTTCTTAGAATGGTGTGAGATGACATCACCACTAGTAAAGAAGAACCAATTTTTCTCCTGTGTGTGTGTTGCAGTAAAGCAAACACAACAGGGTGAGTTGAGCCAGCTGAGAGAAACAATGCATTTAAAGTCAGAAAACGATCTTATTTAAAATTTAAAAAGAAGTGATGTTTTTAACACTATTATATAGTAGTCTTACCTAAGACTATATGATAAGAGCTGGCGCAGTGTCCACCATTTTCTAGCCCGTCTGGGAAAGTGTTGGCGGTAGAAAAAGCTAGGTTACCTGATTAGCGTTGTTATCGCTTTCAGCTTCTATACAGATCAAGTGAGCTAGAACTTCTTATCACGAAACAAACAAGTTGGCAATTTTAAGAACATCGCCAACATTCTCAAAACTGTAACCCTTCACGTTAAAATAAATGTAATTTTAAAAGAATTTAAAAACAATAACTTAAAAAAACAGTACATTCATATTAAATTTGTCAAACAACTTTGAAAATTAAATAAAATAAGAAAAATCTTTCGCTACAAAGTTGCTCAGGGTATCAGCTTCTGCTCAGGGTATCCGCGAGCTTCATCTGCAATTTATAATCCACTTTTTCCTTCTTTCTGGATTAGAAGAAAATATAAACAGGCGGTGCTCTATTCTGGAGTTTTGCGTGCAATCTATTGCCGAAAAACCAACAATAATAAATCGTCATCCGGTCTTGTGGGCTAGAAAATGGCGGATGCGTCAGCCTATCAATGTAGGAGTTCTAGCCTTACCTGAGTTAAGACTACTATAAAACAGGATGAATCATTCGCCGCCATTTGTCAGTCATTGCTAAAACTAAGACTATTGTATATGACTATTATATGAGATTATATAAGACTATTATATAATGGTCTTAGGTTTGACAATGACGAACTACCATATAAGATTATTATATGAGACTATATAAGACTATTATATAGTAATCTTAAGTTTAGCAATGACGGACATGACGTACAAATGGCGGCGAATGATTCAGCCTGTTATATAATAGTCTTAACTTGAGTAGAGTGTTTTGCCCTGAGCGTGACGTCAGCTGTGCCTTCCTTATTAGAATCAAAATTATGATTGCATGTTCTGTTCAGAAATAACGCAAAGGGGATGAATCCCAGATTGTCGCCAATTACCATTGTGCAGTTCTTTTGCGATATTAAAGTCACTCATTTTCAGCCTTCATTTCCTCGTTTCCTATTTAGTAGTTAATTTGTCGATCTTTGGTATAGCCCAATTTTCTTTTAACTATTTTTCAACATAAATAAAAAGTGTTTATGACTTCGTCTGTCAGTTTTCCTATCCGTCCTCTGACTACCATAAATATATACGGATGGAATTTCTTGAAATTGATGTACACTATTACAGTTAACAAGAAGACATTCCCTAATGAAAATGAGGTAAATACTTCTATTGTTAAAACCAAGGAAATCTTCAACGTCTTGAACGCCAAAAGGAAAAATTGGAAAGCAGACAATTGTTTCGGTAACATTTAGCTGAAGAAATTAGAGAGAAGTTCTCATATAGACAGGAAAGCAATCGAATTCTGATCAACCAATAGAATCACGTGAAATGTGAAGGATTGGGAATAGGAATTAGGGAAACACAAGTTGTGAAAAATGTAGAAGAAATTAACGTCTTCAATTAACTTCAACGTCTTGAACGCCAAAAGGAAAAATTGGAAAGCAGACAATTGTTTCGGTAACATTTAGCTGAAGAAATTAGAGAGAAGTTCTCATATAGACAGGAAAGCAATCGAATTCTGATCAACCAATAGAATCACGTGAAATGTGAAGGATTGGGAATAGGAATTTGGGAAACACAAGTTGTGAAAAATGTAGAAGAAATTAAGAAAATGTGAACTAAATGTGAAATTTCCAACAATCAGACAGATGAGGTACAGCGGAATCACAAATGGCAATATTTTAAAGATTTTTATAGATGTAAAAAGCTTCAAAAAATCGAGTTCTTAAGTGGACTTAGGCCTGCATATTGCAATCGGCAGCCAAAATATTCCAACGCTAGCAATAATTCCTATACAAAAAAAGTACACTTAAGACTGTTTTGTTAAACAAATTCTTCTAGAATCATGTTCTTAGAATGATTCGACAAGGATTTATTTAACAAAACAGTATTAAGCGTACTTTTTTTTTTTATATAGGAATTATTGTTAGCGCTCGAATAATTTTGCAGCTGACTGTATTTTAGTTGAATCAAATTTTAAATTATGCTTTTTCTCCCAGTTTTCCTCAGAAATAACCGATTTATTGGTTTCCTGCTTATGGACGCAACTATTATGCTCTTTTAGACGGAATTGAAGACTGCGTTCAGTTTGACCAATATGTATATTAAACCTCATTGACAGAAAATACTATAGATTCCCCAAGAATTATACATATCTATAACTGAGAAAAAACTAATTATTCTATACAGTACAAATATACCTCTATTATAGACAATAACTCTATAGACAAACTATAAACTCTGTAGACATTAATATCAAATTCACAAATGAAATAAAAAATAATGGATCACTTCTATTCCTTGATACTCTTGTCTCTTGCACTGAAAAAAGATTTCTCACCGCTGTCTATCGTAAAAAATTTTTGCAGTCTTTCTACCTTCCCATACGTTCATGTCATTCACCTATTCAAGAAATGGCAGCTTTCGTTAATCGTGTTCCGATTCTGTTTTATTAAGCTCTGAAATCAAATATCTGAAAGCCATAACAATTGACAGAGGTTATAACCTTTCCATTTTAGATAAAGCTACCAAAAAATACAATTCCCTCGTACTTCGTCAACTAAATCAGTCTCTTAATATCTGCATTGTTCTACTCCATTTTTTAAAATCCAGTCATGTCATAGCTAAAGACCTTAAACAATATGATTTTTTCGCCTTCTAATAAAATCACCTTTTCTCGTTAAAAAATCCTACAGATCTATACAAGGTCTGTTCAAAAAGTATCCGACCGATGACCACAAAAAATATCTTATCTACTCTGCAGGAATGGGATCCTAATCCCCTTCAAAGTAGGCCCCTTGTGCTTCCACACACATACATAACCCAGCGTTCCTTTCATTGCCGAAAAACACTTTTGAAAGGCTTCTTTTATAATGGTGTTCAACACCGCCGTCGCGTTCTGCTATATCTCATCTCTACTCTGAAAACGGGATGAATGCGATGGCGCATTGTCATGATGCATCTGTCAGTTTTTCGCCAAACGGTGACAAAAGACTACTATCTAGAAGTTCTTTGCTGACTCCGTGATGCAGTTCAGCGCCAAAGACCAGACCCATGGATTGCGTAAAACTGGCAGTATCATCATAACAATGTGCCATCACATTCATCACACCTGATTCAAATATTCTTGGCGAAGCATGGAATTCCAGTCGTTCGCCAATCTCCCTACTCCCCAGTCATGGATCCTTGTGACTTCTGGTTGTTCCCGAAATTGAAAATGTCATTGAAAGGACCCCGTTTTCAGAGTAGAGATACGATAATGCAGAATGCGACGACAGAGTTAGACACCAATGCTGGACTAAGTGTGTGGAGGCGCAAGGGACCTACTTTGAAGGGGATTAGGATCCCAATCCCGCAAAGGAACTAAGATATTTTTCTGGTCAAAGGTCGGATACTTTTTGAACAGACCTTGTATAATTCTTGTGGCATCTATAGTATTTCGTGTCTATATATGGTTTAACATACATTGGTCATTTGTTATGTATTGATCAACATATTAATTACATTCGTAAGCCGGAAACTAATAAATCGGTTATTTCTAAGCACTGCTAGGAGAAAAACCGTAATTTTAAATTTGATTCAATTAAAACAATTTGCAGACCTAAATCCACTCAAAAACTCGATTTCATTGAAGCTTTTTACTTCTATAAAAACTTTAAAAAGATTGTCAATTGTGATTTCGCTGTGCCGCATGTGTCTGATTGTTAGAAATTTTGCATTCAGTCAACATTCTTTTAATTTCTTCTGAATTTTTCACAACTTCTGTTTCCAAAATTCCTATTGGTCAGACCCCAACATTCCATGTAATTCTGATTTCTGTTGGATAATCAGAATTCGATTCGTCTCCGATATACAGTCGGCAGCAAAAGCATCCGAACACTAGCCAATAATCCCGATGTCGAAAAAGTACACTTAAAACTGTTTTGTTAAATAAATCCTTGTCGAATCATGTTCTTAGACTGACTAAGAACATGACTCGACAAGGATTTATTTAACAAAGTAGTATTAAGTGTACTTTTTTTAGACAGGGATTATTGCTAGTGCTCCGATACCTTTGCTGACGACTATATACGAGCACTTCTCTCTTTATCTATACGCTGAAGACGGTACGCTATATGCTACCGAAACAGCTGTCTGCTTTCCAATTTTTTCCCTTTGGCGTTCAAGAGGTTGAAGACTTCCTCAGTTTTAATAATCTCGCGCCAAGTCGTCTTTTTATACAAAATACCACTATTAGTTTATGTAACAGGACACCCAAAATAATTTCAAAGCACTGCATTCTCTGAGAGGTATTCCTACAATAATATTTTAATATAGTTATTTTGTGCAAATCAGAATAAAATTGATAATTATTATTTATATATATAAAAAATGTGTTCTGCATAATGTAGTATGATTAGCATTAAGATTATAGGCAATACAAAAATATTCTAGTACATTAATGTCTATGACTGGAAATTGCTTGATTTGTATTTTTAGTTGGATAAAGTGTTTTTAACACTTTTTAACAGTGGAAGGAACGCTGGGCTAAGTGCATGTTTTAGAGTGATTAAAATTTGAAATAGTTTATCATTCTGTTCGTCTCTAGTATCCGTAAATGTTTTCAGAATTTCTTCAAAATGATATTTTTTTAAAGTTTTCAATGACATGTTATTTTAAAATGGTATAAATAGCACAACATGTATGTGTACAAGAAACCCAAAAGAATGCCAATGGAATGTGTTCTATGAAGAGCATTTTTGTGTCAAATATTTAAATAACTTTATGCTGCATAAGTGACATTTATACTTCACACGCATAAAAAAATGTTTTCCATAAAATGTAGTATGATTAGCATTAAGATTTATAGGGACACGCAAAAATATTTAGATACATTAAGGGCTATAATTGCATTTTCGTTTTTATGAAGCCTTTTAACGATGTTTAAGAATGATTATGATTTTAATTAGTCTGTCTGTCGTTTTGCCCGTCTGTGCAAGCTCTAGCACCGGTCAATATTTTCAGAATTTCAACAAAATGATATGTTATTCAAGTTTACTGTGGTGTGTTCCCCATTTAAAATAATATAAATATCCCCATTAGCTTGTGCACAGGGATTCTCAAAAGAATCCCAATGCATTGCGTTCTATGAGAAGCATTTTTATAAATCATATTTAAATAAGTTCGTACCACACAAATCATAGTGAAATTGGCATTTATTATTCACATAGGGGAAAAAATGTTTTATATAGAATGGTATGTTTAGCGCTCAGATTTACAGGCCTACACTCAAATATTCAGATACATTACGGGTTAAAATTGGAAATTGCTGGAACTATATATACTTCTGTTTGTATTAAGTGTTGTTAACACTTTTCAACAATGCTTAAGAGGGATCATAAATTTATTTATTCTATCTATCTGTCCATTGTGTGATCACGTAGGGAAAAAGTACATTGAACGTTAAACAATGCAACGAGAACGCATAACTGGAAAGCATTAGTAATCTATGCGAAACGCATGAGTTTTCGTTCTTGTTTACTTTTAGCGTATGTTGCCAAATTGCAGGCGCTATTTTTACCGGGCGCCATTTTTTTATGGTTTAGGTTCCATGTTCTATCGCAAAAAACTTAAAAACAAAAAACAAAACAGCAGTTTTTATGTGCAGTATAAGTATTTTTTTATTCATATTAAATATATTGCAATATATAATATGATTGCCGAAAAAAAAAAAGGCGGGGGGGGGGGGGGAGGGGAGCCATACATTGTCTATGGATGAAATTTCTTGTAGCAGCAGCAGCAGCAGCTTTATATGTTTGGCAGCACTACACAAAACAAAATTAACATATATTTCTTAAATGCACAAAACCATGTTTCACATACAATTATTTTGAAATTTATCTTTAATTTACAGAGGCATGCAAAAGAGCTCTGAAAGATTTGTGTTATATTTATAAGTGGAAAGAAGAGCATTTCAAGTTATGTCCCTCTTTTCTCTCTCTTTCTCTTGGTGTTAGTTTTAAATACATTGTACGGTACATAAAATTTGTTAGACGATATACAGGGCTAATCAAAATTAGTCAAACAAGTTTAATAAAGCAGGATGGCCGACATTTTTCTGAATAATTTGAAGTAAATTAAAAAGGGCAGTAGCTCTTTTCACACAGAAGTGCAATTTAAATAAAAGTGTTTCTAAAACCATTTTGAAACGTTTTTAAAGTACAATAAAATTGTTCAAATACAGTACATTCTATCTTTGATCTTAAATTGCAAAAATGTGTCTTTATAGTAATGCATGGTAACAGAAAGTAGCTTATGGGGTATATCGTCCAACAGGTATGCTGCCATGCTGCAATTTCTCTCATTTAATAAGAGGCTAGAGCTCAGTTTCTATAGTGTTTAATGAAAGAAAAAAACATGACACGCATGATAGCAAGGAAGAGAAACTATGTTGATTTCGTTTGGGTGCATATTGCCTAACATGTGGCGCTGGTATCGAGCAATTTAACCCATTTACGGAAAAGCAATATCTCAACTTTTATAATATATAAAGACCTACATTTGGCATGTGATAAATTTGGCTATTATAAAAAACTATGTTGATTCGACTGAATGCATACCACTTCATACAAGTTGGATACCGAACCAGTACAAGCATCCAAGTCTTTAATGGAATTCGAAGCCAGCACGAAAGACAGAGCATTTCATCACTAGGCGGACCCTTCTAAGAGGACAAAGTGAGAAAAAAGGGGTATACTGCTGCTGCGCAATTTCGAAAATTGGATTTCAAATAATATTTCGTTAACCATATGTATATAAGCAGTTTTCCTAGATTCGGTGAAATATAGTAAAGCATAGCAATTTCATCAATTATATTCAACAAAGAATGTTTTCGCTTAATTTTGAGTAGCTCTGTCTATTGTCTATAAATTATATATAAATCATGTAGTTTAAATTTAGTATAGTATGGAAAACATATAGCATTACTTGAAATGTACTTCGAGCAATTTCCATGCGAAATATCTCCGAATTACTTTGTGAGACTCTGTAAAATAATGATGATGATGAATGACTTACTGAATTTTATGCGAAACATGCTATTATTAGTGCTAGAGGCCTATTTCAGTCGGTATAGCGTTGTCGAATTTTTATACGTCAACTCTTAATAGTGCCAAGGGCCTATTTCAGTCGGTTTATTGAATGGGGATTTATTGAATGAAGATTTTGTAGATAATTTGATTACTCATAACAAAGGTTACAAGTTTTTAAAAAATATAAAAAATTCTCCCAAGGTACAACTTTGACATGAGTCCCCCCAAGGCACAACTTTGACATGAGACCCCCCAGGCCCAACTTTGACATGAGTCCCCCCCCCAAGGCACAACTTTGACATGAGACCCCCCAGGCCCAACTTTAACATGAGTCCCCCAAAGGTACAATTTTGACATGAGTCCCCCCAAGGTACAACTTTGACATGAGTCCCCCCCCAAGGCACAACTTTGACATGAGTCCCCCCCAAGGCACAACTTTGACATGAGACCCCCCCAGGCCCAACTTTGACATGAGTCCCCCCCAAGGTACAATTTTGACATGAGTCCCCCCAAGGCCCAACTTTGACATGAGTCCCCCCCAAGGTACAACTTTGACATGAGTCCCCCCCCAAGGCACACCTTTGACATGAGTCCCCCCCAAGGCACACCTCCCCCTCATTGGGAAAAAGAGAAAAAACGTTGTTTTGCGGCTATAAGACAGTTTGGACTTCCAACGTTATTTGTTACAGTATCTGCAGCTCAAACACATTGGTTTGATTTAATGAAAACTTTATCATGGAATTTAGATCGTCACGAATTAACTAAAGAAGAATTTGTCGATATTAACAAGTTTAGCAGTAGGCCTCTGGCACTAAATTAAAATCTGTCAATGTCAGTTTTTCATGTTTTAAATAATGAAATAATGTCGTGTCTGTATAATTTATTTTCATTTATTTTTGTTTCATGCAGTCTAAAGATGTTAAACAGTATTTACAAGGTATTACATCCACAGACGTGATGAATATGAATTATCTTGGAGGTAACTGTGCAGGACCCCCCCCCCCCCTTTTTTTTTTTTGGTTTCAACAAAAAATTTCAAGCAGCATCCTCGTATGATACAGATTCAAAATACTGAGCTAGACTTTATGTGTTTTTAAGTTATGCTGATAATAAACAGATACACACACAGAACAAACGCTAAAAATCTGATTTTCCGACTCAAGGAACTTCAAAATGTGCAACTAAAAAAAAATAATAATAAAATAGAAAACACAAATTCCAATTTATTTTTTTTAAAAATCTACCATTTAACGGGTAAAAGGATGAAAAAACTGCTTTAAAATTAATATACATGCATCAAAAATTGCAATGTTCCCATCATTGTAGGTAGTCTTGTTATTACCTAAACAAAGATTCATTTCTGGCATGTAAAAATCGTAAAAATGATAAATTTTACTTACATTTTGTTTGCCACAAAAAAAAAAAAAAAAAAAAAAAAAAAAAAAAAAACACTTTCAAATAGTTATAATTTTAAAAAGTAATATTAAAATGGATAGTTGAAAAATTCTTTTTAACTGAAGAGAAAAAAAATCTGTATCTACTTTTGATTAAAATAATTGAAAAAAAACTAGTATGTTGTAGCCACCACAAGACTTTCTTCTATATTTTCCTATACAAATTCACTAAGTGCAAATGATTTATTAAAATTATCTAACATGGTGAATGCAAATGCTCTTCATCTTGGTGAAAACTAATACGAAATATCCAAAGACAGACAGTTTGTCTATAAATAACATCTTAAAATATACGTTTTTATAATGGTTATCTCACATATCAAGTTTCGTACAGTTATATTCCATAGAAGTTGAGATATAGCCTTCCCGTTATCGATGAAATTTGTAGTATAGAAGCGACTATTGACCTATAAGCATCCACATTGAATCAGCAAAATGACTCATAATGGCCTCTCCCATATAGTTTGGTGATACGCGAAATAGAACCTGAAATATAGCTTTCCCTTAAAGTGCGGAAATCGTTTGAAGCAGCACCACATGTTGAGCGGTTGCCATCAAAAGTTGATAGGCACTAATTTATGTCAAAGTGCATCTACATACGAATTTATATGGAATTATGGGCAGTATAGTTACTGAGATACAGCCTTCCCTTAAACTGCGGAAATTGCTGTATAGCAGCGCCACCTGTTAGCCGATAAATATTCAAATTGAATCAACATAATGTTTCATAATGGTCTTGTCACGTATCAAGTTTTGATTGATTATACGCAGAAGAACCTGAGATATAGCTTCCCTTTTAATTACAGAAATCGCTGTATAGCAGCTCTACCTGTTGAGAAGTTGACACCAAAAGTTGATAGGCACTAATTTATGTCAAAGTGCATCTACATACGAATTTATATGGAATTATGGGCAGTAGTTTCTGAGATACAGCCTTCCCTTAAACTTCGAAAATCGCTGTATAGCAGCGCCACCTGTTGGCCTATAAGCATTCAAATTAAGTCAGTATAATGGCCTTCTCACATATCAAGATTTGATTGGTTATACGTAATAGAGTCTGAGATATAGTATCCTCTTAAATTGCAGAAATTTCTGTATAGCAACGCCACTTATTGAACAATTGACACCAAAAGTTGATAGACACTAAATTAGGTAAAGATGCATTTACTTATAAATTTATATATAATTCTGAAAAGTAGTTCCGGAGATACACTTGCCATAAAATTTTTGTCTCACAGACACACACACACAGACAGACAAACATTTTCTAAAAAAAGTCAAATCGTGTTCTAGACCTATCAAAATATGTAAATCCGTCGAAAACCGGAAGTCGAAAATTTTTAGGAAGTCAGTAATAAAAGCATTATAATAAAACTGATAATAAATGCAAAACACCATCTTGTTTTATTTACTTGTGATATTTAAAAAAAAAACTTTTTAAAGAATTTTGGTGTTTTATATTTTGCTTATTCTAACCTTTTTTTTTTTTCCATTTTTTATGAATTATTAGCATTCAGCTAAAATTGTGAGGTATTTCTGTATTATGCTTAACAACTATGCAATTTTCAACATTTAAAAATGAAATTTTAATTTAAGTTGGCTTCACGAGTGGTTGACAGATTCTGCTGTAGAAGGGGGGAAGAACCTGGTTCGATCTTAGACCTAGTCGTCTTAAGTTTTTGTCGCTTTCTCCGAAACATGCGTAACTACAACTAACAATTTAGAATAACCCTAATAGTCCTAGAACTAGGACCTTCGTGTAGTCAGTTGGTCTTTATTACCAAATACACACACCTAATAAAAGTTGTTTCAAGCTTCTAAAACCCAGTTTTAAACGTCAAAAACTTGGTAGATGTGAGATCCCAGGTCACGCTCGTCGGCTGAGGCATACAGAGTTTACCGCGGTTTTCACTGAAACTTGCGTAAATACGGGCTAGAGCCCCTTAGAAAGACCCCAGTGTAGAGCACTCCTCCCAGGTCTAGTGCAGTCAATTGTCCCTCAATCCTAACACCATCTAAAACAAAACCTAGTTCGTTTTTTTAAATAATTTAACCATTACGACGTATTATTATGTTTTGATTTAAGAAAAATGAATAGTCCGAAGTGATTTTATTATTACAGTCGGTAACAAAAGTCTCCGAACACTAACAAAAATTCCTATACAGAAAAAGTACACTTAGTACAGTTTTGTTAAATAAATCCTTGTCGAATCCTGTTCTTAGTCAGTCTAAAAACAGGATTCAACAAGGATTTATTTGACAAAACTGTATTAAGTGTACTTTTTTTAGATAGGAATTTTTGCTATTGTTCGGAGACTTTTGTTACCGACTGTACTAATAAATAAAAATTTTAAATACAAAAATGAATTTGTGGAAGAATACCAAAAGAAAATTGTCTAGTGTCGCCCTCTGTGCTTACAAATGAGTACTAAACCTTGACTTTTATTTTACATTTCTTTTCCTTTGCATATTTTAAATAATAATTCATCTTCAAATTTTAAAATATTTTTAATTTATCATTGCAATTTACGGAGAAAAAAAAAGTTAGATGTGAACAATAAAAGTTAAGAATATAACAAGCTTCATTTACAAAATGAAATAAAATCCCCCCTCCCCCCCCAGTCTCTAAGCTAAACAAATGGTTGGTACTGCCATCCATAGACATAAATTACTACTAAAAGTAAAAGGAAAAAAATTAGCTTTGAATTTTCCAGCAGCATACACCATTTATTGATTTATAACTCAAGTACAAACACAGTCCTTTAAAATATTTCAAATTAAGGATAAAGAACATATTGCCTTAAAGTCCTTGATTTAAAGCAGATACTTTTTAATTATTTATTTTAATAAAAACTGAACTTGAATTCTGAAAGTATTTTATTTCAGAGATAAAATTCAATGAATTTTAAAGTTAAATGATGTAGGGTAAAATACAATAAATTATCAAGGATACAAGTCTTCTTCAGTCAGTCCAGCTATTTTTTTTTTTTTTTTAATTGTCACTTACCATCTAATTTAAGGTCATTTAATTAGTATTTTGATACCTATGGGTTAATGAATATGCAATGTGAAATGATAAATGCATCTACATCATGTACAATCTTTGTCTTCACACACTGTCTACCATCAACATATTTTTATTTCAATTGATTAGATTTTTAAAATAACAAGCATTGTTGATTCATTCAATCCATCTGTCTCATATAATGTTATATTTAAAGTGCTAGCAAGCTTGCATACAGACAGAAAATTAATTTTATGCCTGAAAAATGTAATCGAACTGGAATGAAAATTCACAAATGGAAAACTTTTTTTTTTCAAAATTCATATTCATCATAATTTAAACTATAAAACAGGAAATATAAATGCACTAAGTTTTAAGAGTTCAAATTTCAAGTGTCAAATAAACATTAAATTAATATAACTAAAACATCAAAGAGGCAGTGTTTTATAAAATACTACTAGAAATCTTTTGGAATTAATTACTAAACTATATGTACAAACAAAACAATTACACAAACCTTTTCTATATATATTCATATATCTCTGTAAAAAATTATCTCAGAACAAGGAGTGAACATGTGCAATAATAAAAATAAATTATTAATTGTATATTAGACATAACAGCAAAGTAACATGATATCTAACATTCATATTTCTACTTGATTTTTTTTTAGTAATTCTTTGGGTACTAGCAGGAGGAAATATACAAAATTAATAAAGTTTTTTAAGTCTTCTTATTGAGGATTATTAAATAACAAAATAAATAAATATTTAAAAATCTACATTAAAAATGGTTTATGTTTCAGACAGGAATATATGTAAATCAATTTTTAGGTAAATATTGGTCATATACAATATCAGGGTTGGGTTTTAGACGTCAAAAAGGGGTTTTTGACATGACAAGGGTTTAAACCGTCAGAAACCTCTTACCGTCACAAACCTGCATTTTCAAAATGAAAATCTATAAATGAGCTAGAATCTGGTTAGAAGTAGGAATTAGTTGCCATATACAAGTGAATATCTAAAAATTATGCAGTTTATAAATTAAAAAATCTTAAAACAATTTGTAGATAATTAAAATTTAGGTAGATATGCTGTTTTATGACCTAAGAAATATGTACAAAGTATGCATAGACATATTTTGTATGTTTATTTATATTAATATTTATGAAATTCTGAAATTCCAAAGTTACTTATGAATTTTTTCACATAAGCCATGAAAACACAGGAATACTGATTTTTCTTTTCTTTCAGTAAAACATTGTGTGGGCAGTAAATTAATATGGATTTGAAAATAATTATATTTATAATCTATATTTATTACTTATTTATTAATAATTTTTTATCTATTTATTGCTATTATTGATTGTATAAATATTTGTACCTGTTCATTGCTTGGACTATTAGTGTTTGGTATTTTGGGAGTAAGGCTGTTTGACTACTCTAGGATCTTAGGCCTAAAAGGGAGTGCCCTCCGTGGGGGTCTTTCTAAAGGGTCCTAGCCAGTATTTATACAAGTTTTGGAGAAAACCACGAAAAACTCTGAATGGCTAGGCCGACGAGTGCACCCTGGGATCGAACCCGGCACCTCACATTTACCAGCTTTGAGTGTCGAACTGCTTGGCTGCTGGTGGGACCTACAGCTTAGACTAATATTTTTTTAAAATCTGTACGAGTAAATATTAAATTTATAACAATTTATACACATCCAGAAAGCATTCATATTTCTCTTGTCTCGCAATAATTATAAGAATTTCAGATGCAATTCAAGCTCGTTTAACATTCAGAATTATTCTTTTTTCTTAAAAACTTGCAATATCAACAGTCATTAAAAAAAGAACAAGATATATTTCTCTATAAAATATTTAAATACAAAATATTAGGCCTTGCATTTTTATTTTACTGGTTAAATACATAATACTAAAAAAATTGAAATATATAATGTGGTATTGCAAATAAAATGATTTATCAATCAAAATGATCTATCAATGATTTATAAATCATGAATTTTTAGAAGCCTAAAATTTTGTTTTTATATTAATCAAAATGTTATAATAATGTTTCTCCAAAAACATTAATGTGTTTATCTTTTAAAACATACTCATAAACAATATCTTATTAAAAACAACTATATTTTTAAAGTATCACATAACTAAGTTTAACATACACTATATTAAGCATAGTTATAAATAAATTTCGTAATATATAAAAGTATCACAGCATATTTTGAATGATCATAGAAATAATTCATAATAAAATTTTAAAAGCGTAAAGTTTCGTTTTTTATATTAAGCAAAATGTTGTAACAATGTGTTTTTCAAAGAACATCGATCTATTTACTTTTCAAAAAATCTTTATAAACTATACTTTGTTAAATTAAGTTTTTATATGACAATTAAATTATAAATATAGGTTTTTGACATGATGGCTTTAACTGTCAAAAACTGTCACGCATCAAAAATCTGCCAACCCTGTATAATATACAGTTGAACCTTGTTAATCTGAATTACTTTTAACATGAACCGCTTCCACAATCCTCGTCAAAATGAAGATTAGTTACTGATAGCATGAAATTTTTTTTTTATCCCCCTTGAGATTCATGTTAACGATATTTGAATGTATTCTAAAATGACCCTTAGCAAACTATGTTGTGATAACAGTTGTGCTATAACTATGTTAATAATTGGAGAACAAATAGATTGTGTTTGCATGTTAATTTATGAAGCATATAATCAATGTGAATGATTTCTTTGCTGAAAGTTGTTTTCGTAAAAGTGCACCAAATTTGCTTTAGATTAACTTTTGAAAACTTAGTTATATATATATATATTAGAAAGAGAGAGGGATAAAATGAATTAATTTTAATTGTGCTATTTTAAATTAAAAAAATTTTATTTCTCCAAATTTGCCACTTACCATTTAAGGTTATTCTCTTGGTATTTTCATTTACGGAATATATGAGGTGTGCTTCTGCTTCATCATCTTCTTACACTGTCTGCTCACATTTTTATTTAAGCAGACTGATTTTTTCAATACCAAATGTTGATTCATCATCCAATCCAGCTCCACCATATAATGCAATACTTGATTTGCTAGCAAGATTACATCAATAGACAGAAAAATAAATTTTATGCCTGAAGATGTAATCCAACTGGCATGAAATATAAAAATTCATATGTGCAGGAATTTTCATGTAAAGTTCATATTCTTTATAATTTAAACTATAAAACATAAATGCATTAAGATTAAAGAGTTCAAACTGTAAATGTAAGAGAGACTCTTATAATACACCTCTAGAAATCTTTTGGAGTTATGTATATAAAATTGATAAATTGTTTATACAAGCCTTCATACTGAGTTTTATTAAACTGATGAAATAAATACATAAATATACATTTAAAATGGATTATGTTAGAGAGAAAAAATGAATTTTTATTGTGTATTTTTAAAATAAAGAATGTTACTTTTCTAACTTTGCAACTTACTATTTATGGTCATTCTCTTGGTATCTTGATTTACAGGATGTATATGAAATACTTTTACTTCATCTACTATCTCTGGATTCTTACACTGCCTGCCTAGATTTTTATTTAAGCTGATTGACTTTCTGGGGTACAGAATATTGATTCATCATCCAATCCAGCTCCATCATATAATGCAATACTTGATTTGCTAGCAAGATTGCATCAACAGACAGAAAATAAAATTTATATCTGAAGATGCAATCCAACTGGCATGAAATACAAAAATTGACACATGCAGGGATTTTCATGAAAAGTTCATAATCATCAAGTTTAAACTAGAAAGATAAAAATATATAAAGATAAAATATATTTTAGAGTCCAAATTTTGAATGTGAAATAATACAAATCATAAAAGTTCACAAGCAGAAAATATTTCACATTTTTCTGAATATGTAAAATCTCAAAGTGAACATATGCATTTTTTTTTTTTTTCTAATTGTATTTTTACAGATTATGAATGTAAAATAACGATAAAGACACATTACATGTAACACTCACATTTATTTTTAGTACTTAAAAAGGAAAAAAAAAAAAAAAAAAAAAAAAAAAAAAAGAATTTTTTAGCTTCTGACAGTTTTTTTTTTCTTTATGAAATGAAGAATCTCTATATTTCTTTTTTGGTTGTTTTAGCCTGAAGTCTAAGAAAACATGTCATGAAAATATAAGTTATTTAAGATTTTTCAAAGTGTTATTCTAGACCAATAAAAAATTTACAATTGCAAAATTCAATTATGAATGACAGTGTTTTTTTTTTTTTTTTTTTTTTTTTTTTGGGGGGGGGGCTGGCCCCTTAAATCCGCCACCGATAGAGATATCCATATTATATGTTATTTTATTTTTGCTATGAAAAGCAAAAGTGTTTCTAAGAAGTCCTAGCTTGTTTTTACCCCCAAACATGGAAAACTCCACACTACTAGGCCAATGAGCATGACCTATTTAAGATTGAACCAGGCACTTTCTATCCATCAAGCGCACTGTTTCAAATATGAACATATATAATTTTTGTGCAAATATTGATTGTATATTATATTCTAAAAAGACCCTCAACAAACTATGATAGGAGTTGTGTTGACTGCGTTAAAAAGTGAAGCACAATAGGATTATGTTTGCCTCTAAAGCAGAATACTTTTAAATGTTCTGCAACAAGTTTTCAGATAATCAACATGTTCCACAGGACACACATGCATTTTACAAATTTACTTTGATAATATATTATTGACACACTCATAAAAATACAAATCTTAGAATTTGATGTGCTATAATATATGTGTATAATAAGAAAACAATAATAGTAAAATAGCATTCAAAGATATTTTTGTTGAAAAAAAAAAAGAATATATAAACCAAGGCTGAATAGAAAATTCTCCATGCAATCAACTAACAACTTTAGAAATATTTTTGAGAAATTGTTTCAGTGATTGATTTTTAATAAATGTCCACTCTTAAGGCTATAATACAAATTTTTTTTCCTACCTAATTTCTAAATATCTGCAATTGTTATGCAGTAAAGCTATTTGTTCTGCAACATACGTTCTAAACTGTGACATATTCTGCTTTGAGGATGTTTGCATGTAAAATTTAACACATATTATTTAGCAAATAGGAACTAATTGGTAACGGACAAGAACAAATTTAAATAAAACTGCACAGAGAATTCAAATAATACTATGTAGAAGCATGAGAAACAAATAAACACATTTTAAGTGAAATGAACAAAATCTTGTATATAAAAAAAAATATCCTGCATGCAAATCAGAAATAAGAGTATACATAACCGAACCGGCCGGTTTATTTCAAACCTAGCATCTAACAAATTATCGAACATACAAATAATTATTTACTAAGAAAATGAACACATTATTAATTTATTTAAATGCAAATAACGAGAAACAGACAGCGGAATTATTCCAAACCATCATGAATAAAACATATGCTTTTATGCGTCCGGCCGGCTGGATTCAACAATTAAATTACTTAGTGCACATTACTAATTAAAATAAGATATAAGATTCTTATCTAATTATTATGAATAAAATTAATATGTAACAAAAAATATTTTTTAAATATAAACTACTAGAAGGAAAAAAAGCTACCCAGCCGGTATATTTCAAACAAAAGACAAGACAGCCACCCGGTTTATTTAAAACTATTTAAAAAACATTTACATTATCAAACATATGTAATAAGTTATACAATAATAATAATAATAAAGAAAAAACTATTAAGGAAAAGAATCTAACTAAAATGCTCAAACAATAATTCAAAAATCAACAACCACATGCAGATTTAAAAAAAAAACAAATATTAATTTATTTTCAAAACGAAACGCAAGAAAATTTAAGTACATTCAAAATAAACCGAATTTGTACATTACAGAAAAAGAAAATCATATTAATTATAATAAATAATTGCTAGAAAAAAATTCAATCACTTACCTTACTTAAAATCCAAACCAAATGGCATGGCATAAGCGCGGGAAACGGGATAGGGGGGGGGGGGGAGCAAAAAACAGAGCAAATTCACGCCAAGCCAACATCGCCAGAATATTATTCGCCAACAAGACGGACGTACAAAACATAAACAAACCAGCCGGCAGGTTATCCTGGAAGACTACGTTTACGGCTGGCAGCCGGCAGCGTAGACACTGCGTTCATGATCCGTGCAAAAGTCGATGGATGTAAACAACAACAGGGTGTTGCCATTTGCAACAACTTAACTTTACAGAGTACATGGAGTCTAGGGTGACAAATAGGTTCACTGGTAAGATTTTTTATATAATTTATTATTTCGTACATTTTAAGTAATTATTTTCGAAAAATACTTATAATTGCTATATTTAGTTCTTTAAAATAAACAATTGCATGTATCATATAAAAATTTTGCCTATCTTCTTTCCCACACATTCAGTCAATGTTGCTTGACTTCTGAAAGAAATAAGGAAATATGATAGGGCGACCAGATTTTTTTGATGCAAAATGAGGACAAATTATGCAATGTCCTCATTTTCATGAGAAAAATGAGGACAGTCTTCTTTAAAAATGAGGACATGAAATTTCATAAAATATAGCGCAAAATTAGCTTATATTCCCCACTTGCTGACACATTAACTGTCACTATGATAGATTTATACTATTTATGAACTTTTACGATAAACATTATGAAAAAATATTTATATAAGCATTAATAAATTTATAATAAACATTATCATAAACTCGTATACATTATACTTCTCTTCCTATAATATAATGGCAAGCTATACTATACTGTTAATATTAATTTCTGATATGTGGTTGACACGAATGAACCAAACTATTTTATATCTGCTTCTACTAATACTTTTATAAGCTGTTTTAATACAATTGTTATTGTTGTACAGACCAAATTTTTAGTATAAACGAAACCTTAATTACTTCAAATGGAAGTGATCCAATAAATAACATTTTAAAAAGAAAAGGCAATCTGAAGAATGTCAAAAACTGGCTAGGCTAGGAATCAGAATTGATCTACAAACTGAGTTATTATTATGACCTTCGAGTAGCATAATTTACTCACTTGAAAGCAAAATATCATGAGATGTTAACAAAGTAATCTGTGTTCAGCTCCTATCCCTGATTAAGACATATAACAGGCTGAATTATTAGCCGCCATTTGTACGTCAAGTCCGTCATTGCTAAACTTTAGATTACAATATAATAGTCTTATTAGTCTCATATAATAATCTTATATGGTAGTTCGTCACTGCCAAACCTAAGACAATTATATAATAGTCTTATATAATCTCATATAATAGTCATATACAATAGTCTTAGTTTTAGCAATGACGGACTTGACGGACAAATGGAGGCGAATGATTCAGCCTGTTATATAGTAGTCTTATCCCTAATTAGTCAGTTTTCAATCTTGCTAAAAAATGCAATCCGCGTTTGTAATGATCGATAGATGGCACTTTTCAGCTTTTGTTGTTAGTAAATATAATAGCCACGTGTATTTATTATTATTCTATTTGTGTTACTACTTGATATTCGTGCTATAATTTCTTCGCTATTACATCATGGAAAATTGATTTTTTGGAAAAAATATTTCAGTTTATTCAAAGCTCAATCGGAAGTAGATTTTTAACTGAAGCTGAACAAATATTAGTTTCAAATCATCTGATTAATTCTTTACTGCCATTAGTCGAAGCAAGTGAAATTTTAAATTTGTTATTTGGAAATAAATGGAAGTTTAATTCTGGATTTCTTAATCCTTTGGAGTTACACTGTAGTACACAACAGCATGTGTTATCTTTTTTACCGGATTTATTCATTTTTATTCAATAAATATATGTGAAACTAAACATCGGCAAGCAATGGCGCCTCGACGAAACCGAAAGCTATTCATGTTAATTGTAATTTCACCTTAGCCCAACCAGAGGGCGAGCATTTCATTACAATTGCGGATTAGTAATAAAATAACTTTCAGCTTCATGTTAAATTTTAAATACTTTTTTTTTTTTTTTTTACTTTAATGCAAATTCAGTTTTCTTTTTTTTTTTTTTCAAACTTTATATTTTAAAGTATAATGTTGAAAAGACTAAAATCTCCCAATATAAGAATATATTCTGTGTAATAGAGTTGGATTGGATGGGATTTTACATTGCACTAATGCTGCGCAATGGGCAATTGGCGACGGTCTGAGACTCACCCTAAGAGGTGGTCTGGAGACGTGCCATCACAATTTTGATCCTCCACGAGGGAGGTAATAGTGTTGGAGATGAATTAAAAATAAATGTAATGAATCAAGAAATCATGATTTTTTTTTTACGTTGTGTTGAGTTGTAGAATCAGTTTTGCAAATTAATAAGTTCAGCAGCACCTCTAATGTTGCAATTTTAAGTAAAGAAGGAAATTACTGAAAAATGAGGACAAATAAGAACAAACGTCCGAAAATGAGGACAAATGAGGATATGAGAACTTCTGAAAGCAACTGAGGACAGCACTTGAAAAATGAGGACTGTCCTCAGAAAATGAGGACATCTGGTCACCCTAAAATATGACCATTTCAAAGTCAAATACAAACTTATTTGTATAGTTGGGTTCGCTGGGTTTTACGTCGCACTAGTGCTGCTTTTTCTTTTTTTTTTTTTTTTGAGAAATTTATGTAGTTTTCAAAATATAAATGGGCCCGCAAAATCGTTGAAAGTGTAAAGGATGTTGTCTTCACTTGTAAATTAAATTAATCGTTACTACGTTGTGTTCGGATTGCTTATTTGATTAGTTTTGCTATCGATTATTTCTGCACAAACGCACACACAAAATAATAATAATAATAATAAAACTATTTATATGTTTGGCGTTAAAAAAGAAAAGGGAAAAAAAATGAATTTGTGAAATTCTCAAATCCAACTACATTGATGACAGCCATAAAAATGAAGGCGTGTGCTTGAATGTACTCTCGTGAAAACGAAAGTTACTACTGGGTTCAGCAAATCAGCATTTTTGTTTTCGCTTTGAAACGAAGTGAAAGAATATGTTCGTTGTGTTTTATGTGAACAATTGTATTGTTCTGAATGTGTTTTCACTTTCAAAATATCTATTTTCTTATTAGTGTAACAGTACTGAAGATGTAAATTATGTAAACTACGTCATTAACAAGTACGAAGTTTACTATTGAAACGCAATTAGTTGATTTTGAGATGTTGCGTGTTGTCAAGTGATTTCCCCGATAAAGTATTTATTTAGTCAGAACGAGAATGGCAGTTTGTATGTAAACCTAAGAAGAAACTGTCAAATTTTATATTCTTTATATTACTTTTTTAGACTTCTTGAAGTAACAGAACTTCATTTTTCATTGATGTACTTAACCCGAATATAAAACTATCAGTATTATGCTCACGCTACTAAATTGATGTCGAATGAGAATGCCTGATAACGATAAACAGTAAGTGTGAATTTATGGATCCTTATTTAAAGGAACTGAAATCTACCCTTCTAAAATGATGCTAGATGTTTTGAATTTGTGCGAATAATAAGATTTGTGATTATCAATGTGTTGCCTTATGCTTGAGAGTGTTTAGAAGGAAAAAATAAGTAGTGTGAGTAATAAATTTAAATTAGCTGGTGATTAAAAGAAATTCTAATCAAAACTTAAGGAAATCAAAGAGTTTTCATGAATAAATTCATATAAATTAGTTTTAAAATTGAAAATGTGTTACATCTATTCGCAAAAAATTTGTGTTGTCTTTATTGTGTTGTAAAAAATTTTGATTAAATAAATAATAAAAAAAAAAATATCCATAGAATTCTGTTGAAAATATATATAACGCCCAAAACTCCCCCCTTGGCTAGGCTTTGCATATGTATTGATTATAGATCACTGATTAGCAGAGCATTGTTCTAATCATTTCCCCCCAAAAAAAACATTTTGTAGATTATAATTATGCCTATTTAGTCATTGTTTATTATTATTTTTTATATTTTAGGTGGACTATTTAAATTGAATAATAATTAATTAAAAAAAAAAAAAAAAAAAAAAAAAAAACACATGATAAATGTACATATAAACAAAAGAATTATGTAAGCAATAACTTTCTCATATTTATAGTATTTTAAATGTTGTATGGATTTTTTTTTTTTTTTCTTCACCAGTTCGTTTTGTTTATTGAATTTTTGCTATTATGTAATTTATAAGTAATAAATTTTCTGTAGAAATTACAAAATGGGAAATCAGTTGTCACAGAAATTGATAAACTAAAACTCTGGATGTTCATTTATAGCAAAAGAAAAAAAAGACATTTTTAAATTCCATGGGAGAATCTAGGAGTGCTTCTTGGAAAAATTCTCACTTTTGCCAAGATGATGATGTTTCATGTTATGTTCTGATTTGCCATTCTTTGCTTCCTATATAGTAGCACATATTTTTTGGTGAATCAAACAAACTGCTAAATACATCGGAGGTTGAATAAGTTTTATGGCACACTAGTGCTGCACTATGGACAATTGTAACAAAATAAACAATTCAATCAGAAACTAACCATATCATCATAAAATGCATTTTTTAATGTAAAATTAAGTTAAAAATTACAAAATTATAATTTTTTCTTTATTTATAATTGGTTATAAAGTCTATAATTACAGTAGGAAATAACAGCACGAAATAATTCTGTATTGGGTTTCATCCTAATATACATTACCACGCAAAAAGTGGTAATGACGCCTTGCACCTGGCAAATCTAGTGGTGGATTTAGGGGGGGCTGAAGCCCCCCCCCCCCCCCCCCAAAAAAAAAGAAACACTGACATTCACAACTGAATATTGCAGTTGTAAATTTTTTATTGGTCTAGAATAACACTTTGAAAAATCTCCCCCCCCCCCCCAAAAAAAAAAAAAGAGTTCTGGATCCACCACTGCATCGGCTGGTCACGTGAATAGAGCAGGCACATGTGACATCACTGTGATAAACATTGACAGATGATTCCACATGTGCTGTAGAATGTAGGCAAAAGGTGGGATAAAGAACCATTGCTGAACGTTATAAGCTTAGCTATGTACTTCCATTTCTCCAATATTTTTAGCATGTTTTACATTTCTGCTAAGATTTAACCATTGTTATTGCTTGTTATATAAATGGATGAATGTATATGGATGCTTTTAATTGAAAAATCTGTATTAAAATGCTTTTTATATAAAAATTATTTTTTTTTCTATGGGAGATTATAGGGAAATACAATTTTTTCTGCTTTCAATACAAAAATTTATTTTAAAACACTTTTAATATAAAAAGATTTTATTTTCTATGAATGATTGTGGGGGGAAAAAGGAAAAAAAAAAGCTAGTTAAAAAATATTTTTTTTTTTATAATTCAGTTAGGTGAAATTGCTGAATAAAATTATTTGGGCTTTTAATTAATAAGCCGAGCAGTTCTGCTCTCCAGAATGGTATACAGGAAGTGCCGGGCTCAATACCAGGATGTGGTCGTCGACCCTCATGCTCTTAATCGGCTTTAACACCTAAACAACCACCACCAAATTATTTTTAATATAAAAAGTAATTTTAATCAATGATTATATAAAAAAAAATAATTAATAATATATTATAAAGAAAAACTAATTTTAATTATCAAAAATATTTTTTTAATAATTAATTTTGATCAAATTACTTAATATTACTGTTTGGGATTTTAATAGAAAAAATATTTCAATATTTTGTCATGATTATAGAACAAAGAACTAATTAAAATTATATTATTAAAATAATCTAATTGATAAAATTTTACATTAAAATGTATGCAATTTTACTCATTAAATTAGGCGAGCTTTCACAGTACTATCCTTTAGGCTATTATTCGAAAAATGTATTTCAAAAGACATTTACTTAAAAAAAAGACATTTACTTAATAAATTTTCAGCTCAGTCGAATAAGGTATTACACTTTAAAAAATTAATAAGGTATTACACTTTAAAAAATTTGGGCCCATAGGCCATAATGATAAAGAATTTTTCTTTGTGTTCCTCTACAAAAACTATAAGTGCTAGATTCACCATAATCGATACAATTTGTGTGATGGTGACCTGTAACATGTATATAAATTTTCAGCTCATCCGAATAAAGTATTCAGACGCTATTGCATTAAAAAAATTTTTTTGGTCTCATAGGTCATAATGATAATGAATTTTTCTTTATGTCCCTGTAAAGAAAATTTAAGTGCCAGATTTACCAAAATTAATAGAGTTCTTACTATGATGATTTATATTTTATAACATACATAAACACTTTCAACCAATTCAAACAAAGCAGTTAGACATTATCGTTTTCACTTACATATATACGTACATGCATCACAAATAGCAAAAATGAACTCAGGAACCTCAAATGGTGTAGAAACTTCAAATTTTTAAAGTCAGATTTTTGACATGATTACAATACTTTCTTTACATATGTATGTTCGGAAAGTAAAAATATGTCTATTTTTGTATAAATTTCTGGTCAGGTTTTTTATACGTAATGCATAAATTTCTGAGGGAAAAAAATTAGCTTGTATACCCCCCCCCCCCCCATGTGAATTTAACAATCTGGCTAAGCATGCAGTAATTCATACTTCTATTTTAAAAATTATAAATGAGGATTTTTTTTCTTTTTTTAAAGAACGTTTTGTTTTTATTTAATTCTATTTTTAAATTTTTCCAGAGAATTTTTATGTGTTTAAATCTTTCTCTATATAATATATGTATATTTTATTTCTTTTACAAGAACTGAATACTCAAGTCCAACTCAAGCAAAAGTTCATGGTAGCTCATCTTTGGATAAATCCAGTGATAGCTCAGGACCTTCTACACCCCACCATGATCTTGATCAAAATCGGCATGATGCAAATCCGCTTCTGAAGAAGGATCCTTTATTAACTTATGGAGAGCTTGTGATTTTAGGGTAATTTACTTTTTGCTAAAAATGCAGTGTCTCAATGTTGAAAAAAAAAATTCTTGATATAGTAACAAGTATGAGCAAACAGAACAATTTCATAAATGCTCACTCCTTAAGGCTGTACATGAATCGGATAACCCCCTTTCTCCCTTCCCATGTTATCCTAATAGATTTTAGTTGGTTTGCTTTATAAGGATAGCTCATTCAAAAGTGAAGTTTTGCAAATTCTGTTTTTTGAGTATTACTCTTTGAATTTGAGTATGTCGCCTTTTAGCTTAGTGAGCAATTTTTCGAAAAAATAAATTTAAGTATTTCGTTTAACTATCAAAACTTAATCCTAAATTTACTTATTGAAATAAAGTATGTCTGCTGTAATATCTGTGTATATTAAATACAATATTATAAATTGATTAATTTCATTGATTGTTTTTTCATTAGTGTGACAAAAAATAAATAAAATAAGTAAAGATAGGCATTTCTAACATAACTTGGGAAAATTAAACAGATGAGAAATGAAGAAAAAGAACTGAGTGAGGAAAATTGCAAATTTTAGAGAACTTGAAAATGATTTATTACTGAAACTTGTTTCATATAAACAAAGTATTTTTATAATAATAATATAGTATTTTTATAATAAATAAGCAAATTGATACACTAAATTGACAGATAAATTGTGCTTTACTGTATCAACAATATTTCTTTAAATATATTTGTTAGCAACAATTTTTTGTTTTTCATTTTTCTAACTTAATGCTTTTTATTGAACTCTGTATAATCACTTTATGTATTGAAAATCTACTATCTCTAAATAGTTATAATGGAAGCTTGCCGCAAGGAGAAAGAGGAAGGCGTAGAAGTAAATTTGTTCTTTGTAAAAGGCCAGTATCTAATGGTGTGAAAAAGTCCCAACACTATGTTGTTAAAACTCCCCAGTCATCTAAAGTAAGTCACTTTTCAAATTTTGTGAAAACTTGAAATATATTTAAAAAATTCCCTTTTTCAATACAAGTGCAATAAAGGATCTTATACTATACAACATACAGTCGGTAACAAAAGTGTCTGAACACTAGCAAAAATTCCTATGTAAAAAAAGTACACTTCATACGGTTTTGTTAAATAAATCTTTATTGAATCCTGTTCTTAGACTGACTAAGAACAGGATTCAATATGGATTTATTTAACAAAACTGTTAAACCATATGAAGTGTACTTTTTTACATAGGAATTTTTGCTAGAGTTCAGACACTTTTGTTACCAATTGTAGTTACTATAAACCAGCGCAGTTAGTGTTGATCAAATATTGATTGTAAACTCAGGTCAATTCAGGCAAAAATTACGGCTCTTTTGCTATCCCTTCTTAAAATTACACATTTTAAAGAGAGCCCCATCAGAAAATTTAAGTTTATAAAATGGTCCCAATCAGAAATTCAAATTTATAAAATGGGCCCTTTCACAAAATTCAAATTTATAGAAACCATCCATCCCAAAATTTTGTTTCACATAACTGATCCTACTATTAAATTTTTCATTGTTTTCTGTATTATTTTTAATTAATGCCTATGTTTGGTTCAAAGAAAGTCTTATTAACTTGATATTAAACAACATATAGAATAACTGTTAAAATAGAAGTTTTTGCACAATTGTTTTCACGAAAGTAGATAAATATTTAATTTTTCACACACACAAAAAAAAAAAAATCGCAAAAATATTTTGTTTTTCACAAAAATGGGTCCCAGAAACTAAAACCTGGATTGACCCCCAAAACTTAAAATTTCATTGGTAATCATTGCTTATATTGTCTGTACTGCCATTAACTGAAGTGAAACTTATGTATAACAGTGATAATCAACCATTTTCAATACACTGCTGGGTGTTGGATGGTCTCATCTATACATTTTATAGTCTAGTGCTTTATTCCTTAGCTTCAGCTTATGCCCTAGTTACTTTTTTCTATATCTAAAAGTCACCGAGTCATTGTCTAATGGGGCAGTACCTTGTCACAACTATGAAATTTTTTGACTTTTCTTTCAAAGGTCTAGATTTGCTTATATACATCATGTTTCATCTGATCGTCTTTAGTACATCTTTTTTGATATCTTTGTCTTTTCCTTGTACATCTTCTCTTATTTCTAAATACTTTCCCTGAACGTTATCTTTTATTTCTAGGTGGTGGGTGATGTGTTTTACATCTCACTAGTGCTACATTATGGGCAACTGACGACATTTTATTTCTAAAAACTTCTCTTGAATTGTCTTTTCAACATTCACTTGTATAAATTCTATTTTTTCCTCAAAATTTTCTTTCACTCGATATATTTTCTCTTGAATTCCTTTAATTTTGAAACACATCTCTTCTTGCATGGCTTCTATTTTATCCTTGAACTCGTCTTGTCCGGCTTAATTTACTTTCTGAGTTGATGTCTCCCAGCTTTCATCTTCTCTTTCCCGGCTGCGTATCTCCGTTATGTTGGCGCATACAGCCCAACCTGGCGAAGTTTCGTAGATAGTGCCAAAACCTTTCTCCCGCGAAGCAACTGTTCTTTCCATTTCATTCACGATTCGTGAAGGATTCGAACAATCTTTTTTTCCCCCAAGAACATAAACTATTAAAAATGCATCAATGGAGTCTTAGTTTCGTAATTTTTAAATAATATATTTAATGCCAAAATTTAATAGAAATCCTCCACCCTTTAAAATTAATTTACCATGATTAATAAAGAAATAAAATTATAATATTCTAATTTTAAAGCTTTTAAAATTGTTCATGAAATACATTTATTTATTTATTTTACTTTCTCTTACCAATATATATGACAGAGAAAGTATAGTTTTTGGGCTAAATTTTTGAAACTGAGTTTTTCTTATATTTACATGCTTTGGGGTTTCCTGAATCAGAATTGTTAAAAATGTGTCAGTGGAGTCTTAGTATCAATATTCTTAAATAATACATTTAATATTACTTACAAACTTTGAATAAACACAATAAAATGCAATAAACTCGCAACAATTGTTTCGGGTTGAAAAAACACACGACCCTTCATCAGGCGAATAAAGTAAGCACGAGTGCTGCGGTCAAATTTGACTGCAGCACTCATGCTTACTTCATTCGCCTGATGAAGGGTCATGTGTTTTTTCAACCCAAAACAATTGTTGCGAGTTTATTGCATTTTATGGTGTTTATTCAAAGTTTGTAAGTAATATTTTTTACAACGCCAGTTTTGTGGTGCTTTTTTATTAAATAATATATTTAATGCCTATTTTTTTTCTTTTTAGAAAACCCTGTAAATTTATTTTATCACGATTGATGAAGAAATAAAATCGCAATATTATGGTTTTAAAAGCTTTTAAAATTATCCTTGAAATACATTTATTTTATTATTATTATTTCACTTTCTCTCATCATTATATGTGGTAACTACAAGAAGCTCGAATTTGGCATTTTGAATTTCGTATTAGGTTTCCACTTAAAAATTTGATCAAGACTGGCAAGTTTAAATACAAATTAATAACAGTCATGATGTTTAAAAAAAAAAATAATTGTATGCACTGTAAGTGAACAGGGAGTTGAAGGGGGGGGGGGGCACCCCTCACACATGTATAGCTGCCAAGTTTTATGCCCCAGGCATAAAATTTACGCTTTTTTGACATTTTTTACGCCTAGATCACGATTTTTACTCTTTTTCTACTATTTCAACATTTTTCTACCGATTTTTTTTTTTTCCCGTTTATTTGTTTAAGTATTCGATTAAATTTAATAAAAAAAAGTTTAAAAAAAAAAAAAAAAAAAACTCGAAAAAAAGTATCTATAAAGTACAATTTTTGTTGCTAACACGGATGCTAAATACTTAGTAAACAAAAATCACGATGTATTTGATCGATTGATTGATTCTGAGTTGAGTCTTCTACAACTATCCTTGTTCCCCATTTATTGGTTGAAGCACGTTTTGTTTCAAAGTCATCGCTTCAGGGCGTGGCCTGTTTTTTCCTAATCATCAGACATGCTCAGTTCACCTCAACCCTTGCTCATCTCGCAGAAACAGAAGCACGGGAAACGTGGGTGATGTCTGCTTACAATTATCACACACTTTTGAAAATTTTTATGACAGCTAAAAGGAAATCTTATTATCAACTGTTTAAAGATAGCTATACAACTGAATTTCGATGTATTAGAGCATCTAGTCAGGATGGAAAGTTTGCATATTGTGTTTATTGTCAATCCAGTTTTACAATTTCTCATGGCGGCAAATATGATATAACCAAACACATTGGAAAGAAAAAACATCTGTATTATACAAAATCAGCTAATATTAGTGAAAAGAGTACAATACGTAACTATTTCAAGGAAGATAATCAATTGTATTTTACTATATTCTGAGATAGTGTAAAAAAAAAAAATCAACAAATGTAGTTTTTACATTGTATTTTAATAAATGAAGCTTTTAAATTTCTTTCTTTTTCTGAGTTTGTAAATATAAAAACTAATCAAATTTAAAAATAGCTATCTGAAATATTTAAAAATAATTACTGTATCTGATACTTCTAAGCAGTTTGAAAACTATTTTTTAAATAAATCTGTGAATTCAGACTAATTGCATCACTGCCTGAGTATATTAAATGTGTAAGTACAGTAAATAATTATGAATGATAGCTAAACTTTGCATTATATTACTTTTTATGAAATGTTAATGTATTTTAAAAGTAAATTAGTATAAAATTTTTAATTTTTTTAAAATCTTATATGGAAAAAACAGAAAAAAAAAATCTGCATATTATTATTATTATTTTTTCTTTTTTTTTTTTTTTGAGGGGGGGGGGATCCTGCAAATTTTTTTGTTTTACGCGCTGTTTTACTCCTTAGAATTTTCACAGGTTGGCAGGTATGCACATGATTCCTCCCCCCCCCCCACCCACACACACAATTGCATGACAAATAAAACTGTTCCTATACCTATTTTAGATTATTTTAAAAGTACATTAAATTTTATTATCTTATGCTATTGATCTTAAGATTTAATGTGCAATCTATCATTATAGTATTGAAATGCAGGGTAAGAAAGAAAGTCGTGTGAGTGACATACCAGATTATTATCATTATTACCCATATCATTTTACCCATACATTGTATGGGAAGTTTTATTTTTGAATCAGATTTTCGAAATTGAATTTTTGCTACATTTGCATGTTTAAGTATCCTGAAACTAGAAATTAGGTTTTTAGTGGTTGCCTGAATGTTTCTGTGTGTTTGTTATCACCATAACTCAAGAATAGATATTAGCTAGAAGTCCTGCCTCGGATGAAAGATTAAGTAAGTTGTGTACAGTGACTAAGAAAAGAAATCAAATTCATTAAGTCTATGTGCGAATTTTCTGGTAGATACAATTTAATATTTTTACATGTAACAAAACAAAATAAATTGAACTTATATATTTACGTGCATGAAAGCATGTTTGGTATACAATGTGACATGTAAATCCTTCATTAAAAGTTTACACAGAACCCCACAAAAGAATTCAAATATATTCATACAATGAAATTGCTGGAAGGGCATTTCAAGTCGTACAATGTGTTTTAAATTCTGTGCTAAATTAGTTCACTATATTGTGTTTGTATAATATACAGTGCTACCCCAAATTAAATGAAAGCATTTTTTTATAAATAAAAATCAATTTAATAGATGCAATTAAAACTTAGTTAATATAAAATTATTCTCTTTTTTTAATTTACTTTATCTTATCCATAAAGGCCGAGAAAATATTGTTTTCAGATCAAGTGTTCAAAATTGAACTTTTGCTACATTTATACGTTTTGAGGTCTCCTTAATCCAAAAAAATTTTTTTTTAGTGGGTGGTCTATGTGACTTTTTTATGTGTACTATAGATATGGGGCACTCAGGTTATTTAAAAAATATTTGACCTCTTTTTTTTTTTTTTCACGTTGTTAGGTCTTGTGAATTGCGAAAATCGCAATATTTATGAAGTGTTTTTAGGTTATTCAGTTTTTTAATTATTTATTTAGTCTACAGGGACATGTCTCATGAAAGAATGATTGTAAAATGGGCACATCAGTTTTTAAATATCACATATGTTATTGATAAGGACAATATTGCTTTGGAGCAATGTAAAATGTAAACTTCGTAAGTTATTCAAAATTTACGATTTTTTTTTTTTTTTTTTTTTTTTATATGGCAGAATAGAACAAAATTTCGTTTAAATGTCCATTATGACAAATATTTTGTCATAAAGATGTCAGACCAATATTCTAAATATTTTTTTTAATGCACTTCATTAAATTTCAGATGAGCATTTTCATCTGAAAACTTCAGTAATTAAAAATTTAAGTTTTCCTTCATATGACAAATTAGGCCAATACTTCACACAAACTTGCAATATGGGGATCATTGTGTTGGAAATTAATGTACAAAAACAATCCTAATAAAATCAGTCATTTAATTACGATAAGTTAAATGTATCGAATCGGATAGATTGTAGCCCATGAGGTACGGCATTTCAGTCTGCGACTGTATTGAGTGTTCTATCATACTCATTCCCTTTAATATGAATACATTTTGCTCGCAATCAAAATTAGTAGCAATAAATATGTGATGAGGAATTGAACAGAATACATCTATGCTGACTTATTTATTTTAGAAAAGGGAAATAGAATATGGACATCATTATTACTTTGATTTTTATAACATATTAAGTTTGATTATTTATGATTACTGAGGAACAAATAGAATAGCATTAATAAAATGTTTAGTGTTTTATTTTTTAACTTTGTATGCTGGGGACGAGGGGGGGGGGTAAAGAATGAGAAATAGACATGCCTGAGGAGGAAATTATACGTAGAAAATTTCATGAATTTCAACCATAAAATGTAAAACAAACTATCGATCTTAATTATGATTAAGATGTTCTTTAAAAATACATAATAGTTAAATATAAGGTGAATATTTAGTGAAAATTCAAGTACTGCATCACAAGAGAAATATTTTATAAAGTCGTACACTTAAAAAATTTGAATACAAAATAATAAAAATAGTTGAAATGTAATATGGCATACTACCGATTTAGACTTATGAGTATTCTTCAAGCATATTAGTATGTATGTATTAGTAATTTGGTCGAACGATTTTTACAAACTTTTCGGCCTTATACATGAAATCGAATCTCAATGCTGATATATTGCCATTTTTATTATCTACTTCTCTATTCAGTAAACTATTTCTTTATTTCAAGATATGGTTCGCTTTGCGATTTAAATCATACATTAATCATCATCCAAAAAATAAAATTAAATTAAAAAAAAAAAAAGAAAAAAGTCTGTTTATTTACACAGGTTAAGCGGCGTGAAGTTTCTCTTTGCACTTCCAGATTTGGCAAAAATCGCACTGTCTGGCGAAAAATTGTGAATTTATGCTGTACGTGCTAACATAATGGAGATACGCTTCCCGGCTTTCATATCTTCTTGTCCAGTTTTCATCTCATCTTGTGTTGTTTTCATCATATTTTGTCTAGTTTTCTAATCATTTAACTGGTCAGCAAAGCTTTGAGAAGTTCTTTCATGTCTTCAACATTGCTCCTAGTCTAAAACATTTAGTATATCTGCCTTGCACTAAGCACCAAATCTTGTGATATAGCGACTTTGTATTTGAAAAAAGTATTTTGTAAAGAAACATGCAGGTTCTAGTCAATGAATGCACTTTATTCATTTTTACATTCTTGAAAAAATGCAACAAAACTGCCAATTCAATAAATGTACTCAAAACAGACAATAAAACTGTGTTTTATGAATATTCTTGAAACAATCCAATAAAACAATCACTTGTATCAGAAAAGTAAAGTAAATAGCGTTAATTATGCTACAAAGCAGAAAAATCAATTATTCAGGAACAATGATCAAGTGTTTGAAGCGCAATCTCTAAGAAACGACCGATCAGAACAACAAACTGAATACAACTGATTGTTTGGGAGTTAATCTGCTCCTTTTTACACTCTTGGCCACAATATGGCAAAAAATCTGCTTAATTGTATGCTAGAATCTAGTTAAAGTTCCAGAACTCAGCTTCTATTGAAGACAGAGCTTTGAAACTTTGGCAACCTTAAACCACCATTTTTCACCAAACTGTAATGATTCTACTTAAGCTAGAATAGCTGTCATTTTCATTAGAAAATTTACGTGGATAGGGATACAATAATATGTGATATAAATGCAGCAAAATTAAAAGAGGATTTTAGATAAAAATTTACACGTTTATTCGTTCCCTGCTGATCACATACACTAAATATTGTGGTTAATGATGTAGCTAAGTGTTGTCTGACAGCTACATCTTTTATCAATTACTGGTGCAGAATTTTCATATACAGTTGAACTTTGAAAATCCAGAATCGGCAGGAGTACGGCAATTGCGAATTTTAGAGATTTATTAAAAACTAATTTTTTATGATACTATAATAACATACAAAATGCAATTTTTATGCTGGCGAAAATAAACAACGACCAAATTAGCAAATAGAAATATAATAAATTTAATTTAGAATTAAAATAATTTAGAATTTAGAATTAAAATATAAACACATTAAACTAAAATGTTATAGACAATGCCTACTTAAATACCTGCTAATAAACTATTTATTCATTTAAAAAATACTCAAAACTATAGAAATAAAATAATTTTTATGCTGATTTTTCAAAAATAACAATTTAAAGCTATTTTACTCTAATGGGATTTTTCTTCTTTATTTTTTTTTATTTTTATTTACTTATTTGTTTAAAAAAAAATAAGTACTATAATTAACAATCTTACGTAGTATAAAAATATGTAAGATTATGACTATATTTAGGTACTCAGTGTTTAATTAAAAAGGATTTTAAACTGTATTCTACAAGAAATGTGGAAACAGGTACGGCAAAATCTTATTTTAAAAATAAAACTGAAATCGGAAAAATGTCCGGATTTTTGATAGAAATATAAGCTTTACTTTACTGCTCCTCAATCAAATTTTCACTCACGATCTATCGTTCTAAATGTAAACAAACTTAGTTTCTGTCTGAGCTTCTCACTAAAGCACGTACTGTGTGGCTCTCATGAGAACAGCTCTGGGTATGGTTGTAAGAAAGGAACGGGCAACTTATCAGAGGGAGAACAAGTTTTAAGTGTGGGATGAAGTTTGTCATATTTGGCTTAGTTATCAAAGTTCTTTTCTCCCTTTTTAAAAATCTTGTATATGAATTCAGGAAGCATTTTAGCAGTTTTATACAATATACTCTAATAACAGCATTTCCACACAGAAAGATTAGTTATAAAAAAAAAAAAAAGAATTAGAAATTTTTTACTCAGTTAGCATTCTCTTGAAATTGAAATCTTTAAATTGTGTTTTCTCAATTTGCATTTTTATTTATGAATTCATGAACTTCAAAATTATTTAACTTCTACAAATAATTAATAATGAACTTTATTTTATTTATTTATTTATATATTTAAGATATTTAATGTATGTTTAAAAGAACCTACCTAAATAAATACAGATGGGTTTTGAAATTTATTGATAAGTTTTCGAGAAAAAAATAAAGTGCAAAACTGGGGGGGGGGGGGGGGGGGGGGGGGGGGGGGGGAGGGGATCCTGATTTTTTTTTTTTTTACATATATGTATTAAGTTATTTCAAAATTCATCACTTATTCTTTTGGGTAGATTCTATTAAATAACCCCCTCCCCAAATAATAATAATAATTAATAACTTTTTTCTTAAATAGCTGCAGAAATTTAATCATTTTGAAGAGCATGAATTCATGAAAAATGCAAATTGAGAAAACGCAATTTAAAGATTTCAAATCTCTATAAAGACATGGAAAACCATGAGAAATTTTGAATGAATATATATTTTACAGAACACACCTAATATAGTTTAATTTATAAATATTAAATGGAAACATAAGCTTTTATATGAAACATATTTTAGTGGTGCTGTCAAAGGTGCGAAATCCCCTTAATATAGATATGAAACAAGAATAATACCGACTTCAATACAATTCCATTGAAAAACTAAACCATATTGTATATTAACAAAAAAAAGAAAAAAAAAAAAAAGAGCTTATACAGAATATAATTAAAAGTGTCCTTAACAAACAAACATTAACAAAATTGAATCGTATAAGAAGGTTTAAATTCTTTTGTGGGTAGTCTTTTGTGGTGAGAAATTCCAGTGTTGGCGCGAAAAGAAAATACCGGACATCCCTAAAATTAAGTCGACTGGTCCGTTACCCTGGCAACTGGACAGTGACTAAACCAGTTCCAGGGTCGTTCTTATCTCGGTCGTACAGTATATACCCTTTCCTTTGATTTGCTAATATTTAATGACGTCATAGCAGGCGAGAATGCCAGTGAACCATGGAGCATGGAGTTGACCATAGAGTTTGCTTCAATTTCTGTGCGATCACCGCAGATGTCAGTAGGTGGCGTCAGACGAGTATTGTGTTGTTGCTCTCTGATTTGCTGAAAAGGAACATTACATACATATTAGTTTCTCCAACTTTCATAGACATCAGATATATGATAGCTTCCAATGCTTTCTATCTGCTTAATATTAAATATATTAGATTTAGGTTTATAAAATTTTTTTAAACTCTGGATTTTGGATGTCCAGATTTTCGAGGTTGAGCTGTATGTATGTATGTGTGTGTGTGCGTGTGTGATGAATATTATTTGGTAATGCATCTTATCTATGATGAAGAAAGGTTCTCACACAATGAGTCCATTTATTTTAAGCAGTCATTTATTTGAGTCTCTTGGACATACATATTACAGTTTATTTTCCAATCATGAGGTCTAAGCACCCTGAAATTACTTCGTCGGGGCTGATTCAAGGCGGTGCCGTCATTTTGACGATCGTATTTCGGAACCGCAGTTCTCTAAGCCATTCCCGTTGTAAGATTTGATGTGAATTTGTTAAACAAGAGCATCACACAAAAAGGCACCTATTTTCATCTGTGTATTTTTCTGTTTCAACTCAACGTTGGGATGTCCTGCTGCATCGTGTGCCTTCTTTGACTCTGAAACCACTGAGAGTCTGAGTGAAACAAGATGAGAGTATCATATTGGTGCCTTGTGACCACTGTTATAAGAACTTGCTGATGTGCACAAAGTGTTCATGAATATTTATGAAGACAACACTTTGAGTGGTTCATTCGTGACTGAGTCATTTGCTAAAAAGATTGCATGGTACAATATTTTGTCCAAAATTAATTTGTCCAATAAACTTCTTTAACCCTTTCTTTACCATAGCTGGAATTCCAGTAGGTGCTTAAAATACCAAAATGCTGGAATTTTTTTCTCCGCTTCTTTGCATGTCAAATGTCAACGCAAAATGGATCACTTTTTCTACAGGAGGGGTAGAATCAAGTGTCACATCAGCAGTTTCCCTGGAGTTGGGCTTTGGAGGGAAATTCCGTAGAAGACAACTTCGAAAGGGAAAATTAAATACTTTTCTAGAAGCAAATGCTAATCTGTTTGTTCATTGAATATGGTATTTCGGTTCTTATTGTTAAACAGATAATTTTCTCTGCAGACTGAAACATAGAGATAATACTATCTAAAGAATTTAGAAATGTTCAATTTTACTTGGAATAATCTTTACAATGTATTTACAATGCAAATGCATTGAACTTGAAATGAATGAATTAGAACTTGAGATATGAAAGCATTGAAGGGCTTTAAAACTCTGATTTTAATCACTTTAAAAAAAGAAAGAAATATATGTGTGTATATATATATATATAGATAGATAGAGAGAGAGAGAGAGAGAGAGAGAGAGAGATTGTACAATACAAGTGAAATTCTAAATATACTTTTTCTTTTAAATTCTGAATGAAGCAAATAAATAAAAGTGACGGGAAAAATATATTCAAGAATTTTGATGGAAAATATTTTAAAGGAAAGAAATTATCTTTTTTAATGTAAGCGGTTTTAAGTTAGCGATATTAGAATGAAATAAAAATGTTAACCATAATAAAATAAATATTTTGTATAGATAACAATACATTATTATTATTATTTTTTTTTTTTTAAGAAATGTATTATCTTAGATACCAAATGCTTTGTTTATCATGTATTATATTTTTGAGTCTCTTCATAATTTTTATGTAAAAGAAATAAACGAATAAAAAGATCAGAAATAAAGACAAGAGGAAAAAAAAAAAAAAAAGAACTTTAAAGCTAATATAAGTGTTTCTAGTGAATTAATATGAAATTGTAAAATATTGGTTCAGTTGCCATTTTTTATTTTAAGACCTAAATTTTTATTCTTATTTTTGTTATTGGGACGGAGGACTATTAGTTTCAATCTGGAGTTTTTGTAGACCAGTTTTTTGTAACACCAAAACAAATTAGAAATAAGGTAAATGCCCCAGTAGTGGGCCACTTAAGGGCATTTTCTCAATTACTATAAAACTTTCAAGAAGTTTTGCTAAACTATATTTTTTTATGATTGTTCAAACTCTTATCTATAATAATAATCTTTTAAAATATCAAAAATATTGTAATATCAGTTTTTAAAAAATTAAAAACTTGGATCACTCTATGCCCCAGAAGTGGGCATAGCAAAATTTTAATGTACCAGTAGTGGGCATACCAAAAGTGAGCCACCCATACTTTCCAAATATGCTTAAAAGAAAGAATAGAAACATTATACACAGTAATAATAAGACTATATTAACATTTTTGCACTGTACAAATACAATAAAAATGGCTTAATGTTGATGAAATCTTTTATTTATGCATTCTTGCCACATGAAATTTACATTTTTTCTTTAATAGGCAATTTTTTATTATATGTGAATGTTAACTGTCTGTCTTTCATCTTAAGTTCTGGTTGGGGTATTGCAGATAATAAATCTTGATATGTTATGGTGAATAAATAATTTTTGACAATTACAAAGTCCTTTTTGGTCTTTGTGGATTTTAACCCCTGAACTTGTATTGCTTTATGTTTTATATCTTGAATTATGCATAAATATCTATATTTTTGTGTATTTCTTCTACCTCCCATCAGGGACACAAGAACAAATTGATCTTGTTTTTCTTTTCCATTTTTCTTTTTTTTCTTTCAATATTTCTCTTTTCTTTTTCAGCAGCTTTTGCATTTTTAGCAATGTCTTTCTTTTTATAATACATGATCATTTCTAGTGAAGTAACTACAGTAGGATTTTTTTTTTTTTCTTGCTTTCTCTTTTTTTCTTTGATCATCCTTCTTTTGTGGCCAGAAAAAAGCCCTCTTAAATGGTGATAGAATATTTTTCGATGGCCCAGCAATTGGAGAGTCATTATTATTGTTTGCCTCCTTACACGAGTCCAAATGATTTGTGAAGATCAGCCTTTTCCCCAAAAGTTTTGATGGTATCACTTATTCAGGGTTGCTACACAAATCAGGAGAAAAAATTCCCCGTCTCTTCTGGAAGTAAAATAGATGACACGTAATCATGCAGCATTCGAATCTAACTTGTTTACAAGTCCATTGAACATATTTAAGGTTTATTAATTTTATTAACTTACTATAGTTGGAGAAAAAAACCATAATTAATTCATTATAAAGCACTAAAAGTTAAAAAAAATATTTGATTATTTAAAAAAAAAAATACAATGTTTTTCCACAAAATTACAAAATTCACTGAATTTTTCTTGTTTTTGCAATAAATTTCCAAATTCCCTGAGTTTTCCCTGGTTTTAGTAGATTTTCAATTCCCTGAGTTTTCCCTGTTCCATAGCAACCCTGTTACTGTTACCTGATCATATATAGAACTGACGCCTAGGGAATCTATATAATCTATTAAAACTTTAACAGGCTCTTTAACACCCAAATCATTTTCTTCCTCAATATACTTTTATTATTAAGTTAACTTAAAGGCTGCAAAAATTAAAACTGAATTAGTTTTTCATCATTTAAAAATGCATATTTTAAATTATTAATATTTACAGTAGAAACTCAATCCATTGTTTTTTCATGGGATGCATGAAAATTTTTTTTAAATAATGTAAAATATTATTCAACATAAAACAAATATACTTAATAGTAATATTATTAACATTATATTTTATTGTTATATTAATGCCTTTTCAAAACGATGCAAAGATATTTAAAACAAAAGTAAACCAAAACTAGAAGTATTTATATTTTGTTGTGGAATTGCTAGGATGTTCTATTTACAGAGTAAATATACTATCATTATTATATAATTAAATATGCATAATATCTTTATAATGTATCGAAAAATTACAAAACTATTATTTTAATGCAAGGAATGGCTAAAATTACCTAGATAATTCACATACATTTCAAATCAAAACAAAAGTTTAAATATAAATGTATTATAAAATAAATACACCAAAGCTTACAGAATTGCTTTATCTGTATTTTACATATTGTCCTCAAAATAAACAATCAGTTGTTTTATAATACTAACTTCAAAGGTAACTACAATTTGAGAACAATTTTCATTATAAACATATTTTAGATTATATAACTTGTGAATATGCGTTACTTAAGAACAAAATATGAATATGGTGAATTACCACATCACAATATTATTTCAATATTTTGTTTACTTTGTATTTGCTATTTAGTGTATTTAATTCTTTCATTTTATTCTGACTATAATAGTCAGAATTGGCTGGTATTCATCCTGATATGTATCATGATATTTATAAGCTAAAATATGTATCAAAATGACGTAATTATTGAAAGATTAAATCTTAGGGAATCTTATTTAATCATAAAAATACATCTCATTCACAACATATAAATAAAATGAAAGAATTAAATGCACTAAATAGCAAATACAAAGTAAACAAAATATTGAAATAATATTGTGATGTGGTAATTCACATATTTATTGAAGTAATTTTTCAGAATGTTCCATTAGTGTACCAGTAGTGGGCCACGTGGCCCACTACTGGTTCTGATAGAAATAAAACAAATTTAATTATACAAAATAAGATGACAAGATGTGATCTTTTTATTAAACATCATAAAACAGTCTATATGAGAAAAGGCATGTGCTCCAGTACTGGGCCTGCTAGGCCCACCACTGGAACATTTAGTAAAACATTGATCCAAAAGTGGGCCACCCTCCATTACCTATAAATTATTGATATTATTTAATTTAATGATAGTTTATAATATACTCAGTATATAATGAAATAATATCAATAAAAATTCATTTTTAAAACAAGCAGAACGTATGCTAAAAAGGAGTTGAATAAAGACTTATCTCTTAAGGAAACCATTAAGAATAGGCTTAAAATGCTGCTCTCTGAGACTAACTTAAGCAAAAAAAAATTAACTCCTAAGTAAACAGGAAATGAAGGTTGTGCCTCTGGTATCTAGTCAATAAGGGTTTCAGCTTATCAGAGGCAGATCTCTTATCTCATTTGAATGTTGGAATTTCTTATTTTTAATTTAAACATTCAAGTGGCTCACTACTGGTACATGGCCCACTACTGGTACACTTACCTCACTCCTATCGTCAGAAATTCGGTACCAAATGAAAGGGGAGATTTTTCTGAATCCAAGGAAGCAAACAGTTTTTCAACACGACTTTTTTTTTTTTTTTTTTTTAATTAACTGAAGTATGAAATTTAGATGGAAACACTTCATTTTAATTCATTTCAGTCATTTTAAAAAGTGCATTGCTCGGTACAAATTCAGTACTAAATGAAAGGGGCGATTTTTTCTAAATTTGAGGGGTGCAAAAAGTTTTTTGACACAACTATTTTTTTTTTTTTTTTTAATTAACTGAAGTATGAAATTTAGATGGCAACACTTCATTTTAATTCATTTCAGTCATTTTAAAAAGTATGTGTCCCAGTTTTATGGTCAATAAATGAGACAAAAAATAAATTAAAATTAAAAAATAAAAATTTTACAGATTGAAAATAATAGTCCTCTGTGCTAAACTAAATTCTTCCTTTGACAGAATTCTTAATTTATTTTATTTTTTAATTAATTTATTTTTATTTTCTCTCCCCGTACCATTTAAAATGTTTTGGGAATACATTGTAAGCAATGACTAATATGACTAACCTATGCTGTAAAATTCCTTCTGTAAATTTTAATTTACCATTTTTTCATAACTTTAATCATAAGCTCTCTATTTTTTTTTCTTTTTTCATTATTATTATTTATTACTTACGTTATAGGTATTTACTTCTAAATATTTAAAAGATTACAATTTAAAAGGAAGTATTCAAGAAATAAATGCATTCAATTATTTCCCCCCCCCCCCCAAAAAAAAAAAGTGATTTTTTTTTTTTTATGCATATTATTTTTATTTATATCTTACATCAATATCATTACATGATCTTTTTTGTTAGTGAATTTAATTTGACATATTTTTGCATTGACGAAAAAATTATAAAATAAATTTAAATATAGTTTTTCAGATACATATGTAAAATATAAAATTTATTGTGTTTTAATTTAATTGTTTTATAATTTATTTATTAAAAAATATCTCATTTATGGAATCATCAAATATATTTAAAAAATTAGATTGTTATTATTATTATTTTTAATTAAAATCTAAAATATTTAAATTTTCCTTATATGTAGAAGGAAATTTCATTAATAAAAACCTACTCTAAGTTAGTCAGGCTCAAGATTAGAAATCGTGCATTGTTTCTTCATTAATATTTCTTGACTAAACACATTATTTTTTAGAAAAAGATAAGAATTAACTCTAAAGAAAACGGAAATATTAAATCAAAATTTTAAAATAAATACAATGAAAGTAATCAGTGCATGTCTGTATATTTATAAGATCATGTTAGTATGTATGGTTTATTTTATTTTATTTATTTGTATCAGAGAAATCTCATTCTTCAGTGTCTTCATCATAAAACATTTGCAGAGCTTCCTCTATACTCAATCCTTTGTTCCGACCATACATAATTAAATCACATTCACTTTTAATATTACATTTAAAAGTAAACAGAGTGCACATAGAAAAAAAAAAACGATTAGAATATAACGGAAAGGCAGTCAAAGTATCTATTTCCCAAAGTTATAATACTTTAATTTTCCCTTTCCAAGTTCCTAAAATTTCCCTTTCTTGAACTCAAGTTAACAAAGAGGAGATTATCTTATCAACACACCCCTTCACTCCAATTGTGACAGCTCAGATGGGGAAGAAAATTTCGGGTGGTCGACCGGCTGTTTGAATGTATGGGCGGTTTGGTAAGGAAAGAGTTAAACAAAAGATATTGTCTTAAACACTGCTACGAATGCACGACAAAAACAAAAACCATTCTGGGAAGCTGTAAAAGTGATTTGGGGTTTGAAATTTTGGGAGACACTTCAGAAATTTTTTTATATTCCGGTATCATTTGCATCAGAGGCAGAGTCAACTCGCTTATGAAAAATCTATATAATATTTCTCTAACGTGGTCCAGTTAAGATTAAATTTTGTTGAAGCGATACGATAGTGATGTAATTAATAAAATTCGCGAGGATAAAAAATATTTATGATTATTTTTTTATCCTTGCATGCATAAATATTTAAAAAATATTTACGCACGCAGACTCAGCTCAATGATTTAATCAGAAAAATGACGACATTTGTTTGATGAAATCTTTTTATTTTAAAAGTTGCATCTTTACAATCTTTGCATGCATCATTTTAAAGCTAGCAATATGTGAAATATATAAACAGAATATGAATTATTATCAGACATTGACTAAAAAATGCAATAATAAACAGTATAATTAAAATAGGTACCAGTTTTTTTTTGAGTTTCAAGTTTTAAATGTAATTAAGAAGAAAACAAGTAAAGTGTGAAAATTTCACACGGATTTGCTAGTTAAAAAAAGAAATTTAAGTATGAGTCAGCAGATGAGGCTATATGTGTTGTTAAGCAACATTTTAAAATTATTTTTATTATTATTACTAGCAGGGTTTGCTCACTTCGCTGGTCACTATATTCAAAGGAAACTCTTTTCTATATTGTTTTATAAACAAAAAAGAAAAACCATTGAAACTGCTCAAAAGTGTGCTTTAGGTCTCCGCTGCCTTCAGTAATCTCTAGTGCGCGTCCCTATTACCTGTGACTATGCCTTACCAGTTGGCTTCCATTTGGGTACTTATCAGATGACAGTTTTGAACATTTAAATCCTAATTACATATGAACAACGCTGTATACTCTGTACATAATATTTACTTTCACTATCTTTATTTGATTTATCCGGTCGACCATCAGATGACAGCAATTTCTCTCCAAATGTAATATTAAAATATACTATAAGCACTACATTTATCATATAAGACAACTAATTTTTTTGTGGTTATATAAGTTTTATTGTTAGTTAATAGTAATTGGTATAAAGAAAAATAAATAAATATGTAAACCTGATCATAGTCTGCTGACTTTTAAATTTCCGTCTTAATTTTTGATACCAAAAATGCTTAAAATATTTGCAGAGTTTAATTAATGTTCAGCAGAAGCACACATTTAGTTAGCTGAAAGAGAATTAATGTGTTTGGCAGTTCAGTAAAGACAAGTTGTTTGAGAACTAATAACTTTATTAAAAAAACCATTAAAAAAAAAAGTTAACAATATTAAAAGTAACAACAATTAGATCAAACTTAACAATTTTAGTATAATTAGTAAAAACAACAAACTTTTATTAAATGGCTTATACCAAGCAGACGATTTAACTTTATATTTGCAAAAAAAAACTTATTGGCTCAATTCAGTTAGCATTTGTGCTGACGTATATATGATGCTAACCCAAGGTTAGCGAACATTGTTCACCACACAAATTTACCACTAATTACTGAAGGGAAAAAAAGAAGAAGAAAATGTCTACCACTTAAACTGCGAAGAAGAATACACTGGCTGGAGATGGCGAAACAGCTTCCATGAACTTGAAAACTTGAACGGTGATAAAACTTAATGGATGAAAATTTATTTAAATTAAATTTCAACAATCTATAAAAGAATTCCATAAATTTTGCAAAAAATATTCAAAACTGCCCTCACACTAATCTCACTATGGTTTCTTTTGATGTAAAATCTCTTTTCACTAATGTTCCAATAAGTGGCGCCCTCTGTTGTCTTGAAAATAGATTAAGAGTTTCATTTCACCTCTTTTGAAATACAAGAATTAATTTCTCTTACCTGCATTTGTTTATCACAAACCACTTTTTCTTTCCAAAATAAATTCTATCGTCAGTCTGAAGGTTTAGCCATGGGTTCCCCTCTCTCCCCAATTCTCGCAGACATTTACATGCACTATTTCGAAAGCAAGCTTTTTAAGAAAATATCTTTTCCTTTTTGGACCCGTTACGTTGACGACACCTTCACGCTTATCGACATATCTCATCACAATATTGACCATATCCAGTTTACATATGAAATAGAAAATAATGGCTCCCTTCCATTTCTTGATACCCTCGTCTCTCGCACTGTAAATGGATTTTCAACCACTGTCTATCGTAAAAATTTTGCAGTCTCCCTTCCTCCCCATGCATGTTCATGTCACCCACCTAACCAAAAAATGGCTGCTTTCTATACTTTTGTAAACCGTGCCCTTAATATTTGTTCAAATCCTATTTTATTGAAATCTGAAATTAAATACCTGAAAGCCATCGCAATTGACAGAGGTTATGACCCTTCCATTATTGACAAAGCTATTCAAAAATTACAACTCCCTCGTATTTCGTCTACTAAATCAGTCACATCTAATATCAGTATTGTTTTACCCTATTTTTCTAAAACCAGTCAAACCATAGCTAAAATTCTCAAACAATATGATTTTAAAATAATATTTTCGCCTTCCAATAAACTCACCTTTTCTCAGTTAAAAGATCCTATTGATATGCATAATTCTTGGGACATTTATAGTATTTCCTGTCAGTGTGGTTTATCATATATTGGCCAAACTAAACGCAGTCTTAAATTTCGTCTAAAAGAACATATGAATTACGTCCACAAACAAGAAACCAATAAATCGGCTATTTCTAAACATTGCTGGGAGGAAAATCATAATTTTAAATTTAATTCAGCTAAAATAATTTGCAGACCTAAATCCATTCATGAACTCGATTTCTTTGAAGCTTTTCATATTTATAAAAATTTTAAAAACCTTGTAAATTGTGATTTTGCTGTTCCCTATTTGTCTGATTGTTGGAAATTTTACATTCAGTCCACATTTCCTTAATTTTTCTACTGTTTACACAGCTACACATTCCTTAATTCCTATTGGCCACACTCCCCACCTCTTCCGTAATCCTATTGGTTGAACTAAATCCGGTCCCTATCCTATATATACGAGCACTTCTCCAGACTCAGAATTCTTTTTTTGCACTGAAGACGGTACGCTTTAGGCTACTGAAACAGCTGTATGCACCTCAATAATTTTTCTTTGGCGTTTCTGACGTAGTAGTTTATTCCTGTTTTAATATTCCAATGCCAAGTCTCCTACTATTAATCTATAAATATCAAACACTTAATGGATGGAAAAAATTCATTTTAATCCTAATTCAACAGTTTATAAATTTTTAAAACTTAATAGATGAAAATTCACTTCAATCCTAATTCAAGTCTATAAATTTTTAAAACTTAATAGATGAAAATTCACTTCAATCCTAATTCAAGTCTATAAATATTTAAAACTTAATAGATGAAAATTCATTTCAATTCTAATTCAACAGTCTATAAATATTTAAAACTTAATAGATGAAGATTCATTTCAATTCAACTTCAACAGTGCCTAAATATTTGAAACTTAATAGATGAAATTTCTAATCCAATTTAACAGTCCTAATTATTCCATAAAAAGTAGAAAGTTTTTAAACTTCAACGATGAAAAAACTTAACAAAACAAACACTAAGTTCTTTAAACTAATTAACCATGACATATTAACATTAAATTGCAAAACCTCCATTCAGCTATAATGTTCGCTCGAAACACTTTAAAACATCGTAAATTATTTCTATTAAAAATTCATGAAGTGCCTTTTTAAAAGCTATGTGTTGAAGATGACTGGGAAGAAAATCAATATTTATTGAAATTTATTTTTCCGACTGAGTGAAAATAATGCCTGGACCGGGAGTCGAACCCCAGATCTTTGACTTACAAGGTCAAGGCTCTACCAATTGATTTTCTCCCCAATCAGTTGATTGTGTGATTTTAATATATTGTATTTCTTTCTCCCATTGTTTAATCGTGTTTTCCTTTACCTGCGGCTTATTTCTGTCGAGCTATCTACATGATAGACCAGATGTTTCTGCCTAAAGGTTGTCTGAGTGAGTAATGCCGACCGGTTGTTGGTCTGGATTGGTGGCCCGAGCAGCCGTTAACGTTAAGTCTAGTATTAGACGACGAGTGCAGTACACTTTGCCGCATCGCATTCGCACGTAAGAAATTGAAATGGCATCGAAATTTTTTTTTTTTTTCAAGTGTACAAGGGATCTTGGAATTTCCTTGCATCAGGAAATCAGCGAAAAGCATGCTTATTGCGATGTTTGTAGGAATTATTTCAATATTTCGACGTTCATTATGTTGTTGGCCTGCAGCACGTGGAAAACATGAAAATTGCAGATGAACATAAAAAAAAAGCTGGTAGATTTTTTCAAACCAAATGCTATTCAGGATGATGTAACACGTGCGGAATTATTGTTTACAACCTTCTTAATCAATCATAATGTTCCTTTCAGTGATGCAAGTCATGCTGACCCTCTTTTTCGGAAGATGTTTCCTAAGAACGAAATTTCAAAACGGTATGGGTGCGAAAAAACTAAAACATCAGCTCTAGTCCATGAAATGGCCAATGATTGTACTGTTTCTATTGTAAAAATTTTACTAGAACAGGCAATTACAGCAGCATGTGATGGAAGTCATCATAGCGATTATAAACTCTACCCGGTGTTTGTGAACTATTTCAATCCAGATATTGGACGTATTGAAAACACATTGTTGGCAATTCCAGATTTGGAAGGACATTCAACAGGTGAGAATATAAATTCTCTTATTTTAAATGTCTTTGAAAACCATAAAATCCTTTTCCAAAACTGCATAGCCTTCAGTGCTGATAATGCTGCTGTTATGCAGAGAAAAAAACTGGTGTAATTTCATTTTTAGAAAAAGAAAATGCAACTATTATAGCTATAGGATGCTGCTGCCACCTAATTCATCTTGCTTCAGAGAAAGCTGCGGAAACCCTTCCTGTTAAGGTGGATGAAGCTGTAATAGACATTTTTTATTATTTGAAGAAAAGTGCTATAGGAAAGACTCACTTAAGAAATTTTAAGAGTTGTACGGGAAAGAAGCCAAAAATACTAAAACATGTATCTACCTGCTGGTTATCCCTTGGACGAAGTCTAATCATGTTAGTAAACCAATTGGATCCTCTCATGAGCTTTTTTAGGGCAGAAGCTACTTCTTATAAATTACCTGGAACATTGTCGCTTTTCAAAATACCAAAGGTGGATAAAAATAATAGCACCAAATACAAGTCAAAAGATATGCTTCTGTCTAAAGATACAGAAACTCAAACGTCAACAAATGTCAATCAAAATGTTACTGAAGATATGAAGGCCAAAATATCAAAGGCTGATCAAAAGAATTTCACTGAAGATGGTTTAAAAGATAAATTTCTACCTAAATGCACAAAAAGTAAAATATCAAATTAAAAAAAATTGTTTCTGCAAGCAAACAGAATTCCAGTACTTTAAAAAAAAGGAAAAATTCAAATGTAGGTCCAAAAAAGCAGAGAATTGAATCTAATTCAGTTTTATCGAAAGAAGAAATGATATTTATGTTTTTGTCTTCTGTCTTAAATAAAACCTACAGCTTATTTTTTTTTCATATAATACCTTCATTTGAAAAAGTCAATACAATTTTGCAGTTATCTCCGCAAATTCATAGGCTGAAAGCCCTTGTACTTGATTTGTTGAAAGAGCTGTACTTAAAGTTTGTGAAGGCTTCTCAAGTAAAAGGGAAAAAACTCAGCAAAGTTAATTTTCACCTGCCTTCAAATCATAAAGGTCTCCAGGATTTAGTTATTGGAAGTTCTACATTGAATTTGATTGCAAAAAGTTCTGAAGAGGAGCAGGAGTTATTTTGTGTCTGCTTGTGAGTATATATTAAAGAAATTTCCTATACAAAATGATGTACTGATACATGAAGTTGCTGACCTGAAAAATATTGAAAATTCCAGTTTTAACAGTATAAAATATTTTGCAGATTTGTTTCTATTCCGTAAAAATGGTGAAACAGATATTGAAGCACTCGATCAGCTTCAAAAAGAGTTTTGTGAGCTACAATTAGAAGATTTGTCTACTATAATTGCCCAAAATAAAGAGGTTGACATGCAATGGGCTGAAGTAAAACAGATCAGGGGTGCTGATGTAATATTAAAGTATGAAAGAGTAGCAGATGTAATTCTATCTATTTTGCTTATCCCGCATTCTAATGCAGTGTGTGAGAGAATTTTTAGCCTTGTCAGGAAAAATAGAACAGAATCTGCTATGTCGAACAAAACTTTAGAAAGTTTGTTAATATTAAAAACAAGGATTTCTCAACCCTGTTATGAATAAACTTTTAACCAAGAATTTTTAAATAAAGCGAATAAAGCTACCGCAGCTACTCTAAATGCAGCTTCAACTTCCTCACATGCTGCTGATAGTGAAGAAGAATTTTAAATCTTCCATAATCTTTTTTTACAGTGTGAAGATTAGCAGTATAGTTAGATGAGAAAGAGATCTTGAAAGAAATCGAGCGAGATTATAAGAAACTGTACCAATAGGCCGAAAGCAGAAAGTGGGCTTTTATGAACTTTCGAAAGTGCATAGAAACGAGCTCAGTTAGCAACAGAAGGAATTACCATGCGTTTTGTTATGTTTTACAAACCCGTCAAAAAAAATTAAATTATCTTCTCTTAAGAATCCCATTCCTACCAAAAACCGTTCTGGCATTTATTTAATTCAGTGTTTGTCGTGGCTAGGAGGCGTTTGAAATACAGAATAAATGAGCACCGTCGGAATAGAAGAGATTTCCAAATCTTCTATTGCTTCCCACTGCTGGGCTCATGGTCATCGTTTTGATTTTTTCAAAACTAACATAATTTTATCTCCTGTTTGTTCTTCCCATTTGGATATTCATGAAGCATTTTACATATTTAAAAATTTTAAAAATCTTGTTGATGATATTTCTTCCATGCCATTGTTCTCTGATGCTTAGAAATTATGCAACTTGAATTTTCGTTTCATTTTGATAGTTTTTAGAATTTGTTGTATTTTTTAATCTTATTTATTTATTCTTTTATTTTCTTGTTTTATTTTTTAATTCTACTCACACCAGTATTTATATTTACATTCAACTTTATATGGTTTTGCTTTTCATTATAAACGGTTTTGTGCGTTATTGCTTTGACTGCATAGCTTGTGCCTACTTTGTTTGCCTGATGAAGGGTTGTGTGCTCTTTTGGCCTGAAACAATTGTTGCGAGTTTATTGCATTTTATAGTGTTTATTCAAAGTTTTGTACGTAATAATTCAATACACCATTTCTGTTATGCTTTCTTATTAATAAGAATGTACTCACTAATTTTTGTATAGTCCTATATAATGTTTATAAATTATATACACACCACATTGCATGCTTAAATTTAGTACAGTATGAAAAATACAGCACAACTTGAAATGTAATTTCAACAATTTCAAACTATTATTTTCCTAATGTATCTGAATTGTTTTGTGGGGCCCTGTAGACGAAATGGTAAAGGATTTTTATATTATTTCTGATACTAAACGAGCTTTTATGCATATAGAAAATATATTCTCATTTCATTATGTTCAAAGCAATCTAAAGGTATTAAACTTTACCTATCAAAAATATTGATCTAATGTGTTTGAATTTTCTTGGATGTTCCTATAGATGAACCATTTGCTTGAACTCAACAAAGCGCTTAATGTAACATCCCTATATGATACAAATTTAGAATATCGAGTTTCGATTTCCTGCAACTATAAATCCTTGAAATATGCTGATAATAGACATACTTACACAGATGCACACACACAACCTAGGACCTTGGATCAACTGTTGAATTATTATTCAGGGTATCCCAAAACTTGTAAATACAGCAAAAACCCGATTGAAAAAATTCAACTCAAAAACAATAATTTCTCTAACACAATATACTCTATACTAGTATTAGCGACCCTTATTTACAAAATTTATATGGTCCAACATTGAAACAACGTTAGGTTTTTTTTCTTGGCGAAAGGTTATAAATTACTGTTGGCTGGATCTATGGCTCAGTCATTGAAAAACTGTTGGCCCATATGCAGTACTTTACTTTGGCAATACATTTTGGTATTTATTATTTGCAATTTTTATATATTCTTGTGAATAATCACTGAAATTACACAACTGCTAGAAATGAGCTATTATATGCAAATTTAATACTTCAATTATTGTTGGACTTATAACGTTGTTCATTGTGGTGAGCCAATCCTAGCTACCCTAACAAATAAAATGCCGACGGAGGAGAAAAAAAAATAACGACGGGCCAGTTTTAGTTATCTCAATTAACCAAGTGCCAAAAGTGGGAACGTATAATTTTTAAAAGAAATTTAAATATGTACTTTTTGAGATATTGAAGGTCAAAGGTCAAAATGTTTGACCTTAAAATGGAAAGTTTTAAAAATATATACATGTGATATCATTTAAAACTTTGTTTTATAAGTTTTCTAATGATACCAATAATTATCTCTAAGTTAATTAGAAAACAAAATATGGGTATATTTATAGTAGACGAATTTTGAAAATTTACATTTATTACCTATTTTTGCAGCCCTGTATATAAGAAACTAAAAGAGGTAGAGACTTACTAATTGGTATTAGAGATGGGATAAACAGTTACTTTTCATTAATAGGTTACTTCGTTCCATACACTGTAAAAAAATAACTATTACCAGCTGCAAGAAACTCTCTCTGATTGGAGAAAATAATTGTTTTCTCCAATCAGAGAGAGTTTTCTTGCAGCTGGTAATAGTTATTTTTTTACAGTGTACTACCTTTGGTAATAGGTTCTTGTAACATATTATTTTTATAACCTATTACTCTTTAGTTTATATATGGCAAATGTGTTTCTAATCCTTTCAGAATATACAATATATATGTGTCCTGCATAGTCGATGCGGTTATTGTTTTTAAGTCCCAATACTTTCGAAGAGTAATCTTCACTTTATTTAGCACTAGAATTTCTTCAATTAAAATAAAATAAATTCTGATATGAAATATTGGTAGAGTCAAGGTTGTATACAAACGTTCGCTCCAGTCGTGTAAGCACAAAGTTCTGTTAAATCAATTCATTTAAATATGAAAACAGAATATTTCAAATAATATCAAGAAACATATACACAAGTACCATTTCCTGAAAAAAAAAATAATAATAAAAAATTCTCATATTATAAGCCATATGTGTAATTAATAAATAATTAAAGAATAACAAATTTTAAATTACAGAGTAATTGACTCAATTAATATTTTTCAATCATACTTAACAAACAGTCATTTTGAATATGTTTTCTAAAATTAGAAACATTCATTTTAAATTACAAAAACTGTATAAAATGATTTATTTTCTCTTATACTTAATTTTAACAAACCACCATAATTAACTATTCTTAACACCCCAGTGGCAGAAACGCCGCGACACGGCGACATCGTCGCGGACACAGAAAAATTAGTGCAGACAGTTTTTGGTCTGCACTAATAAAAAAATTAGTCCGCAACTTTCGGACACTCTTTGTCTGTACAATAAAAAAAAATTCCCACAATTTTCAGACAGTTTTTGTCTGTAGTCATAAAAAAAATTGTCTGCAATTTATGAACATTTTTCGCCCACGACAATGTGCTACCGTTGTATGACGTCTTAGACGCTCTCTGGTAGGAACTCTAAGGCCCCCTATAGGTGCCTTAGTAGGAACATAAAACAGTGCTTAACAAGGGTGTGATAGGCAGCGTTATGCGTGTATTCTTTTCTCCCATTACCCCCCAGATTGCTGCTATCATATTTCAGGCTTTTTGAGTGCAAGCCATTTTTACCCCTGACTACATGCAAATTTCGCAGACAAATTATAAAATTTTGAAAACCTGTCGCGGACATCTACAAAATTTTCTGTCGTTGGGCTTAACACTTTTACTCCTTTTAAATCATAAAAAAAAATCTCGAGAAAAAAAATCAGATTAAAATAATAATAATAATAAATAAATAATAAAATAAATAAATATTCAATTTTCCAAATTATTGATTAAACTCAAACAATATTCTAAATAAAATCACGATAAATAAATGCTCGCAAACACTATCACTATGCCATAAAGCAATTTTAAATATAAACAACACTGTTTCCTTTCCCTTATCACAGATTTTTTCTAAAACCTTTTAAGTTTTTGAATATCAATATATTTGAATAGTATCTTCCCTTAATGCAATCACACTTTCTTTGATTTGAAAAACAAAAATACTATATGGAATAGTGATAGTATAAAACGTTCACCCTGAAAAAATAGTCACATGCAAAAATAGAATATTGCAAATAATATTGAGTAACTCAGGTATGTTTCCTATAACAAAGAATATATAAACCATACTATTTAATATTGAAAAAAAAAAAAAGTTTTATTAAAAAACAGTATATATAACATTCCAAATCCCAAACTGCCGAATAATTAAGCATATGAAAATAAATAAAGAAAGAAGACTATGGTGTAGTAATGATTTCATAACAAGTAATGTTGTTATTGAATTTTAGAAATATGATTCAATGAAATATATTAATTTATCATTATATTATTATATTTTACTAAATGCATTGCTTAAAATAAAAGAAAACTTAATGCATTTAAAACATATAATTTAATAATGTAAACTTACATATAATATATAAATATATACACATTTATAAAGAATTAAAGATTTAGCAAATTTATTATCTGAAAAAGGAAATAAATTTATTTGACTAAAAAGTAATTGCTATTTAAAAATAACAATTTTTCGACAGTTTTGCTTTTAAGTTGTGAATGGCGTTCTATTTATTAAATTTCCTGCTTTTGAAAAAAGTCTTTCACAAGGTACTGATGTACCCATTGCACAAAATTTCATTTTTACCAGTTTTGATAACAGTGGAAAAAAACAGGAATTATTGCGCCACCAATAGAGAGGATTTTCTTTCCTCTCCAAATAATTTTCTTGGAGTTATCCATTTACTTCAGCAATGGCAGCTGATACATTGGAACCTGAAACAAAATTTTTAAATAAAAAATCTAGCAGTGTAATTAATTTAAAATCATATGAATGTAAACTTGATAGTGAAATATTTTTTTTTTTTTTTTTTTTTTTTTTTTTTCAGGTGGAGGGGGGGGGGGGGGGGAGATTGTAGTTCATAAAAATAAATAAATAAAATAATAATAATAATAAATTGCCAACGTAAACCACTATTTTAGAATACACGCTACCTATTTTATAATTAGCTTTTATTTTAATTTTCTATATAAATAACTTGTATTATGAAATAGCAAAACAGTATCGATAATTACTGAAATAATTATACATAAAAGAAAATTATTAATATAATAAATATTGCATAGTATATTTTCATCTTTTAGAGAGAGAAAAAGTGAGAGAAGAAATTTTTAGAGATATATTGATTATTGATTTTAACTGATTAAAAAAAGTGATTTTAGTAATTAATTAAATTTAATAAATACCTGAAGATTTCTTTGTTGCAGTTTTAGTATCAAGTCTTTTCCAAACAGAATAACTTGCTTGCTGTTCTTGTTCTGTTAAAGACTTATTAGGCATAATTGCTTCATCTTCATTTTCAACATTCATCTTCACAACCTCTTTAGTTTGTTTCTGTTTCACCCATGTGTTATTAATTAAATTTATGCAATGATCTTTAATAGCTTAAGCAGAGTAATCATTTGAAAATGGAGCTAACTTGAATCCTGGATCCAAAAATGTACCCAATGCAAGAGATTTATTGTCTTCTATTCTTGAAAATCTTACATTTATACCCTTTAATAACTCTTCAACTATGCTATTTGCAACTGAGCCAAATTCTCCTTTTTGCATTTTTTCACATACAGACTTTAAGCCATCTATAAGAGGAATTACAAGACTTCCAGTTGCGTATTTTTCAGCACTAATTTATTTAGTAACAGTCTCAAATGGTTCCAATATAATACAGTTATTTACATGTGGCCCATTCTTCTTCAGTTAAAATTAGTAAATCTCTATTTATCAATGCTGTTAAAGTTTTAATAGCATCTTGTAATTCAGAAAAACATTGAATCATGTAATAAGTGGAATTCCACCTTGTGGAAACTTCTTGGATTAATTTTTTTAGTTCTACACCCAAAAATGTTTTTTGAGTAGAATTAAGTTTTTCCAAACTACTAGAACTTCTTTTAAAATAACTAACAATGCACTTTACTTTATCAATAAGATCTTTTGGAATTTTAAGAGCATCTTGTAAAATAAGGTTTAAGGTGTGGGCGAAACACGCAAAATGTTCTTTTTTAAGTTCTTTCATTATTGCACTCTTTATATTGCTAGCATTATCCGAAATTATAAGTATGACTTTATCAACGAGATGGAATTTCACTGTAATATTGCATATTAATTGTGCTAAATTGGTATTCGTATGAGATTCTGTTAATGATGAACATTCCAGTAAAATTGATTTTAACTTGAAATTATCTGTATTAAAATGCGCTGTCACTGCTAAATAGCTCTCTCCAGTTACTGATGTCCATGTATCAGTAGTTAAACACACCCTGCTAGCCGCTATTAATTCCTAGCGAACAGCGTTTATACATTTATTGTATTCAGCTGGAAGCATACACTTTGTTATAGTTTTTCTGTTGGGCAATTTATAATGAGGGTTTAATCCATTTACAAATTTTACGAAACGCTTTATCTTCCATTATAGAAAATGGGTGATAATCTTCTATAAATAGCTGCATCAGTAATGTATCGAGTTTCTTTTTTACTGAAGCACTTAGTTTTTTGGATTGGGGTTAAAAGGAATTTATGCTTGATTGATTTAAATTTTTGCATGCGCCAGAATTACTTTTTGATGAAGAATTAGATATTTCACAAATTTTATCCTGATCTGTCGAAGACACAGATAAGTGCATCTCGTTATTTTTTTGAAGAAAAACATTCTGAATTAACTGCATTATCCTTCTCATTTTTTTTCTGATTCATAATTGTCAAATGCACTATGGGGTGTCGTCTTCCAAGAATTTTTTTTAATTCAAAATAGTTGTTCTAAAATTTAAACTTTGTCCACAAAGATCGCATGTTGCAAATTTTTCATTCGGATCTTTAACGGTCATATATGACCATAAATAACTCATTTTAATCTTTTACTCTTTGTAAAAAAAAGGCTCTGTAAAAAATCAGATAAAGAAACTAAGAAAATAAAATGCGAAATACAAATATCATCCTCTTATCAAACTTGTCGCCACATAAAAACATAGAAAAATATAAAATATTCCGAAGCACATTCACATACGTCATATTCTACTACGTAATTTCAATCCCAGCTGTCGCATCCATTTCTAATATAAACATCAATATCCTACCAGGCAGATCTGCACGGCATTAATTAAAAATCATCCTAACCCATAAACTTAAACACTCCTGTCATTTTCCCCCTCTTGTAATCATTCCTATCAAACAAGCGAGACTATATAAATTTATTACCCAAACGATTTTATTCATCCATGAAAAATAATCAACACCAAATAAACATTTCTAAGCTAATATTGATGGTTTCAACATTATCACATTAATATTATTTATGTCTGACATTAAAATTGACTTGGTTATTAAAATTATGTAGATTAATATCTCTATTCGGTTAATACATTTGAGATTAATTAATATATTAAAGAAAATACCAGAGAGCTCAGCTGTATGGCAATCGAAAGTATTATTTGAACATATTATGTGACTGGAATACTATTTTTTTAACCTGTGAAATGTTGCAGAAAAATTACTGATGGATAATATCACTCAATAGATCATTTCACCAAATAAAATATTTTTCATGCTGGGTAAATATTCCAGCTATTTATCGATGCTCTTTTAGCAAATCGCCAGACGTTCCTCGCCTGTTTCTCGTGAAAAGGTAAAGTTGACAGTATTATTTATTTAATAGGATATTTTTAGTAATATATTACATTGCAAATAGGCTACAATCCAATAATAATAATAATATTTATCTTATTACGTGAAATAACGCACATCTCTAATTGGTATACATTCATTTCTCCGTAGAACAAATAAATGAGCTCAGTTCCATAGAGGGGGTCAGTTTTTTAGCTGTGTTGATTTGACATGGAATGACCCTAATGTAAGATACTTACGTACATACAGGTACTACAAAGCACAGAAATTTCTAAGGTGAGTGCTGGGCAGTCCAGTAGAGACAAATTGGCAATAAATACTAAAATGTTACAAAAATCTCTTATACACAATTACATTACATTGCAATACATTTTATGTCTAGCCGGTTTTCAGTTATATAAGATATAACATACATTTCGTAAATTTGGGATTATAATAGTTCCTTTACTTTATATGAGGAATTAGAGATTCTCTGAAAAAAATTGGAATGCTCCAAATCATAAAAGGAAATAAATAAAAATAAAATTTGCTGCTCTTCCGGTCCCCTATCTGCCTCCCCCTCCCCCCCCTTGACCTAAGAGTATTAGGATTTTATTATGTTAGTAATTGAAACAGTGTGCAGCAAGGCAAGTTTGCCTACATTACATTGGGGATTCCACTCATGCACTCTTTTCTTTTTTGATGTTTGGTGCAAAAATAATTTTTAAAAATCAAACGAGCCAAAACCTAAAAAAAAAATTTTTTTTTTTTTTTGTATGAGCTGCGGCTCTTCATCCTGTTTTTACGGTAATATAAATACAAAAATGTGTAAATTTACATTATTGCTTTCTTAAGTTTCAGCACATAGCTGTACTGGTAACATAGTTTTATTTCTAGATTGAACTAAAATTTGCTTTTTATGCAGACTGGTGCTAAATATGTAAAAACTTAGAAAGTTTTGTATGAGAATTAGTAACTTATGTTTAAGATATAGTCTTGGAGATACCAGAGTACCAGCATTTTCAATGAAAATTCAGTTTTTTAAAATTACCTTGAATTTTTTTATAGATGTGTTTTTGGTTAAAATGAATAAAATTAAGAATTGTTTTTTCTTTCAGGCAATATTGGATAGTAAGCAACATTCTATTTCTTATACATTATCCAGAAACCAAGCTGTTATTGTAGAATATATGCCTGATAATGAAACAGATATGTTTCAGGTAATATCACACTTTTTATGATGTAAAATATTCGTTAAAGTTTAAACTGCCATTGTTTGAATAATTTTGGGATTTTTGTTTGCTTGCATGTATGTTTGACAGAATTTTTTTCAACAAGCTCTTTTTTATTCATTAAAACATGAAAATTATTTAAAACATTTTTTAATCCATTTAAAATATTAAAATTTCTTGAGCTTCTCAAAACTGACATCATGTATTATCTCGGCAGTTTGAGGTATATTTCTACTCACTAAAGCATTTTTTCACACTTGGAAAGAAGAAAAAAGTCAGGTGATGAATTTGGGTAAGTAAGATAAATGAGGCAGCAATTTGGGATGTAATTTAACTAATTTAGTGGTTGTGATTGTGAACAAGTGAGCCAGTCCATTATCATGCTGAAACAGCACTTTTATTTTGGGCAAATAAAGCTGCTTTTCTCCCAGTTTTGTGTTGAAATGAACTAATAAATAATCATAGTGTCTGGTGTTCCATTTTTCAGGATTATGCCCATTGTATTCCAGAAGACAGATACCATAACCTTTCTGACCAGTGGATTGTTTGCCTTCTTCAGAACACTTTTACCTATATAAGTCTACTGTTTAGGTTGCTCTTTCATTTCTGGTGTTTAGTAATGTATCCAAGATTTATCATCTGTTATGTAACACCATAATATGGTAGTTAAAATTGCACTTGTTTTGTATTTAACATTACATGCAAGTTTTTTACAGTATGAAGATTAGTAGTGGTTAGATGAGAAAGAGAGTTTGAAAGAAATCGAGTAAGATTATAAAAAGCCGTACCAATATTAGACACAATAGGCCGAAAGCAGAGAGTGGGTTAATGAACTTTCGGAAGTGCATAAAAACGAGCACAATTAGCAGCGGAAGGAATTACCATGCGTTTGGTATAATCATTAAGGATAACGGAATTTTTAACGTGGTATTTGACTTGATCAAGATGATCATTAGAAGGATCTTTTTTAAGTTTCGAATTGGGATCTGAAGTAAGCAAGGACTCAACGTGGGAAATATAATCCGATTTGTTGAGTAGAACAGTTTGTCCCCCTTTATCATCTCTTGAGGCAATTCCCACTGAAAACCGTTCTGGAATTTATTTAATTCTGTGTTCGTACTGCAACTTAGGTTATATTGGTCAAACTAGGAGGCGTTTGAAATAAAGAATAAATGAGCACCGTCGGAATGTTCGTAATGAAGAGATTACCAAATCTTCTATTGCTTCCCACTGCTGGACTCAAGGTCATCGTTTTGATTTTTCCAAATCTAACATAATTTCTTCTCCTGTCTGTTCCTCCCATTTGGATATTCATGAAGCATTTTACATATTTAAAAATTCAAAAAATCTTGTTAATGATATTTCTTCCACTCCATTCTTTTCTGATGCTTGGAAATTACTCACGTAACTCAGATTTTTGTTTAATTTTTGATATCCTTAGATTGTTATATGGTTAATCTCACTCATTTTTTATTTTCTTGTTTTCTTGTACAATTCTACTCACACCAGTTGTTATATTCACTTTCTACTTTATAAAATTTTTCATTTTAAACGATTTTGTGTGTTGCCACTTTGACTACAGCACTCGTGCTTACTTTATTCGCCTGATGAAGGGTCGTGTGTTTTTTCAACCCGAAACAATTGTTGTGAGTTTATTGCATTTTATGGTGTTTATTCAAAGTTTGTAAGTAATAGCTCTAAAGCTAGATCTATGGCTCTAAACAATTCAGATAAAAAAAATATGCAATGTAAGTAATTTGTATTTAAAAACAAAGGGGAAAAAAATAATAAATAAATAAATAAATAAATAAAATACATGCTCAATAAAACTTCCATAATTTTCAATCTGTGTTTCCATTCTGAAAATTGTTTTCTGCTGCACAGCATATGTGATTGAGTGATGTTTTTATTTTTGTTTGATGCAGATTGCACCATATAGCATTACCTCATTTTCTTTTGTATTTGGAGACATGGTTTTTAGAGCTTTCTGAATAAGTGAATTAGAATTTTAATAGCAACAAAAACAATTTTCCTTCATTTAACATCAAATCTGAGAAAATCACCTTAGATGTGACACAGCACCCCTATTAATAAAAAATGTATTATTTTAGATTGAATGTATTATTTTAGGTTATCTCGTATTATATGTTAGTGAAATTATGCTTCATTGTGTGCTATAGAATTGGCTGCTAGAGCCCAGAGGTGCAAACTTTCAATGATGACTATCAGTAATCAGCCAAAACTGCCCCCCCCCCCCCCCACACACACACTTCCCCTTCACACACACCACCAAAATAAAATAATGAATTAAAAAAAAATAATAATAATAATAATTAAAACAATAAAATAAGCATATTTTGAAATTAGATTTTGTTGGAAACAATATTGAAATTGAAAAACAATCTTGCCACTAATCTTACTTTTTATATAGACCTGCCAGTTATTGTAATTTAATTTGTAATGTTGTTAGAATTCGACTTTTTTTCACACCACTTTTTTACTTTCTTCTATATGTAATATAGAGAAAGTATTGGATTCGCGAAAATTTTCGAAGTCCACTTTTTGATGGATTTACATGTTTTGGGATGTGGAGAACACGAATTAATAGTTTTTAGAAAATGTCTGTCTGTTTGTCTGTATCATTTTTTTGTGGACGCTGTATCTCACGAACCAATGAATGAAATTTAACCAAACTTGGTATTTAGTTGCACCCTGACATAAACTGGTGCTGATTAGATTTTGGGATCAATCGCTCAATAGGTGGCGTTGTGATCGCATTTTATGCAAATTTTTAACATGGCAGCATAAGACAAAATTCCGTATAAATGGGCATAAAGAGAGTTATTTTACACTTGTGATTGTAAAATTAATATGAATTATTGATAATAGTAGTAGTTAGCTAGGAAAAAAATTTTGTGCATGTGGGGGCATCGGTTCCCCCCCCCCCTGGGGGGGAAGACCCCCCCGGGAAGTAAATTTTCAAGATGGGTATCTTTCGAAAGGTCTCGTTGATAATAGTAATAGTTAACTAGGAAAAAATTTTTGTGCATGTGGGGGCATTGGTTCCCCCCCCACCGGGGGGGGGCAAAGTTTCAAGATGGGTATCTTTCGAAAGGTCTCGTCAATACCTTTAAAACGAATGGTTGAACCATAAATCTGTGATAATTTAAACCAAAGTTATCGATTTTTTTTACTTTTAACAAAACAAAACTTAGAAAAAAATCGCAATTTTTTTTTTTTTTTTTTTTAACGAAATTTAACCAAACTTGGTATTTAGTTGGTCCCCGACATAAACTGGTTCTGATTATGTTTGGGGATCAATAGCTCAACAGGTGGCGTTGTGATCGCATTTTATCTAAATTTTTAACATGGCAGCATAGGACAAAAATTCGTATAAATGTGCATAATAAGAGTTGTTTTAAACTTGTGATTGTAAAATTAATATGAATTATTGATAATAGTAGTAGTTAGCTAGGAAAAAAATTTTGTGCATGTGGGGGCATCGGTTCCCCCCCCCTGGGGGGGAAGTACCCCCCCCGGGAAGTAAATTTTCAAGATGGGTATCTTTCGAAAGGTCTCGTTGATAATAGTAATAGTTAACTGGGAAAAAATTTTTGTGCATGTGGGGGCATTGGTTCCCCCCCCACCGGGGGGGGAAGTACCCACCCGGGGGGACAAAGTTTCAAGATGGGTATCTTTCGAAAGGTCTCGTCAATACCTTTAAAACGAATGGTTGAACCATAAATCTGTGATAATTTAAACCGAAGTTATCGATTTTTTTTACTTTTAACAAAACAAAACTTTAAAAAAAAATCGCAATTTTTTTTTTTTTTTTTTTTTTAACGAAATTTAACCAAACTTGGTATTTAGTTGGTCCCCGACATAAACTGGTGCTGATTATGTTTGGGGATCAATAGCTCAACAGGTGGCGCTGTGATAGCATTTTATCTAAATTTTTAACATGGCAGCATAGGACAAAAATTCGTATAAATGTGCATAATAAGAGTTGTTTTAAACTTGTGATTGTAAAATTAATATGAATTATTGATAATAGTAGTATGTAACTAGGAAAAAAATTTTCTGCATGGGGGGGCATCGCTTCCCCCCCTGGGGGGGAAGTACCCCCCGGGGGGGATAAATTTTCAAGATGGGTATCTTTCGAAAGGTCTCGTCAATACCTTTAAAACGAATGGTTGAACTATAAATCTGTGATAATTTAAAACAAAGTTATCGATTTTTTTTACTTTTAACAAAAAAAAAAAAAAAAAAAAAAAACGTACTTTTTTTTTTTTTTTTTTTTAAATATTGTTACTGATTGAATATGTATAGGTAAATATTGAAGAAAGTCTTGTGGTGGTCACAACATACTAGTTTGTATGTAATTTTCTGCAATATGCTTTTGTCGTTAAATAAAAAGTAAATTTTTCTCCAAATAAAATAGAGTGAATAAAAGTTCCTAACATTTATTATGGAATAAAATGAATAATTGGTAGGTGTATTTATACGTAAAACTTCTCAAATTACCGTAAAATATTAAGTCACAGAACAGTTTGTTTCTTAATTAGTGAAAATGCAAACAAAATTGCAATCAAAGATAAATTCATTTTAATTTTTTTTAATTACAAATCTTTAAAAATATTAAATTACGGATAAATATGTTTAATTAAAGAAAAACAACAAAATAGTAGTTGAAGCAGAGGTGAAACTTTTCAGGGGCTACCCCTGAATTCAGAGGTTTTGAAAAATTAACTGTCTCTGAATTTCATTTTAAATTATTTGGTTTTTATAGGAATTTTTCATTTTGAATGTTTAATTTGCCTTGTAATGTAACTCTACAAATATCACTCATTATATAGGTAGGCGTATAATATATCATTGATAAGTCTCTCGTGTCTGTGTTACAAGTAACAGTTTTCGGTTTTTGCATGCTACATAGCTTCACCCCTGTTGAAGATAGTAACATATCTTTTAAATTTTGGTTTTAAAAACCTTAAAAAATGTTGCTCTCCCCCCCCCCCCACCACCACCACCACCACAAAGAAAAAAAAAAGCAGAATTTATTTTTTTTTTTTGTAATTTTTTTGATAACATACTTCTTGTCTGGGAAAACAATGTTTTTAATAAAAAAAACATTTCAAAATTTTAGCATTTAAACTGGGTCTAAACCTGGGCATGAAATTTCTACTCGCCATCTCACCATTGGTGAACAGAATTCTCACCTGTGCAATAAATCTCATGTTTAATCTTTCTTTTTTCGTTTTATGGAGGGCTGAGTGTCTGTGTGCATTGCTCAATGATTTCCCCAACCACTTACTTCCCCTGCCTCACAGTACAGAGAGAGAAATGTTTAGCATATGTGTAAAATTCTAATATCTTCAGCAGTTTTCTTTTTTAAGCAGGGAGGTAACAGAGCAACAGAGAGCTTTTTTGCCATTGCTCGACAATCTACCTCCCTCTTTCCCACCATCAGAGAAAAGAGAAATGCGAAAATTTCCATATGTGGTATTGACGCATGGTTCAAGTGATCATATGATGGAATGAGAATGAAGAGCACTTTTTCAGATTTATTTTGTTGAATAATAATTGAAAAATATTCAACACTTTCCCTGTTCTTTACTAAAATGCTAAACGTTTGTGCTTCCAATGACACGGTAAGCAATGATCTTAATGAGAAAAGTTATTCTGAAGCACAGATTATCATGAAGATAGGACAGTGAAGCTAAATGCGAACCAGAATGATAGTAGCACCACCAATGTCAACAGAGGAGAACTGAAAACATCCTCATGTGTTAGGTTTACATGAATAGCATCTTTAATTGAAAATTATTTTAGTATTTCGTGAGTAGTGGAGTAGTTAGTAGCAGGTTAGTATGTGAAGTTTTTCTTCTTCTTCACTTCCTATTATTTTTGAATTCATAATTTCAAAATTTATTTTCTTAATATTTAGTACTTGCTTCTTAAAATAAATTGCTTTTGACAATCAAGTTTGTAAACAATAACAAAGTTGCCAAACGAATACATAGTTACAATAAAAATAAGACAAGTGTGTGTAAGCTGGAGAGCTTGAGAAACTTACAGCCGTTGCTGACAGGATCACTGTAGTCACATTTTAGTTACCATTGAGTATGTGGAAGTGTCCTATCTATATAATAATCTGTGTTCTGAAGTAGCCATTTCAAATGACAACAATGGACAAGTAATACACATTGGAATTTCGTCTAATTGAAAAAATAAATTGGGCAAAAAAGCCATATCCAATAAAAAGGGTTAAAAGAAAAAGGGAAGTTTCATCTTTTTAATCCTTCATAAGATAAAGATTTCGATTGGATATTGTTTGACAAAATGTTTCTTTGAATGACTCTTCATTTATGTTCTTAGATATTTCAATCTTTTTTAAATCTCAAATGCAATATGTTAAGATGTGTTTTAATTATAGATGATTGAGATATGATGATATGAGACTATTTTATTCCATAAAATTTCGTACATGTTTGTAAAAGCATTTAAAATAATTGAGGAAAAAAATTCAAAAAGTACATGAAAAAGACTGTCAACCCTATTTTGTGGCGAGTAATTTCTTTTTCTGCAAATGTAATCAGAGTTGAAATTTCGGGTCCTAGCCTAAACATAGTTTCATTATTTCTGATTTTACTAAATGTCCTTTCTGCAATAGAATTACAGTGGAGAACACAGGCAACACTTTTAACTTTATCTCTGGCAAACTATTTTTTTTCTTGAGGTTTGAATGCATTTGTGGCTTATAAAATTTAATCACAGCCAGAATCCCTTCTTTCATATGTCAATTCATGAAGTTCTTCAAATTGGTAGAAAGCAAATTAAAACTCAAGCTTCTCTAAGTCCTTTTGGTTTTAACCAAGAACATTTTTCTGTAAAAAAAATTTCACCAAATTAAAAGTTAGTTTTCATTAAAGTGATATCTGTAACCTTTGTGTGTTTCAAAATATCATTTTGCAAATGAAACTTTAACGTGTAGTTATGAGCAGAGAAATAAGAACTTCTGCGTAAATTTTTTTTAATTCTTAATCAATTTCTCTTGCATAACAAATAACTTGGCCTTTGTCCTAATAATTAATTCATCACCATCCTTTTGATTTTTTCTTTTGCTAATATCCAAAATAAACAGGGAATCCTCTGGCAGTGCTGTAGGTTTTACAAAACACTTGCATAACAAATGATTTTGCCATTGTCCCAATTACTAATACTCATCCTTTTTATGTTTTCTTTCGTTAAAACTAATATCCAAAACAGACCCAAAATCATCTGTCAGGGCTGTAGGATAACAAACCTAACAATGAAATAAGTAGACTCACAAGGTGAGTCTGAAGAATGGGTACTCAGATACTTCAAGAACTTTTCAAAAAGTTGAGCTTCCAAGCAAACATAGATTATTTCACTGACACCCCTAACAGTAAATGTTTTAACTGCATGTGATATTGTTTATATATTTAAATAAATAGAGCTAGAAATGGCATAGGTCCGAGGTACACTTATGTCCAAGGTACACCACTTTCCCCTACAAAAAATCTGCAGTTTGGAAGCAAGTAATTATTTTTTCCCCTTAAATTTTTTGTTGTTGCAAATATCTTTAGATTATCTGCAGTTTTGGGCAGTTTTTTTCTTTTTCAAAGTTTTTCTGAAGATTTTTTTTTTATCTGGGTATTAAGCTGTAAATGCAGTTTCATTGCTTTTACTTACAAAGTTCGTATTTTTCCCTCGATGCTATTTTTCCAGCACATTTTGTTATAATTTTAACAATGAAGCTTTTAAAAAATTTAATGTTAAATGAAAATATTTTATTCTATGGATAAATCTACCATTAGCAAAATTAATATTCAGTAACTTAAATTAATATTAGTATCCATAGTATATTTTTTCTATTTAACATCTGTAATTTTGTAATTTTCCAGATTGGTCGTTCATCTGAAAGTCCAATTGACTTTGTTGTTATGGATACTGTATCACCAGATAAAAGTGAACCAAAAGTTACTCAGAGCACAATTTCAAGATTTGCATGCCGTATTCTTATACATAGGAGTGCCAATTATATTGCCAGAGTTTATGCAGCTGGCTTTGATTCATCCAGAAATATATTTTTAGGAGTAAGTAATGCTTGTTTTCATGCTGATCAAATCAGCGTTTAACTTTGATAGAACATGTCTATTTTTAGGAGTAAATAATGCTTGCTTTCATGCTGATCAAATCAGCATTTAACTTTGATAGAACATGTCAGTTTGTTCATATATATTAGAGTGTCTCCTAAATGAGGGGGAAATTCTGTTTTTGTCTTTTTATTTTTTGAAATTCGATATGCATACCCTCTAATTTTTTTTTTCTATTTGACCCTAAACACTTTTCAGCAAAATATCAGCTCTCTGTGATAATATTAACAGGTGCCGAATTGACGGGGCACTTTTTAACTTTATCCCAGAGAGCTGGAATTTTGGCTAAAAAGTGTTTAGGGTAAAAAAAAAAAAATAAAATAAATAAAATAAATAAATAAATAAAAGGTATGTGTATCTGATTTAAAAAAATAAAAACAGTTTTCCCCTCATTTAAGGGACACCCTAATACACACACACATATATATATATTTTTTTTTTTTTTTTTAAGGAGAAAGCTACTAAATGGCAGCAGAATGGAGAGATTGATGGCTTAACAACAAATGGAATATTAATAATGCATCCACGAGGCCCTTTTTGTGGAGGATCTGAACCTGGAATATGGAGAGAAGTATCTGTTGGAGGAGGGGTATATGCATTACGTGAAAGTCGATCAGCACCTCAGAAAGGAGTAAAGGTACGTAAATATCCTTTGTTTAATTACATAGGCATTAAAAATTTCGTTTAAAGCATTTTAAAAAAAAAGTCAAAGTATCTATTTGAGTTGCTTATACAAATACAGTTGATCCTCGAAAAACAGGAATCGGGAGGGCCGCGGCAATTCCGGATTTTCAAATTTTAGAGATTTATTAAAAATTAATTTATGAATTATAATAGCATACAAAATTCAATTTTTATGCTAGTGAAAATAAATGACGGTCAAATTTGCGAATTAAATTATAAAATAAGAATATAACAAATTCTTTTAAAATTAAAATATAAACACATTAAACTAAAATATTACAGATAACTGATAATGCCTGCTAAATAACTGCTAATAAACTATTTATTCATTAAAAAATATTCAAATACAACTATAGAAACAAAGTAATTTTTATGTCGATTTTTAAAAACATTTCAGTAATTTAAAACTGTTTTACTTTGATGGGATTTTTTCTTTTTTGAATTCAGTTTTTTAACTTACCTGTTTTTTTTTTTTTTTAAATAAATTCTTTACATCATAATCAAGCAGTATGAAAATATGTAAAATTATGACTATATTTATGTATTCAGTGTTCAATTAAAAGGATTTTAAACTGCATCCCACAAGAAATGTAAAAATAAGGTACAGCAAAATATTATTTTAAAAATAAAACTAAAACCGAAAAAATGTCTGGATTTTCGAGCTTCAACTGTATAAACCTTAATTTTTTTTTTTTTACTTGGCTCACTTAAATTCTTTAAATGAATTAGTTGTTTATTATTCATTTTTAAAATAATATTGCTTTGTACAATATTATAAAGAATTAATCAGTCATATTGAGTGGCATAATTATGAGAGAACTAATTTCAGGTTTAATAAAGAATTAATTTGAAGTTTTTATTAAGAAGTAGTGCATTTGGGGGGGAGGGGGGAGGAATTGTATTAGTTTTATGAAAACATTACTAGTTTTTTATGAAATATTATCTCTTTTGTTTAAAAAAGATAGCTAAATTTATTAAACATTATTTAGCATATATAAGAAACGTTATTTAAAGTAAAAAGTTTTTGAATATTAAATTTTGTGTTGTATTAATCATTTATTGTTTCTAAATATGTAATTTTTATTTTTTATGTAATTAATAATAGTGATATATTAAAAAAGTGCACATTGCAACCTATCTCGTGCAGTTTGAAGTAATTGACTATGACATACTTGACAACTTTTATGGATTGTCTGTAAAATTTATGGATTTCTAATAGGTTTTAAAAACTTTATAAACCTAAGTCTAATATATTTAATATTAAGCAGATAGAAAGCATTGAAAGCTCTCATATATCTGATGTCTTATAAAAGTCAGAGAAACTAATATGTATGTGAAGTAATAATTATGTTTAAAGTGATGACAGAAAGTTAAAACATAACAAAGTTTATTTAACAATAAAAATTAACATAAGTATATATGAAAGAAATAATTAAACTTAACAATAGTAATTTAAACAGCTAAATAACAAATGATCATTAACATTCAAAGTTAGAGGAAAGCTGCTTCATAGCAGTGTTGGGCATCAATCGATTAAATTTTCAATCAACTAATTAGTTGACTAAAAATTTAATCACGATTAATTCAATCACAACTAACGGTTATTCATTTGCTGCAACTAAAAATTCAATCGCGATTAAATTAATCGAAAAACAGACGACTAACCGTTAGTTGCGATTAAATTAATCGTGATTAAATCAATCGTGATTAATATTTCAGTCATTTGCTGCAACTAAAAATTCAATCATGATTAAATTATTCGAGAATCAGACAACTAACCGTTATTCATGATTAAATTATTCATGATTAAATCAATCGTGATTAATATATTAGTTGCAGCAAATGATTAACTGTTAATCATGACTAAATTAATCATGATTAAATTAATCGTGATTGAATTGTAGTTGTATCCATAGCTGATATCCCCTCCCTCTTTCTCTGAAGATCAAATGATGCCGCTAAATTTTTGATAGCAGTTTTCAGTAACGGTTTTTAAAAACTTTCCAACAAGGTTGAAAAATGTTAATCACTTCGGTTTGTCTGTCTGTCCGCGCTCTAGCTCTAACTCCCGTAAATATTTATGGAATTTCTTGAAACTGATATGTTATTCAAGTTCACTATCGAATGTTCCCTATTGAAAGTGGAGTAAATACCTCTACTGCTCTGTGTACAGGGACACCCGAAAGTACTCCAAAGCATTGTAATCTATGGGAGGTATTTCTATAAAGCATATTTTAATACTTTCACTGTACGCAAATCTTAATGAAATTGAAATATGTCATTCAAGATTAATATTGGATGTTTCTTATGTAAAATGGAGTAAATATCAGCACTGTTTTGTTTACAGGGATACTCGAAAGTATTCCAATGCATTGCGTTCTATGAGAGGTATTTCTATAAACCAAATTTTAATTGCCGAAACGTCAGTGGAGGCCCTCTGTTGAGATTCAAAACGGTTTTGGGCTCTGTCTGTCTGTCTGTCTGTCTCTCTCTCTCTCTCTCTCTCTCTCTCGACACGCCAAAGTTTTTCTTATCATTACGGCCTGTGGGAGAAATTTGTATGTATCGCGATAGCGGCCACAAAAATCGCGCTATTAACTTGCAATTTGGTACACGTGTTCATGAGCCCAACGAAATAAGCTGTATAGTTTTAGGTGTGCATTCCATTTGTAGTTCGTGTACCGGGACAGGCCAAAGATTTTCTATCATTACGGCCTAGGGTTAGAAACTGTATGTACCGCGATAGCCACCGCAAAAATCAAGCTATTGACTTCCAATTTTTGCCGAAACGTCAATGGAGGCCCTCTGTTGAGACTCAAAAGGATTTTGGGTTCCGTCTGTCTGTCGTGCGATAGCAGCCGCAAAAATCACGCTATTGACTTGCAATTTGGTACACATGTTCATGATCCCCACGAAATTAGCTGTATAGTTTTGGGTGTGCATTCCATTTGTAGTTCGTGTACAGGGACACGCCAAAGTTTTTGAAGTGAAAACTTCTTTAGGCGCGTTGAGCACTTTTTGGGTGAACAAAAATCATTGAACTCCCGTCATCGCCAGCTAACGCTTTCCATTTGAAGTGAAAACTTTTGGGTGAACAAAAATCATTGAATTCGCGTCATTGTCAGCAAACGCTTTCCATCCTTGTATGATACAAATAATGTATCATACAATTAACTTGCTAATGTGAAGTGTTAACAATTATATACTGTATATTGTTTTCAAATCTGGTGCGGCTCCACACGACTTTTCTCATCTCCGGGCACTGTCACTACTGTAATTAGACCTCACAAAACCGTGAGAAAGCCCAAAGCTGCAATTTTCTCACGTTTTAACAAATTGGTGCGGCTTTACACGACTTATCTCATCTCCGGACACTGTCCCTCAAGATTGCAGCCGGAAACGTTGCAGTTAGACCTTACAAAACCGAGAGAAAGGCCAAAGCCGCCATTTTTCTCACGTTCTTACAATCTGGTGCGGCTCTACACGACTTCACTCATCTCCAGACACTGTCTCTTAAAGATTACAGCCGGAAACGTTGCAGTTAGACTTCACAGAACCATGAGAAAGACCAAAGCCGCCATTTTTCTCACGTTTTTAAAATCAGGTGCGGCTCTACACGACTTCTCATCTCCGGACACTGTCTCTTAAAGATTGCAGCCGGAAACGTTGCAGTTAGACCTCACAGAACCGTGATAAAGGCCAAAGCCTCCACTTTGCTCACATTTTTACAATCTGGTGCGGCTCTACACGACTTCTCTCATCTCCGGACACTGTCTCTATTCCAGTTAGACCTCACAAAACCGTGAGAAATGCCAAAGCCGCCATTTTTCTCACGATTTACAATCTGGTGCGGCTTTACACGACTTCTCTCATCTCCGGACACTGTCTCTTAAAGATTGCAGACGGAAACGTTGCAGATAGACCGCACAAAATCGTGAGAAAGGCGAAAGCCGCCATTTTTCTCACGTTTTACAATCTCGTGCGGCTCTACACAAATTCTCTCATCTCCGGACACTGTCTCTATTGCAATTAGACCACACAAAACCAAAAGAAAGGCCAAAGCCGCCATTTTTCTCACGCTTTTACAATCTGGTGCGGCTCTATACGACTTCTCTCATCTCCAGACACTGTCTCTTAAAGATTGCAGCCGGAAACGTTCCAGTTAGACCTCACAAAACCGAGATAAAGGCCAAAGCCTCCATTTTTCTCACGTTTTTACAATCTGGTGCGGCTCTACACAACTTCTCTCATCTCCGGACACTGTCTCTATTCCAGTTAGACATCACAAAACCGTGAGAAAGGCCAAAGCCGCCATTTTTCTCATGTTTTTACAATCTGGTGCGGCTCTATACGACTTCTCTCATCTCCAGACACTGTCTCTTAAAGATTGCAGCCGGAAACGTTCCAGTTAGACCTCACAAAACCGAGATAAAGGCCAAAGCCTGTTGAAGACCATTAGAAGTGGTCTGTCTATTAAAATTTAATATTAGGCAAAGTTTTTGCACAATAGAAACATCTGAACTTTAAGCTTTTGAAAGTGTAAAATGACTAGTGACTAGAAAACTTGATCTCAGTAAAAACAAGGAAAATTTAAAAACTTAACAAAATTTATTTATATCAAAAAACATATGTAAATATATATAACAAACTTTTAATCAAAAAAAAAACAATTAACATAAAACATTAACATAAGGTAACAATATAAGCTGGATAATTACCTTGTAAAACATTAGCTTGAAGAAATACAAATGCATTTAGCTCTTTACACAACATTTCTGAAGAAAGAAAACATCTTGTCCCACAGTCCCCTTTCAAACACAATACTATTTAACACAAATCAAGGTCGCCAAGCTGACCATTGATAAACGTAAGATGATATCAAAAAGATAATGCAACTTAGAGCAAACGACGATTGCAGATAGATGGTCGCCAAGTTGACCATCGGGGGAATAATCAAGGAACGAAATTAACATCCCTTAGGGTCGCCCGGTTGACCACTAAGCAAATAAACGTTACTCCAAGGAAAACATTATCACTGTAGATAACGATCGAACAAAAGAAGATATAATTTAAAGCAAACGAAAAATTGTAGATAGATGGTCGCCAAGTTGACCATCGGGGAAATAATTATGAAGATATTAACATCCCTAGGGTCGCCTTGTTGACCACTAGGATATAACAACGAAAAGTCTTTAAAGTTTATAACAGAAGAAATTTATCATCTTTTAAAAAAACGATAAGGAACAAGGACAAGAGTTCCAAAAAACTTTAACTTCATTCAGAATTTAATTAATTATTTTTAACTTCATGGTAAACCAGCATCAACTTTTAACATATTAAAACTTAACTTCGTATAAAAAAAATTCACATGCTTAAACTTTTAATTAAATAAAACTTTTAACTCCAAACCAGCAAACATCTTAGCTAAACAGGAGACCAGCTCACTGGAAAACACACTAATGCATCTTGTTGCTGCACTGCTGCTACTGCCCCGTACTACGATCGAATCGAACTTTTATATCATTAAAGAATACAATATTTGCATAAAACGATCAGAAAAACATCGATAATAACGCCACCGTGTGGTTAAAACCAAAACAGTAAAAAAAAACGATGACGCCACCTTATGGCCAAAGTTGAAACATTTCATAATTAATTTAATGAATTAAGATACGATGGCAACAAGGAGAAAAAGTTATTTTAACAGTGCAGAGAATGGCAACAGCTAAAAAGTAAACAAACTGCGATGTTTGCCGCGAAATAGCATGGAGTAAGTAAAGGATTTAAAAGGATAAATTAAATTTGAAAATAAGTAAGTAAAAGATATTTTAAGTTATAAGATATTTAAGTATACCCATATAAAGATAAATTAAGGAATGTTTTTCATTAGATGCGAGGACTAAAAGATAACCAAAGTTATCAAAGCCCCCCACCGCAACATATAAGAAAAAACATTCAAATATTAACCATCTTAATAATTAGTATAAACGATTTATATGCAACAATTTCATTAGTAAAAACTATTTAACAACTAACAACAAAAACTTAACAATCTAGTAAGAACAAGTTAACAGCTAGCAAAAAGTGCAATAAGACGAGTTAGCAACAAGAGTTAAGTGTGCATATACATGCCACCCAAGAAAAATTTCAAAGTCCATAAAAAAACTGTACCATTAAACGGCACACAACCTGACAACAGTCAGTAAGAAAGATGTACTTCAAAGATAGTACATAAAAAATTTTAAACATGTACTTCGAAACAGCACATGAAAGTAATTTTAGATTAAATTTAAATTTCATTTTACAATTAATTTCCCCCTTTTTCATTACAAATATAATCAAACGCAAATTCCCCACAATGCAGATACTAAGCAGAAAAATACATTATAAATACTCAATACAATTTATATGATTATGTATATGACCTATATTCTAAATATGCAATAAGAGATAATATAATTTATATACAATATGTACAAGACCAATGCAAAACACAATTCTAATATACAATACTAAATTACTATAAATGATGAAATAGATGAAATACTTATATACACTATATACAACATATATGCACAAGCGCTTGTGACTCACATACATACCAACAATTATATACATATATACAAAAAATATCCGCAAAGTGGAGAAGAAGAGTTTTAATTACTAGAATTTTGAAAGAAAACTATATTTATAAATTTTAACAATTCATTTTTGGCAAGTGGCTTCGTGAATGGATCGGAAAGATTGGACTTAGAAGAAACATACTGAAGGTTAAATTTCCCTTCATCAAACCAGTCCCTAATGAAAAACAATTTTATATTTACATGGCATGTGTGAAAATTTTCAATTCTAGATTTAGTGAATTTAATGGCAGCCTGGTTATCAGCAAAAAGTGTTGGTACATCAAATTTCTCTTTAATAATTTTTAAACTTTGACATTCTAATAGTATGTTATAAAACCAATCTTGTTCCCTAACACAATCGCACATTGAAATAAACTCCGACTCCATTGTAGAAATGGTCACACCCTTCTGTTTATGTGAGCGCCACGAAACGGCAGCATTATCCAGAAGTACTAATTGACCACCCATAGAGACATAATCGTCCCTATTAGCTGCAAAATCTGCATCAGAGTATGAAAGTAATTTAATGCTTTTACAATTTAGAGAAAGTTTATAATGATTGGTAAATTTAATATAACCTAATAATTTAAGTAAGCCCTGCCAATGTTTAACTCCTGGATTCTGTTGGAACTGTGAAAAAATATTAGTGGCATATGCAATGTCAGGTCTGGTGCGATTTGCAAGAAATGAAATACAACCCAATAAATTTCTGTAAGGTAAACTTGATGCTTCATCTATATCTGCCTGAACAACTGGACAGTCACTTTTAGAAAACTGAACACCTTTAACTATTGGCAAAGAAGAAACAGGAACACGGTGGTTTCTAAACCTTTCACCTATTTCACCAATATACTGGTTTTGGTGAATTAACACACCTGCATCTGTATATTCAAATTCTACGCCTAATAATTTACGAGTGATTCCTAAAACCTTCAAATCAAATTTAGATTCCAAAAGTTTTAAAATGGTTTTAGTCTGTGACTGTGTTCTAGCAAAAATGACGATATCATCCACGTACACCAACAGAACTGAAAAATCAAGATATGAATATGCGCAATTACAATTTTCAAATTTATTAAAACCAAGTTCCAACAACACTTTATTTAATTCATAAAACCATAACCTGCCAGATTGGTGTAACCCGTACAATGCTCTGTCTAATCTACAAACCCAACTCTCTTTGCCTTTTTCAGCAAACCCAGTTGGTTGTTTCATATAAATTTCATCCTTTAACGGGGCATATAAATATGCACATTTTACGTCGCATTGTACGTTAACCCAGCCACAACATGAAACTAATAAGGCAAAGAAGAACCTGACTACTGAAAAATTGATAACCGGCGAAAAAGTTTCGTCGTAAGACTCACCCTGTACCTGGCTGAAACCTTGCGCAACCAATCTTGCTTTGTACCTTACTATGGCACCAGACTCATCGCGCTTAACTGTATAAACCCAGCGGTTTCCTAACACAGACTTGTTTTCAGGGAGCTTTACTAAATGCCAAACTTTTCTTGCAGCCATACATTCTAACTCTTCCAGCATAGCCCCATGCCATTTATCCGCCTGGGCAGATTTCAGGGCTTGTTTATACGTTCTAGGGACCACCACCTCTAGTCAACTTAGGTGCTGGACGCAGAAGGTATAACGTCAGAATTAACTACACCAGAAAAAGTATTAAATTTTGAAAAATCAAAGTTGGCAGGGTTGTAATTAATACCATTAGCTAAACAAAACTTTTCAATATCTTTTGGAGATCTTTGAGGGAGCCTCTTACCCTCTCCATCAGGATAATAGTAGATGTCAATTTTATCTCCTTTAGGCCTGGGAACAACTTTCCTGTACCAGATTGGATTAGATATCCAGCTTGGGGATGACAAAACTTGAGAAGGTGTAGAACTTGTATGAGGAATGGCTGGGACGATATCCTCAGTCTCATTGGGCACGACACCAGAAGTGCCAGGCTCCGGATCAGGAAGATGAAACTGATCAACGGGCCGTGGCTGACCCTCTGGGACATACACCAACTCGAAGGAGGAGTCGCCCATCACCGCTCCACTGCTCGGAAAGTTTTTAATCTCAACGAACGAAACATTAATGGTTTCAACAACCTTCTTATCATCATCTAACCAAACCCTATATCCACGAGTACGCAAAGCGTATCCAACGAGGACACCTTTTTTTGCCTTCAAATCCAATTTATGTTTACGCCTAGCCTTAGGAACACCGACATAAGCTACAGTACCAAAAGGTCTTAAATGACGAACAGACGGTTTATTACCTGAATAGAGTTCAAGAGGAGTCTTCGTATTTTTCCCATGACAGATTCTATTCCAAGTGTAAGTAAAATGCATACACGCTTCAGGCCAAAAATCGGCAGACAACCCGCTGGATTTCAGCATTGCCCGAACACAATTCATAATGGTCTGATTAAAGCGTTCGCATGTACCATTTTGTTCTGGTGTAAAAGTATTTGTTAGCTCATGGATTACACCTGTCTCATTACAAAAAGATCTAAAATGGTCATTCTCAAACTCACTACCATTATCGGTGCGTATAGCCTTCAACTTGGTACCCAAAAACCTTTCAGCCCTTAAAACATGTCTTTTAAAAATTTCAAAGACCATGGACTTCTCTTGAAGGGGGTAAACCGCAGATTTACCAAAAAAGTCATCTATTATTGACAAAAAGAAACGTTCGCCTCTTTTCCCATTTATTTTAATAGGTCCCAAAGTGTCAAGAAACAGCCTTTCTAATGGCTTTTTAGAAAAAGAATGACCTATAGATTTAAAGGAAACACGATTTTGCTTACTCAAATGACAAGGATCACAAAAAAAATTATCTATAGACTTTAAAAGAGGCAGACCTTTAACAGCAGAATTAGGATTAGTGTTAAGAATGAGTTCAGGGCTGATGTGATCGAAATGCAGATGCCATGTGTCCAAATCTTTAATATTGACGGACTCATATGTAGGTGAAGCTGAAACTTCAGAATTAGCAATTTCATTTACATCTTGCCCCCCATTCACCTTAACACCATGCCTGCTCCTAATAACTTTTGGAAAAGTGTAATATATCCCGTCATAGAGTTTTGCAGAAAAAAGAAATTTGCCAAACTTATTGATCACATTCAACCTGCCAGACTTACCAATGAATTTAGCACCACCCTGGTCGAATCTAGAACCACTTAAAAGATTTTTCCTTAGATTAGGTGAAAACAACACATTCCATAATTTTATTTCAACACCATTAAAGTTCAGTTCTACCTCGCCTTTACCAGTAATAGGAAAGGTAACCCCGTCAACAGCCACGTGTAACTCATCACCGGACACTTCAACAAAATTACTAAAAAGGGCTTTATCTTTACAAAAATGATGAGAGGCTGCTGTATCAAAAGCCCAGCATCCCTCTCGATCAAAACTGCTAAGGTTTGCTTCAGCAATAAAATTTTGAGTTTTACGTGGGGGAGTTTTATCACGTCGAGACTGTTGACTGGAGCCAGCCTTCTTAACAAAATTACTTTTAAGTGGTTTCTCTTTTGCAGCAGAAGAATTATTTTCAAGCTTAACCCGACAGTCCTTAATACCATGGCCTTTTTTACCACACCTCCAACAAACAATTACAGATTTTCTCTTAAATTTAGCGCTTTGAACCTCAATTGTACATTCAACTTTACTTTTATCAAAAGTGCGTAGTTGGAGTCGTGTCTCTTCAGAACAAAGTTCAACTACAATATTTTTATACGAAAACTCTTTATCAGGCCATCTTAAAATCTGTTGAACTATTTGATCGAACTTATCAGGTAAGTATCTCAAAATTTGAAAACAAACATATTCGTCACTTATTGGTTTCCCAATAGCTTTTAACTGATCTACAATTTTTGAAATTCTAGCTGCAAAGAGACCAATAGATTCACCAGGTTGAAGAAAACATGTCATTAACTCCGAAAACAATTTCATGTGGTGACTCCTACTATCTGGTTGGAAATTGACTTTTAAAACTTTCCAAGCCTCTGAGGGGTCAGAACACTCACTTATTAAACCACGAAATTCTGGTTCTATATTTAAGTAAAGTAAAGACATAGCAGAATTTTGTCTCCTTTTAAAATCATTAACTACCTCCTCAGATGCCTTTTCACCAGGTGATTTTTCTACCCCAGTAACAATTTCATAGGCATTCCTTTCCATTAACAAAAATTTAATGTCATTTTTCCAACCAGCATAGTTTGTAGAACCAAGCTTTTCAATTTGGAGAGTCAAATTAAACGCCATTTTCCCAATTTTCACTGAGTCAAAAAAAACACTAGTCAAAGACAATTAAAGAATTCTATACATACAAAAACTTATCCAAAAATTTCTGGGCCCATAACCCAAATGTTGAAGACCATTAGAAGTGGTCTGTCTATTAAAATTTAATATTAGGCAAAGTTTTTGCACAATAGAAACATCTGAACTTTAAGCTTTTGAAAGTGTAAAATGACTAGTGACTAGAAAACTTGATCTCAGTAAAAACAAGGAAAATTTAAAAACTTAACAAAATTTATTTATATCAAAAAACATATGTAAATATATATAACAAACTTTTAATCAAAAAAAAACAATTAACATAAAACATTAACATAAGGTAACAATATAAGCTGGATAATTACCTTGTAAAACATTAGCTTGAAGAAATACAAATGCATTTAGCTCTTTACACAACATTTCTGAAGAAAGAAAACATCTTGTCCCACAGTCCCCTTTCAAACACAATACTATTTAACACAAATCAAGGTCGCCAAGTTGACCATTGATAAACGTAAGATGATATCAAAAAGATAATGCAACTTAGAGCAAACGACGATTGCAGATAGATGGTCGCCAAGTTGACCATCGGGGGAATAATCAAGGAACGAAATTAACATCCCTTAGGGTCGCCCGGTTGACCACTAAGCAAATAAACGTTACTCCAAGGAAAACATTATCACTGTAGATAACGATCGAACAAAAGAAGATATAATTTAAAGCAAACGAAAAATTGTAGATAGATGGTCGCCAAGTTGACCATCGGGGAAATAATTATGAAGATATTAACATCCCTAGGGTCGCCTTGTTGACCACTAGGATATAACAACGAAAAGTCTTTAAAGTTTATAACAGAAGAAATTTATCATCTTTTAAAAAAACGATAAGGAACAAGGACAAGAGTTCCAAAAAACTTTAACTTCATTCAGAATTTAATTAATTATTTTTAACTTCATGGTAAACCAGCATCAACTTTTAACATATTAAAACTTAACTTCGTATAAAAAAAATTCACATGCTTAAACTTTTAATTAAATAAAACTTTTAACTCCAAACCAGCAAACATCTTAGCTAAACAGGAGACCAGCTCACTGGAAAACACACTAATGCATCTTGTTGCTGCACTGCTGCTACTGCCCCGTACTACGATCGAATCGAACTTTTATATCATTAAAGAATACAATATTTGCATAAAACGATCAGAAAAACATCGATAATAACGCCACCGTGTGGTTAAAACCAAAACAGTAAAAAAAAACGATGACGCCACCTTATGGCCAAAGTTGAAACATTTCATGATTAATTTAATGAATTAAGATACGATGGCAACAAGGAGAAAAAGTTATTTTAACAGTGCAGAGAATGGCAACAGCTAAAAAGTAAACAAACTGCGATGTTTGCCGCGAAATAGCATGGAGTAAGTAAAGGATTTAAAAGGATAAATTAAATTTGAAAATAAGTAAGTAAAAGATATTTTAAGTTATAAGATATTTAAGTATACCCATATAAAGATAAATTAAGGAATGTTTTTCATTAGATGCGAGGACTAAAAGATAACCAAAGTTATCAAAGCCTCCATTTTTCTCACGTTTTTACAATCTGGTGCGGCTCTACACAACTTCTCTCATCTCCGGACACTGTCTCTATTCCAGTTAGACATCACAAAACCGTGAGAAAGGCCAAAGCCGCCATTTTTCTCACGTTTTTACAATCTGGTGCGGCTCTACACGACTTCTCTCATCTCCGGACTCTGTCTCTAATAGATTGCAGCCGGAAACGTTGCAGATAGACCTCACAAAATTGTGAGGAAGGCCAAAGCCGCCATTTTTCTCACGTTTTTACAATCTGGTACGGCTCTACACGAATTCTCTCATCTCCGGACACTGTCTCTATTGCAGTTAGACCTCACAAAACCGTGAGAAAGGCCAAAGCCGCCATTTTTCTCACGTTTGCACAATCTGGTGCGACTTTACACGACTTCTCTCATCTCCGGACACTCTCCCTATTCCAGTTAGACCTCACCAAACCGTTAGAAAGGCTAAAGCCACCATTTTTCTCACGTTTTTACAATCTCGTGTTGCTTTACACGATTTCTCTCATCTCCGGCCACTGTCTCTTAAAGATTGCAGCCGGAAACGTTGCAGATAGAGATCACAAAATCGTTAGAAAGGCCAAAGCCGCCATTTTTCTCACGTTTTTACAATCTGGTGCGGCTCTACACAACTTCTCTCATCTCCGGACACTGTCTCTATTCCAGTTAGACATCACAAAACCGTGAGAAAGGCCAAAGCCGCCATTTTTCTCACGTTTTTACAATCTGGTGCGGCTCTACACGACTTCTCTCATCTCCGGACTCTGTCTCTAATAGATTGCAGCCGGAAACGTTGCAGATAGACCTCACAAAATTGTGAGGAAGGCCAAAGCCGCCATTTTTCTCACGTTTTTACAATCTGGTACGGCTCTACACGAATTCTCTCATCTCCGGACACTGTCTCTATTGCAGTTAGACCTCACAAAACCGTGAGAAAGGCCAAAGCCGCCATTTTTCTCACGTTTGCACAATCTGGTGCGACTATACACGACTTCTCTCATCTCCGGACACTCTCCCTATTCCAGTTAGACCTCACCAAACCGTTAGAAAGGCTAAAGCCACCATTTTTCTCACGTTTTTACAATCTCGTGTTGCTTTACACGATTTCTCTCATCTCCGGACACTGTCTCTTAAAGATTGCAGCCGGAAACGTTGCAGATAGAGATCACAAAATCGTTAGAAAGGCCAAAGCCGCCATTTTTCTCACGTTTTTACAATCTGATGCGGCTCTACACGAATTCTCTCATCTCCGCACACTGTCTCTATTGCAGTTAGACCTCACAAAACCGTGAGAATTGCCAAAGCCGCCATTTTTCTCACGTTTTTACAATCTGGTGTTGCTTTACATGATTTCTCTCATCTCCGGACACTGTCTCTTAAAGATTGCAGCCGGAAACGTTGCAGATAGAGATCACAAAATCGTTAGAAAGGCCAAAGCCGCCATTTTTCTCACGTTTTTACAATCTGATGCGGCTCTACACGAATTCTCTCATCTCCGGACACTGTCTCTATTGCAGTTAGACCTCACAAAACCGCGAGAAAGGCCAAAGCCGCCATTTTTCTCACGTTTTTACAATCTGGTGCGGCTCTACCTCATCTTCGGACACTGTCTCTATTGCAATTAGCGCATTAAATAAAATTGTAATATAATTTTTGTAGTAGTAGTTTATATTAATGAATAAAAAAACACTTTATTTAAAGTATTTCCTACACAATAAAATATTTCCTGACGATTCAAGAAATACACACGTAATTGTTCACGTTTTCACTTCTGTCGGCACTCCCGAAGTGCAACTGTTTTTTTTTTTTTTTTTTTTTTTTTTTTTTAAATCATTACGGCCTATGGGAAGAATTTGTATGTACCGCGATAGCGGCCCCCAAAATAACGCTATTGACTTGCAATCTGGTACACATATTCATGAGGCCAACGGAATTAGCTGTATAGTGTTAGGTGTGTATTCCATTTGTCGTTCGTGCACAGGGACACACCAAAGTTTTTCTTATTTTTACAGCCTATGGGAAGAATTTGTATGTACCGCAATAGCGGCCGCAAAAATCCTCAGATTGACTTGCAAATTGGCGCACACATTCCATCTTTGCATATAAGTAGCTGTATAATTTTTATTGCTATATTTTTTATAAACTGTGTACAGGGACACACCAAAATTCTTAACATTACGGCGTATGGGGTGAATTTCGTTTAAACGCATTTTAATATCATTACTTTGCAATGAAGAAAATTGAACTAGCGTACGTGAGTAAGATGCTTAAACTTATGTTGTTTGAAGAAAATATGTGCTCTTAAGCTTTCTAATTAATGTACAGGATCTTACAAAAGTATTCTGACAATGTCACATAGTCATCCAAACGATGTTAAATTTGGAACACTTATTAATTTTAAACGCAAAATAAGCCGAATAGTTTTTACTGGTGTATAGAATGTTTATGGTTCGTTTACAAAGACACACGAAAGAATTTCGTAACATTAGAGCCTATGGACAAATTTTTAATTTAGGCGCGCACTTTCATGCGTTTATGCTGAATTGAACTTAATAAAGTTAACATACATTATAAAGATGCTTAAAATCATGTTTACTCTTAAAAAAGGTTGTGTATAGACTAAATAATTTATGGGACCACACAAAGTAATTCCGAGTATGTACTGTAATCATCCAAATGATGTCAAATTAGTTTGAAAAATTAATGAGTTATAATTAATTAGGTTTAATCTTATTATTGGCGTTTATAATGACTGTGGCTGCTTTTCCGGGATACATAAAGGAATTTCGTACTATTACGGTCTATAGTCGGTATTTCTTATAAGTGTATTTTAACAAGGTTACACCCCATCTAATATAATGAAATTTTATTAGAATTTTAAAAATATGTTTTCCTGTTGAAAGTTGTGGGCATAGAATTGATAATTAGTTTAAAGGTTATGCAAAATATTTCCGATATGCTATGTAATTTTTTTTGTATGAAATTTGATAGTTATGAAATTTGGTATTTATGAATTTCAGGGAAATAATACAAGACCGTCGTTTATTAAGAATACATATTGTTGCGTACTTGGGGGTTCGTAAGTTGTCCGAAAATGAAAGGCGAAATTTGCAAAAATTCAGTGATTTATTCACAGAAAGTTCCAGAAAATACAGGTCTTTAAACCAAGTATCAGCTTCAATTCAACCAGTAAACATAGCTTAAACAACAGCCATTAACAGTAAAACAACAGTACAAACTCTTTATCAATAACACATAAAGCAAGTCTCATTCAAAGAGCCTCAAAGCAAAGCAAGCATTTGACGAAACTGACACAGATCTGAGACTGACCGCCTTGGCGAAAATAATGCTTCTTTTTATACTTTTCTATCGAACACAGACTGTTCTGGAAAATTCTCGTATCACATCAGCCAATGAGATTAGAGCTTCCATATTTGGTTTATCCCTAATAAGGATTTTCACGCCAAGGTCGCCAAAAAAAATCACCAAAGAGGGAAACAATCACCGAATTTGGCGCCAAATCCATTTCTTCCCTTATTGGAGCTTTTTAATGCATTTTCAAAGGAAAATTAGGCTATTTTAACACTAAAACGACTAGAAATGCACAAAATTAGCATTTTATCAGCTTACTAAACTTCTTTGAAAGAAATTATGCAAAAATAAATGCAATTATTTACAATTCCGTAACACTTTATATGATATACAAATAGGTATACAAAGAGGGATAAAGCGGGGGGTTGAGGGTGGCGGCAGCCCCCCTCTGTAATGTATGTGATTATGGTAAGAAGTCGATCGAATCAATATATACTATTATATCAATATATACTATTATCTTATTAAGGAATTAAAAAAAAATGGCATATTGAATAATGTCTGTTGCAAATAGGACGTTGAGGCTCCTGATCTGCAGATCCACTAGTAACTTTACTTTGCATAAAGCTTAATGAAATTGAAATATGTTATTTATATGCGCAAAAGAATGCTTTCTATAGATTATAGTATGATTAGCATTAGATTTACAGGGCCACACAAAAATATTCAGTTACATTAAGAGACGTTAGTAAAATTTTGCTGGAATTGCACGTTTGTTTACATTAAGTATCTTTAACACTTTCTAACAATTTTTAAGTGTAAATTTTACTTCAGTTTGTGTATCTGTCTGTCTGTTCGTCTGTTTGTCCACGCTCTAATTGTCATAAATATTTATGGAATTTCTTGAAACTGATATATGTTATTCAAGTTTACTACTGGATGTTCCCTATTGAAAATGGAGTGAATACCTCTGCCGGTTTGTGTACAGGGACAACCGAAACTATTTCAAAGCATTGTGTCGTATGGGAGGTATTTCTATAAACCATATTTTAATACCTTTATTGAACACAAATTTTAATGAAATTGAAATATGTTATTCAAGTTCATAATTGGTTGTTTCCTATGTATATTGTTTAAATATCACCACTGGTTTGTGTACAGGGACACTCCAAAGCATGCCAAAGCCGTACGTTCTGTGAGGTATTTCTATAAACCAAATTTTGATAACATTATTACAAAGCTTAATGAAATTGAAATATGTTATTCATAGGCACCATGGAATATAATATAATTAGCAATTGATTTACAGGGCTACACAAAAATATTCAGTTACATTAAGAACTATTAATAAAAATTTGCTGGAATTGTACTTTCAGTTACGTTAAGTGTTGTTAACACTTTCTAACTATTTTTAGGTGTGAATATGATTTCAACTTGTGTGTCTGTCTGTCCGATTGTTTATTTTTCTATCTGCCTGTCTCTCGCCCCCAGCAATACTTTTAGAAATTTAAAAAAATGTTATATATTAGTCGAGTTCACTATGGAATGTTCCCTATATAAAATGGCATTAATAGGTCGTGTACAACTAGTTTGTGTACAGGGTCAGGTTTGCGTTTTAGGTCAGACATTTTTAAAAATCATATTTAAATAACTTTCTACTGTAAAAATCATAAAGAAATTTTATGCATTGTTAATATTCTAACATAATGTTTTGTATAGAATATGATATGATTAGCCTTCAGATTTACAGGACTACACTAAAATATTCAGATACATTAATAGCTGCAATTATAATTTACTATGTGCATTTTCTTTTGTGTTAAGCCTCGTATCTCTCGTAAGGTTTTAAATTTACATGTTATTTGTTTGGGGGTTTCATGTAAGTTGCTCAATACTTTTGGCTATTAAATTATACGAGAAATTTTTATAAAGCTTCTGCATACGTAGTTGAAAATTATTTAGTAAAAGTGCTCGTATTTCATAAGATATTTAACATTTTCGCATTCTGATTGCTGTATGTGTGCCTAATGTAGCATACCATATTTCTTAAAAATGGATTTCCACTGCATCTAATGCCCTACGTGTTTTATACATAATTATTAAAAAATAAATGATAATAATTTAGAGGAAAAGGAGAAAGACAGTTTTCATGAAAGATTTTCTGTCATGCAGATAAGTACTCAAATTTTCTCATAGCACAAACTTATGTGATTGAGCAAGAATTGCTGACTTTTTTGCAGGTTATAGGAAAATAAATATTTATGAATATTCTTACTTAAACTAGTACTGATCAGACTTTTCAAAAATCTAGATAATTTGTATCTATAATGTGATATATAAAAATTGTTCTTTAAATTAAAATTTCATGAAATATTTGTACTTTTATTCGACACACTTCATTTCATCATTGTATATATAACATATAAATTGTATCTTAAAGATTTGCTACTCAAATGAGGTTCTAAGATCTAAATAAAAGAAATTACTCTAAAATCTGCAAAATTCAGAAATCCGCAAAACACTTTGTTTTAAGCTGTGCGGATTTTTGAGAGTGTACTGTATATATATTATAGGATACTATACACTGTAAAAAATCTGTCCTATTTGCTTCCAGAAATTCTCTGTAATTTGAGAAAATACGTTCTGACAACATAATTTTTTTTGTAATTTATGCGTATTTTCTCAAATTACAGAGAATTTTTGGCAGCAAATAGGACATAATTTTTACAGTGAGTTATTTAATAATTATGTAAAATTATAACAAGTACGTTATAATGAAAAATGTCTAGAGCATATTATCTTGTGTAAGAAATTTAAAAGCGTCCTAAAAAAAAAAAATCCAAAAATCTCAAGATTTAATTGATTTGACTTATGATACTATTAAATTGTTAAAACAAACTTTATTTTGAATGGTCCTGTGCAGTAAAATGGAAGTTTTCTACCTTTGGCAGGAGTAAAATTGATCGCCCCGACTTACTCTCATATTTTAATACAATGACTCATTAATTTTTGATTGAATATTTAAAAGCAGTATATTACAATAGTATAGATGACCAGCAAATAAATTTATAGTTTTCAGGATATGCAGCTAACAAAGACAATAACTTATTTTGATTGCTAAATATTCGTGTGCAACTGCTTAACTTTTTTGATAATCAGGTAAAATTGAATGTTCTATTAAAAATGATTATCTCCTTATTGCATATTCTTACACAAAATCAGTCGTGACAGTAGCCAATGATGTCAAATTCTCTAATGTGAAAGGTATTACCAAATTTTTTTTAATTTTCTAACTTGGGGTAAAATTGATCAGTAAATGACTTTAAGAATGACTTGCTATACTTTGAAGTAACTGCCTTGCTTTTCTATTTATATTTTGTTAATTGTCTTGTTGTGACATGGTGATAAAGCTACTCTTACAAAGGATGTAATTCCTGCACTACTTAAAACAACTTTAGAAACTATGAACTAAAAAGTAACTTAAAAAAAAAAAAAAAAAGAATCCTTACAATCATCAACAGCTGCAATGAGGTGTGGGATGTAGTACCTTTCAAACGTTTAAATGTATTAGTATTGAATAAACTACCAAGTAATTCGGATACTGATTATAACAGAGAAGTAAATGTTTCTTTGACAGAATATTTATCTACTCAAAAATACAGAGTGCCTGCTCCACATCACAGAAGAAAGAAAATTTATATGGTACTTAGGAAAAGTGTTACCTCTGAAGATCTTGCTTTTCTAGGTCCAGGTCACACCAAATGTGTTCATAGTTATGATTCAAGTGAAATGAGTATGTATAACCAAAGTAATTTTGAATGCAATTCAGAAAGTGATAAATATAATGAAGGGGTTGAATATGAATCTTCATTTAAAAAAAAGAAAGAAAGAATAAATAAAAATGTTAAAGGCAGGTTTGCTTTGGTGTGCTGTTTAAGTGGTTCAAGAAAAGACTGAATTTAGATATATGTGTATCATAAATTAAATCTCCAATGATGGTGAAGTGACAGTGATGTAAATCGACAGTAGGCAATCAGAAAAAATCTTTGTGTGCACAGGGAAACATATTCAAATGTTTTTTTATAGTAGCTCATCCCATTCCAGAACTGATGAAACAGAAGAATGAATGCATTGTAGTGAATCTTTCTTACTAATATTGATATCAAGGAACATTAAAATGACCTTTTCAGATATGCCCTTCTCATGTAATTAGAACACTTTTTTTAAATGTATGTTAAAAATATATTATTTCTTCATCAGTAGTGTTAGTGGTGCCAGTTGTCCAAATCGATGGTATTATTAATAAAATGTAATTTCTAAGTAACTATTGCATTTCATTCAATAGCATTCTCACCCCACATAATACAGTCATGACCAAAAGTTTACCCCAATTTAAAATTTTATCAAGAGAAGTACTAGAAACTATAATAAAACAAAATAACAGAATGATTTTGTGAAGTTTTACTTTTTATACACTAAACTACATTATTTACAAACTAAAATAATAAGTCTAATATTTGGTATATTGTCCTTTGGCAGCTAAAATAGCTTCTATATGCTACGGAGTAGAAATGGCTAAAGATCTGTCTTGTAATTAAAACTACACATTTAAAAAAAAAAAAAAAAAAGTTATTATAATTTTATAAAAATGGGTATTGTTCATTTAAATGGATATGTATATTTTTTAGAATTATAGAAATTAATTATTTAGATGTACATAAATATTTAAATGTAAAAGATTAAAAAAAATATATATATATATATATATATATATATATTTCTCTTTTTAAAACCAGAAGGCTATATTTGTAAAATTGAAGGAAAAGATAAGGGAAACTTTGGAGATAGGGATCTATTAGACTAATTGGCGACCCAGTGGACATTATACAACAAAAGAGCATAAGGATAGTTTATAGCAGCCATAAATTGGGAAGAAGGGTGTTGAAGAAGAGGATTTCAAGAACCTTAGTTTCTCAGAAGAAAGATATAACCTCGGGGGGAAAGGGAGAAGTGAAAAAATTCATTGGTAAAAAATACAACCAGTGACAAAAAAGGAAAAGGGCTCGTTGGCAGCATAGGAGGGGGCCAAGGTGGGCCTGAGTGTGAGAAATAAAAAAATATTCAGATGATGATAAAAATTTAAAAATAGAAGTATGATTTATAAGAAAATTTGTAAAGATAGAAGAAGCTTATGACTTTGCAGCTGAAAGCTCCTTTTGATGTGTCCCTGCGATGATGTGTCTCTGGGTCATGTCAAGGAGAAGGCTTTTTGGAAAATATAAAAAGGACTGTGAAATATAATAGATTTGTGGTCTCCAAGTCCTACTATGTTTCTGATTCTTCCTGATCCCCTGTTCCCAGAGTAACGGAGCCGTCTGCACTAAGTGATACTCTAGATGAGAGGCCTTCTAATAAAGACACAGCTTTTCCAAATCTGCTAGTGGAAGCTGGGCGAGTCAAAGTTTTAAATTGTAAAAGAAAGAAAATATCTTAAAATTAATATTGACACATTTGGGTTTTCCTTTTTCCCCTTCTTTCAGTTAGTGCTCAGTTCAACTTAAAGTAATATTAAGTAATTATTAACCTAGATTATTTATTGTTTTAGTTTTGTAAGGATTTTAAGTTTTTAATAAAAATGAAACTATTTTTATGAATTCTTGGTCCATGCATTAGATTATAAATGAACTATTTTAAAATATCTTAGTTAATATGAAATAAGCCCGAATCAGAGCACCAACGTGCAACATGCTGAAGAGCACCATTCATAACATCAGAGACAGAGTTACCAAACTTGCCCCTGACAACAATAGCCACATCATCAGCATAACCAACACATGGAATACCAAGGTTGGCAAAATGGACTAACAAAGAGTCAACAACAATGCACCACAGAATAGGAGAGAGCACTCCCCCTTGTGGACAACCAGAGCTAGCATGAACCTTCATGCAAGTACCCATAAAAGAGGCACAAACATACCTAGAGGATAGCAAATTAGCAATCCATCCAGGGGCGGACTGGCCCACCCGGCTACCCGGCGATCGCCGGGTGGGCCAACTGCCAAAAGTGGGCCAAATGATATTCCTTTCGTTGTCGTTATTAAATTTTAGTTGATAAGCAAAAATTAGTGTCAATATATGTTTAATATTTTTCAAGTAAATGTTAAAATTCAAAAAATTTAAATATGTGATACATCTACTGGCCTAGAAAAAAAAAAAGGATCAAAATATTCCTTCCCCCCCCCCCCAACCCTCCTTTTTTTAATTGTTTCAGGGGGATGACAAGATTGTACTGGGACAGGAAGTCGCTCACCGCTCTGGGAGCAGTTTTGAGCGTTTCCAGCCAAGGCTAGATGTCCCCTCCGACAGTCCCCCAGCACTCTGGAAGATATTAGGACGAGTTAAGTCTGTACGGACCTGGACTTTTGAGGCCCGGACCCAGATCGGTTCCTTTATTTATTTATTTTTTTTTAAATGTCAGGGCCCAATCCAAAAAAAAAAAAAAAAAAAAAAAAAAGGAAAGATTAAAAAAAAAAAAAAAAAAAAAAATTGCATGCATTTCTATGCAAATTTTTTTAGCATCTATTTTCAGATGCTTTGTATAGCCAATAAATAGACTACCCATTAACAAAACTACTGATGTTTTAGAAGACAATTACATATAAACAGAAATTCATTATCATTAACAGACAGAAGGCACACAGACACAGAGAAAGGATAAACAGAAAATAGTAGTATTCATGAAACAATGTAGGAAAGTATTAAAAATGATTAATAGTACTAATAAAAATCAAATTTAATCCTTTACCACTTATGTCTAGTAATGTATTCTACAACCCCTGGCAAAAAGTATCCGATCACCGAAAACAGTGCTTATGATACGTTAAAACATAAGGTTATTTTTTCACAAATTCAAACTTTTTTCAAACCTATGAGTATGCTTTTGTGAAATATGACTAATTTTGTCAAATTCTATTAAATAGTAATAGAAATTACAATATCAGTTAAGAGTTTACACGAGAAAATACGTTGAATCACAAAGGAAAAATATTTCCGATCATCATTGTGTGGAGAAAAAAGTATTTGATCGCAAACAAAAGCAACACAGTTAAATGATATATGCAAATTTTTTTTACTCGGCGCATGCGTTCAAGTTCGAAGAAGACGGTATAAAAGGTCAAATTGTAGTTTGAAAGTTACAAGTTAGTTTCGCATCTGCTGAAGTATGGCTCGAAAGAGAGAATTATCTAATGATGTAAAACTTTTGATTGTTAAACGCTTAAAAAGCGGAATTTCCCAAAGAAAGGTTGCTAAGACATTTGGATGTGCTCAAAGTACTGTTTGCGAAATTTGGAAGAAATATCGCTTAAGAAATGATGTAAGAAATCTGCCTCGAAGCGGTCGACCACGAGTAACATCAAGTAGACAAGACAGGAAATTAGTTGATCTTGCCAAATCTATGCGAAGGTGTACGTCTAAACAACTGAATGCCGAGTGGTCAAAGTATGGAGTAAAGGTATGTGCATGTACAGTGCGAAATCGTTTAAATAATAAAGGATATCACTTCTGCAAAGCCAAAACCAAGCCATATATGACTAAGAAACACAAGAAAAATCGTCTTCAATGGTGCAAGAAATACAAATGCTGGTCTTCTGATGATTGGAAGAAGGTTATTTTCAGTGACGAATCTCGTGTTTGTCTAGGAACTGGGGATAACCCTGGAATCTTTGTGTGGAGGAGAGCTGATGAAAAGTTCAAAGAAGATTGCCTAAAAACTAAAGCTAAATATCAGCCTTCATTTATGGTGTGGAGTTGCATGACATCTCAAGGAGTTGGTAAATTGTGTATAGTGTTGCAAACAATCAATTCAGAAGTATATGTTAACATTTTAGAGCATTATTTGATACCTAGCATCGAGGAAGCGTTTGGTGACTCCTCCGATTTCCTATTTCAAGATGATAATGCGTCCTGCCATAGAGGTAAACGGGTCAAGGATTTCTTAAATAAAAACGGAAATTCTCCAATAAAGACTCTGAACTGGCCTGCAAATAGTCCTGATCTTAATCCGATCGAAAATATTTGGAATGTTTGGAAAAATAATATAGAAAAGAGAAGACCGACCAATATGAATGCACTTCGTCTAGCCATCAAGGAAAGCTGGAAGGAAATTCCATCACATTTATGTGAAAAGGTTGTTGAATCCATGCCCCGCCGTTTAAAGGCAGTTATTAGAGCAAAAGGAGGACCAACCAAGTTTTAAATTGAAATTTATCGAATATTTTTTTCCCGGTTATGTGATGATCGGACATTTTTTTCTTTGAATACTTTATATTAATTTTCCTCTGTATTGTAAAAATTAATTGCAATTTATGGTATTATTTTTTATCATGTCACAAAGTAAGATACTTTTGTAATAAAAAACTTTATTTTAAAAAATGTAATGAATTTTTAGAAAAATAGCCTTTTATAGTAACGTATCTTAGACACATCTTTCAGTGATCGGATACTTTTTGCCAGGGGTTGTAAATCCTTTTTTGTGATCCTGTAAACAAAACTTTAAAGCTAATGCAAACACTTTCAATAGAAAGATGTTTTTTCCCATCTGAAAACGGATGCTAATTTCATTATAATTAGTGCTTTGGAAAGTTACGGAAAAGTGTTCAAAAATATCGTTCAAGTCCCTAGATTCTACAAACCATAGGACAAAGCCTCATAAGCAGTAATGTATCTAATTATTTTTGTTTTGCGCGCAAAATAGTACCAACATACATATAATTTAAATAGGAAATATATTATTGTAAACTTAAACAACTACATAAAAAAAAAAAAAAAAAAAAAAAAAAATCAGTTTCGAAATATACTAAATAGATTTGCGGAAATCAGATTGAGAATAGACACAGTCAGACGATCAAGTTAAAGTCATAAACACTTTCTTCTAACCAAACAAAATTTCCAATGACATATTAGCTTATAAAATTCTACAAAATACTTTCCATGCTATTTAAAGAGAAATGTGAAGGGGAAAAAAATCTGGGCCAACAGGGTCCGGAAAGAATTTAATTCAGACCCGACCTGGTCCGAGACCAAATTGAGAAGCTCAGCGTGATGGGCCAGACTAGGATGATCTCGGGCTCAAGCCTCAGGCTTCAGACCCGGTCCATGCAGAACTCTACACTAGATGCTAGAAAGTTATTGGCCAGATCCACCTCTACTCCTGGCCACAGGTGTCTTCTAACGAAAAAGGACAAATACTCTCTTTCCCTTTTCTAAAGTTAAAGGAAAATTAATCTCAATTTCGGGGGCAAATTTTCACTTTCCGAACATAATAAAAGTATTATAATCAAGAAAAAATTCGACTATGACATTTTGGTGTATTTATACTTTTAGTGGTCTCCAGAATGAAATTTTTCTATTTTAATGTGATGTATGTATGGTATTTGTATACGTTGAGTAAACATGATGACGTCTGAGCACTTCTTTCAATTCAACTAAAGCTGGAAGGTATGTTTAGGTCTCCGACATTTCCGTCTCGGAATTACCCAATGATTAAAATTTGTTTAAATGTTTGACAAGTACTAAACCCTCAGAAAGTCGAGTGGAGCCACTTCAGATTTAGTTTTAATGATGTAATTGTATTTTAAAACATCTTAAATTGAAGCCCAGTCAAATATAAAATAATTGAAAAAAAAATGGTTCATATATCGTTAAGAATTAAGAATTTATCGTTCAGAAGGGTTCATATATCGTTAGTTGATTGTCATCTGCTCATTTATCACGTGCACAAGATGATACATTTTAGTTATAACTAAACTGTATCTACCACTTAACTGCCTCCTTAATTAATATATATTGTTGCGTACTTGGGGGTTCGTGAGTTGTCCGGGAATGAAAGGCCAAACTTACAAAAATTCAGTAATTTATTCACAGAAAGTTCCAGAAAAATACAGGTCAATAAACTAATTATCATCTTCAATTCAAGCAGTAACCACAGCTTAAACAACAGCTGTCAATAGCAAATCCACAGTACAAAGTGTATAGCAAAAACACTTGAAGCAAGTCTCTCTCAAAGAGGCTCAAGAGCAATGCAAGCACTAGCGAAGCTGGCTGAGATCTGAACTGAACTGACTGCCTTGGCGAGGAAGTGCTCCTTATATGCTGTTCCATGGAACCCAGATTTTTCGAGAAAACTCTAGAAAGTGGTCAACCAATCAACTTACAGCTTCCATATTTGGTATATCCCATATAAGGATTTTCTCGCCAAAGTCGCCAAAAAAATCGCCAAGGTGGGAAAAGTTGCCAAATTTTGCGCCAAATCCATTACCTGCATTACTGGGGCTTTTTAATGCGTTTTTAAGGGAAAATAAGGCTATTTCAACGCTAAAACGACTACAAATGCACAAAATTAGCACTTTATCAACTTACTAAGCCTCTTTGAAAGAATTTATACAGAAATAAACACAATTATTTACAATTTTGTAACACTGCCCCCCTCCCAAGGACTGCATGTCCCGGGCAGTGCAACCCTTGGTCAAGAGGCGAAACTAAACAAATTTACACAATCTAAAACACAAAAACTAAGTTGCCTATAACGATAAAATAGAAATACAAATCAAGTGAGAAATATTTACAAAATTCACAAATATGTTCAAATATTTATATACAAATATTTACAAAATTCACAAATATGTACAAATATTTTTATACAAATATTTACATTACGCATGCGCAAATTTTACCAGTATTTACAATTTTAATTTTTAATATTACCGTTACTTGTGGTACTTGGCTAGCCTATTATAGTGCACCACCTTCGGTTTTGATGAAGGTGTTTTAGTGATCCGCACCACTACATCATTCAGCCTTTTTAAGACTGTGTATGGTCCGTCCCAGTTGCACTGTAACTTGGGAGAGAGTCCTTTGCGTCGAACAGGATTCCACAACCAGACCTTCTCTCCTTCCTGAAACTCATGTTGCGTAGCCTTTAGATCGTACCTTGTCTTCATTTTCTCCGATGCAATGTGAATTCGCTCCCGAGCAAAGTTGTGAACGTCCTCAAATCGTGCCTGGAGATCTTGGATGTACTCCTCGGGCGATGAAGGCGCATCGGGTGGACAACCAAACAGGAGATCACAAGGGAGACGAAGTTCACGTCCAAACAGCATCTGGGCTGGAGTATAGCCGGTGGTTTCATGGACGGCACTTCGATAAGCCAGCAGGAACAATGGCAACTTCAAGTCCCAATCTTGCTGGTTCCTCAATACTAGAAGGGAGAGGTTATTCAGGATGGTACGATTGAACCTCTCGACCATGCCGTCCGACTGGGGATGTAAGGGTGTTGTACGAGTTTTGTCTATGCCGAGTAGTTCACACAGTCCTTTGAAAACATCAGAGGTAAAGTTCCTACCTTGGTCGGTATGAAGTTGTAGGGGCGTGCCATACCTTGACACCCATTGCTGCACTAGGACCTCTGCGACTGTGCATGCCTCTTGATTGGGAATGGGATAGGCCTCAGGCCACTTGGTGAAATAGTCCATCACGACGAGAATGTATTTATTTCCACTGGAGGTCCGTGGCAAAGGACCCAAGATGTCGATTGCAATCCGTTCAAATGGTGCTCCCACGTTATACCGTTGCAGTCTTCCTCGACTTCGTTTCTGCGGGCCTTTACGTGCCGCACAAGCATCACAGGATTTACACCATTTCTCCACATCCTCCTTTGCCTTGCACCAGTAGAAGCGTTCCCGAACTTTCTGCAGAGTCTTCATTACCCCAAAATGGCCTCCGGTAGAGCTACTATGCAGTTGTTCTAAAACAGCTGGAATTTTTGATCTTGGTAATAAAATTTGCCATCTGAAGCTTTTCCCATCATCAGATTCCCACTTTCTGTATAATACGCCGTTTCTGATATGAAGAGAGTCCCAAAGTGCCCAATAACTTTTCGTAATGGGACTAAATCTGGAGATGTCCTGCCAGATAGGTCTGTTGCTGGTCGTCTCCTTCAGCTGTAATATTGGCTTTATGTCAAGATCTTCCAACTGGGATTTTCTAAGTTCTTCGTCACTCCATGGATCGGGATCTTGATCTGATGGTGTTGAGACAGTAACTTGGCAGGCAACCGGATTTATCGGCAGGTATTTCTGTTCGGCTCTAGAGCAATACTTGCAGCTTTCCGAGCAGGGCTTCCGTGACAAGGCATCTGCATTACCATGTAGAGTCCCTTTACGATGACGTATCTCGAAGTCATATTCCTGCAGGCGTTGTATCCACCTGGCAATCTGTCCTTCCAGGTTCTTGAACTGGAGCAACCACGTTAAAGATGCATGGTCAGTCCGGAGCAGGAATCTTCTGCCATAGAGGTAATGATGGAAATGTTCTATGGCTTTTACGATGGCGAGTAGCTCTTTCCTGGTGGTACAGTAATTTCGCTCCGGTTTAGACAGGCATTTACTCCAATAGGCAATGACATGTTCTTGACCATCAATTTCCTGCGACAGAACAGCACCGACACTCTCATGGCTGGCATCTGTATCAAGTATGAACTGTCTGTCGGGCTGTGGATATGTCAAGATAGGCGATGATGTTAAGGCCTCATTAAGTCGCTTGAACGCTTTTTCACATTCATCTGTCCACAGGAACTTCTGTTTGACTTCCGTCAGCTTGTGCAGTGGTCTGGCAATATTTGAGAAACCCTTTACAAACTTCCTGTAGTAAGTGCATAACCCCAGGAAACTTCGCAGTTGGTGTATATTTTCAGGGCGACTCCAGTTCTCGACTGCAGAGATCTTCTCAGGATCAGTTCTCACACCTTCGGCAGAGATGATATGGCCGAGGTAGCTCACTTCACGACGGAACAAGTTACACTTGACTGGATTCAATTTGAGGTTAGCCATTCTGAGTTTCTCCAGCACCTTTCGGATGTTTCGTAGATGGTCTTCAAAGGTGCGCCCCACAATGATAATATCATCCAAATACACCAGACAAGCCTCATAGGAAAGTCCTTTTAGCACTGTCTCCATCAGGCGTTCGAAGGTAGCAGGTGCATTACATAATCCGAACGGCATAACTTTAAATTGCCACAGTCCTTGTCCCGTGGTGAATGCAGTCTTCTCACGATCATCAGGATGTAATTCTACTTGCCAGTAACCGCTCTTCAGATCCAACGTCGAGAACCATTTATTGCCAGCAAGTTGGTCTAATGTGTCGTCAATTCTGGGAAGAGGGTAACTGTCTTTCTTCGTGATGTCATTCAAACGACGATAATCCACACAAAATCTTGTTGAACCATCCTTTTTCCGCACCAGTACTATGGGAGAGGCCCAAGGACTCGTTGATGGCTCGATGACATCATTGTGCTGCATTTCACTTAGAAGTTCAGTGACCTCTTCCTGTTTAGCAAACGGAAGTCTTCTTGGATGTTGTTTGATTGGAGGATGATTTCCTGTATCAATTCTATGCTGGGTGATGTTCGTTCTCCCGACGTCTTCAGGTGTTCGAGAAAAAAGGTCTTTAAATTCTTGGAGTAGCTTCTCCGCAACACATCTCTGTTCCTTTCCTAATTCTGCATTCTTGAGTAGTTCCGTTGTTAATTGCTCAGAAGACTTGGATGCGGTTGATTGCGTGGGGCGGTTTATGCATGTTACAGGAGTGCAGGCTGCTAACACCTCATCCTTTTTCACTGTTCGGACCTTATCGCTGATGTTTGCGACTCTCACAGGAATAGTGATCTTTGAGAGATCAACTAGAGATGAAGCTACCAGAACTCCTTTTAGGCTATTGTCTGTATTCAGGTATTCAATCAGTCCATAACGGAAATATTGCTTTGTGGGAGGTGTTCCTGAAACTATTGTCTCTGTGTGTGGAGGGATGGAGATTTCAGACTTGGCTGTTATCTGGCAAATTTGCTGAAAGTCCTGATTTTCAGTATTGAACACAGCTATGTCTTCAGAACTCGAATGCAGTTCATTATTCTTGAAGTCCAATTTGAAGTTAAATTTTCTTAGGAAATCAATTCCAATGATTAAAGGATCTCTTATATCAGCCACATATGCCATATGACGGTAACTGGCATTCCCAAAAGTGATAGTCAAGTTCATTTTTCCATATATTTTGATCTCGTCTCCGGTCACAGTCGGGAGTTTAACGCAGGGCGGCGTCCAGATGATCTTCTCTTTTAGTTCTCGAGCCAAATCCGTTCTAATGATGGTCACGTTGGCTCCCGTGTCCAGAATCATCCGGCAGGCGGTGTTGTTAACTTCGCCATAGACGTGAAGTCCATTATCGCCGCCACTCATCGATGAAACATGAAATACTGTAAATTGGGGCTCTTTAATTTTAGGCAACCTCCGCCCCGCGAGATGGCCTCCTCTTAGTTTCCCTGCAGTGATGGTGAATCCGGGTGATTTCCTATAGTTGGTCGTACGGGGCAGTTCCTCTTCACATGACCATCCCCTCCACAGCCCCAGCACTTTATCTTCCGATCCTTTATTTCTATGTTATTTTCCAGGTTGCGCAATCTCTTTAAGATCTCTGCGAAACTTCTCTTCATTTCATTCTCATCAGCAGGCGTATCATTTAATGAGACTGCTCTTATGGTATGGCGGTCTTTACGGGAGGCTTGTTGGGCTGCCTCTATCCTAAGTGCATAGCCTAAAGCTGATTCTACGTCTCTGATGTTGGAGAGTCTCAGCGCTTTTTGAATTTCTGGATCCCGAACAGCATCGATAAAGTACTGAAGAGCTAAGTCGTTTCGAGTGTCAGCTTGACAGTCTGAGAATGCTAGGTGTGACAATCTCTGAATGTCCGCTGCCAGCTCTTGCAAACTTTTGCCCGTTTTCTGGTAACGGGACTTTAGCTGGAGGCGACTATAGTCCTTAGAACACTTCTCTCCGAACCGTAGCTCCAGTGCTCTAGTCAGGGCCTCGAAGTCGTTCCTTTCTTCTTTAGAAACATTTCTCAGGATCTCGGCTGCATCTCCCCGTAATGCTGCTGCTAAGTGGACCGACTTGGCGGTAGAGTCCCAGCCGTTAGCTTCAGCTACGATGGAAAACTGCGTTTTATATACATGCCAGGAGGAACTGTCATCGTAGGTAGATAGCTTTATAAATTCCTGATTCCGGATTCTTCTCTCTTTCTTTTCAATTTCCTGGGGCATGGATTCTAACTTTTCTCCCACTTTTCTCTCCAGATCTTCTTCTATTCTCTTCAGTTTACCTTCTATCTCTGAAAACCTTCCTTTCAGTTCCTGATCAAAATTTTCTTTAACTTTCTCCTCGAAACTCCTTCCTATCCTCGTAACACTCTCTTCAACCGTCATAACATTTTCTTCTATCTTCATAGCTTTCTCTTCAACCTTCATAACATTTCCTTCTATCTTCATAGCTTTCTCTTCAAAACTTTCTTCTATTTTCAAAACTTTCTCTTCAAAATTTTCTTCTATCTTTATAACTTTCTCTTCTATTCCATCCATTCTATTTTCCATCACCGTTAATTTACCCTCGATTGATTCTTTCACCGTTGACAGCTCTCTCTTCATCTCATCTTGATTAGATTTAATTTCTTCCTGAACTTCACCCATAGTGTCTTTCATTTCCTTCATTTCTTCAGTCAAACTGGCTTCCAATTCTTTTTGTCCTTCCTTCATTTCTTTACTGAGGCTATCTTTCATCTCTTTTTGCGATGCTTCCATCTTTTCCTGTCCTGTTTCCATTTTCTCTATCAATCCAGATCTTAACTCATTCATCTGAGCAGTGAGACCTTCTAGAAATTTCTTCATCTCTTGCTCCATAGCTCTCGTTATAACCATTCACAGACAAAATCCCACTTCTGACACCAGAAATGTTGCGTACTTGGGGGTTCGTGAGTTGTCCGGGAATGAAAGGCCAAACTTACAAAAATTCAGTAATTTATTCACAGAAAGTTCCAGAAAAATACAGGTCAATAAACCAATTATCTTCAATTCAAGCAGTAACCACAGCTTAAACAACAGCTGTCAATAGCAAATCCACAGTACAAACTGTATAGCAAAAACACTTGAAGCAAGTCTCTCTCAAAGAGGCTCAAGAGCAATGCAAGCACTAGCGAAGCTGGCTGAGATCTGAACTGAACTGACTGCCTTGGCGAGGAAGCGCTCCTTATATGCTGTTCCATGGAACCCAGATTTTTCGAGAAAACTCTAGAAAGTGGTCAACCAATCAACTTACAGCTTAATTTGGCGCCAAATCCATTACCTGCATTACTGGGGCTTTTTAATGCGTTTTTAAGGGAAAATAAGGCTATTTCAACGCTAAAACGACTAGAAATGCACAAAATTAGCACTTTATCAACTTACTAAGCCTCTTTGAAAGAATTTATACAGAAATAAACACAATTATTTACAATTTTGTAACAATATTTATAAATAACTAATGACTTATGTGCGGTTCTCTGATCACTATATTTCAATCAATCACTTATAAATGCCAAGTCTGGATACCTCTTTCTTGTTGCAGAACATTAACCGAGTGCGTGCTAAGAAAGAAATTAATTCACCTACAAATCTCGGTTTGCGAAACAAAATGGCTTAAAACAAAAAGCTACTGTGATAAATGGGCAAAGGAATCTTTCGGTATAACTTTAAAGTGGATGAAATGAAATGGCGGATTTTATAAGAGGCTGCAAGCGAAAATTGGTGGTACCTTTTTTGCATGTAGCTTTTGCTAAAAGAAGCTCAAGCCAAATTCCAACCCGGAATCGACACAGACTTTGAGATCATGAATAACATTTGATGTTGCTTGGTCGTCATTCAAATGTTTAACGTACTTTATCGGCCTGACTATAGCCTGTAGCATGTTTCGAAGAGCATGCAACGAACTACTTCATTAATCCCTTGGATCCTTTATTTAGGTGAGAACACTAAGGATAAATGTAGTGAGTCTTATTACACACACATACGTAAGGTAAAGCTAGGAGAGATCACGCGGTAGGGAGATTGCGCACATAGGGGATCGGCAAAAAAGAGTAGAATGGGGAAGTTACAATTTTAAGAAATTATACAACACAAATAGCAAAGTGCCCACTTAAATGTGCATGTTGACTGCTTCAAGAGTTTAAGATAAAACTCGGTTATTTTGTCTCATTCTCAAAAATGAATGTTTGAATTTTCATAACCCTTCCTAAGAATTTCAATACAATGGTAGTAATACAAAATATTTTTAATTTAAACAATTTTTCATAAGCTACTAACCTAGACTAACGAACGAGCACCACGAATTTCTCTAAAAGCGAATAATTATTTTAAAAGAGACTGCACAATCACTCCTACCAAAATGGGAGAGTTTGCACATTGATTTTTATAAAATTCTATACTAATAAAGATTTTGCAGTTATTGATAATGACAAGACAATGAGGATGAGATTTTTTTGAATGTCTGGAACTGCACCAGAAAACAACTTCGGCAAGGGACTGAACTAATTTAACCCACTCGAGACTTACCTTCTTATAGAAGAATGTCCCCAGAATCTGAACATTATTCAGGAGCGGCATGACCGACAAAACCCACATCTCCGGTGGGATTTACCTCTCGAATGCTACTGTTAACCTATGAAAAATTTATCGCAAAGTATTTAAAAGTTATTGTATATCTGTTTAGTTTTGCAATACTTTCGAGAATGTGTGATGCTTAAGTTTTGTGCAGCTGTCAGCTGCTCAAATGGAAGAGATAGAACTAAATGCAATGAAAAATTATCAGTCTACTCAATTTCTTTTAAGAAATATAATCGTCTAAAATTCAATAAATTAAAATAAATTGAATAAATGTAAAGGATTTTAAAGTTGAAACGAGAAGATTTCAAACCGCGTGAAATTTAGGTTTTGTGTTTTGAACATTTTTGGGCGGAAGATTTCGAGGAAAAAAAAACCCTTCATATATAGTAAACAGTGGGCGGATTCTGGGCTTAAAAATGGGCGGGACTAGCCCTATATCATTGCATACACAATGTGCTAACCTCTTTTATTTTTCCTCGGAAATGCATTGCATCCTCTCGAATAGATTCACTTGTGGCAGGTGGTTGCACAATAACTTCGCCATGTACAACAATAAGTACAACGATTGTGACCAACGAGAGATTCAATCAGCAAACAAGAAACTATCCTAGCGAAAAAGAAATGTACTAATTTTAAATTAAACGTGTTATCTAGTAATTTAATGTTATTTTTAGGTCTTGTTATTTATCTGGTCTTGTTCTTTCCCCTGTTTCTTTAATATTTTTTCTTTAAATATATTTCTGTAGCTCTTATTAAATTTCTCTATTTTTTCTGATTTTTTAATTATTCAGTTGAAATAGCCACTCCCAATAGAAAAATATTTGTTTAAAATTACCTCACAATAATGTCATTTAAGTGCAATTATTATTATTATTAATATAATTGTAGTTATAATTAAGTGCTATCTCTCCTACCCATGTGCGCAATCACTCCTACCCTATAAGGAGAGATTGTGTAAAATAGCGCTCTTGGTTTTATTACAGCTGTTGCTTTAAATTATAACAGAGCAATAAAATAGCAATGGAAATGCATAGAGGAAGGTAAATTAAAATTTATGCACCAATAGTTTACTAAAAAAATTATTATTTGGGTTTTTTTATATCGTTCTATTGAATTATGTGCAAACTCTACTTGCTTTACCTTATATATCAAAAGTGCCAAGTCTCCCACTTTTCAAGGGAGACTTAATACCGGAAAATTTTTATAATTGTTTTCATCTTATTTAATCCTCGAAAATATATCTAACATATTCCTTTAAAAGTATAGTGGTGTGAATTTGATTGAAAAATTAGAAAGGTTGGTAGCTATGGTACATATACCGTAATTTCCGGTGTGTATCCTCAGATAAAATATGTCATTCCTCCACCTGAAATTTTATTTAACAGAAAAATCTGTTTTTTCTAATAAACAACTCGTACAAATATAATTTTATTTGTTAATTAAAATTTCTGGTGCTTATTTTATCTGCGGACTATACGTCAAAAATTATGCTATATTTGTCTATCTATCTATCTATATGTATATACAAACACTTATATTAATTTAATAAAATTAAATATAATTCATATGTCTCATTAATATATTAAAACCAAAGTAACATTTAAAATGAGATAAAGAATACACAACTTTTAAAACTTTAAAAATACATTTTAACTAAAAACATTAAAATACCCGACAGACGTTTCGGCTAGAACACTAGTCTTCCTCAGTGCCAAACATACAAACCACAACATTTACAAAAAAAATTCCTGACACATCAGAACAAGATTATATATTCAGGAGGAATAGCTTTAGCCTTGTTCAAGGCAGAAAGTTGCAATTTAGTAAAAGCGAACAGTACACTACGTGTCATAAATAAACCTACCCTTGTGTTTTTCATTGAAACCTTAAAATATCGGACATTATGCATGTAGTTTATTAGTAATATTATTGCATTATGAAATAATAATCTGATTTTTAAATAGAAACCAAAAATTTTTTTACAATATTAAATGAGTGTACAGATATCGAAATCTGAACATTGTGTGCCGTGTCATAAATATACCTACTGTGCTTTTAGGTAGATTCCTTATAGGAGATCTACCTATTGCAATGGTTCTCATGACACGACTTCCGGAAAATTTCTCCATATCTTCACCGATCATGACTCCTAGAACCCAAAACCACCCTCCGTTCGAAAGTTTATATATATATATATATATATAGGTATATATATATATATGTATAACGCTTTTTCCCATGTTAAGTTGTGAACACGATAACTGGAGTAATTTTTATTTAAATTTAACCAGCTCGGGATATGTTGTTAGGACAGTAAAAATCTTGGTCGAGTTCGTAGATGGGGTATCCTGCTCAAAGGGGGTGGAAATGGTGGGGGGTGGAAATTTTCATTTGCCCATAATTTCTTTAATATTGAAAACAGGAAAATACTTCAAACCAGACGAATTACCGCCTAACCCTAAAGAACAACTTTTGCATTTAAACTTTTTCGATAACTTCAATTGCTTAAAAGTTACAAGTCAAAAAGTGATTTTTCTTGTGATGAAGCTGACATTTTCTATCCGCGATTGTAATGAAATGCTCGCCCTCTGGTGGGCTAAGGTGAAATTATCACACCACTGCATATCCTCATATTATGCAATCGACTTTCCATGATGAAATGGCGGAGAAAGAATAATAATTACACGTGTCTGTTATATTTACTAACAACTGCAGTGTTCAGAGAGCGCCATCTATCGATCATTACAAACGCGGATAGCTTTCATTGCAAAATCTGATGCTTATGTCACGTGCAAATGATAATAAAAAAAGATCACTGAAAATATAATAAAATTTTAATCATGTTTTTAAACAATATAATAATCTGATTAAAAAAAAAAAAAAAAAAAAAAAAATTTAATTTAACAGAAAATATGACGTCACAATTACAACAATGTACTGAGAAAAATGAAATAAAATTTTATCCGTGATTTTAAACAAATAAAATAAAAGTTATTAAAAAAAAAATAAGTAAATAAAGTCAACATATCTTAGGGGTAAGCAGATTTAGACTTAGCTTTATGACATAGATGCTATAATGTAAAAGATAAATGTCATCGTTAAAAAAAAAAAAAAAAAATCTTGTAAATCGATGCTAAACGAATTAAACTGGCATGGTAGAAAAAGTAATAAATTTGGGGATATTTAGGTATCCCTTTAACAAATGAACTAGGGACGATTTTAATGAATTTTCCGTTGAAGTTTATTTTCATGAAAATTTTAATTTAAAGTATTTCATTACTCGAATTCCCTTATTTTGATAAATAAAATTATGCCCTTAAAAAAAAAAAAAATAAAGAACACTCTTTTATCCGCGATTGTAATGAAATGCTCGCCCTCTGGTGGGCTAAGGTGAAATTACAATAAACATGCTTTAATTCGGCTTTCATTAAGCCTCCATTGCATGCCGATGTTTAGTTTCACATACATTTATTGAATAAAAATGAATAAATCCGGTAAAAAGATAACACATACTGTTGTGTACTCCAGTGTAACTCCAAAGGACCAAGAAATTCAGAATAAAGCTTCCATTTATTTCCAAATGACAAATTTAAAATTTCAGTTGCTTCGGCTAACGGAAGTAAAGAATACTTGAAGCTAATATTTGTTCAGCTTCAGTTGAACATCTACTTCCGATCGAACTTTGAATAAACTGAATTATTTTTTTCCAAAAGCAATCAATTTTCCATGATGTAATGGCGGAGAAATTATAGTACGAATATTAAGTAGAATAACAAAAAGAACAATAATAAATCACGTGGCTATAATATTTACTAACAACAAAAACTGAAAAAGCGCCATCTATCGATCATTACAAACGCGGATTGAAAAATGAACCAATAAAGGTTTTAGAAAACTATTACATACTTTTAAATCTTTGTTAAAAAAAATTAATTGTTGCCACTCGACATTATACAAATACATCCAAATCCTGTGTCACTTACGATAGTTTTGTATAAGTATAGATTTTTTGTTTGCACTTGGAACCTGCCCCTGATGAGAAAAGTGCCTGGAAGCACTTGTATCTAGTATTGTCATCGATTATGAAGTGGTGTGCAAAATTTCAGGTCCTTCGGACGACAAGAAGTTGCCGAAAATTGAATTGCAAAATTCCGTTACATACATTAATAGTTGCATCATATCAAGTTGATAAAAGTGTGTTAATTAAAAACCTTGTTAAACGCTTTAATTAATCATTTAAAAATATAAAATTAAAATAGTTTGCCAATCTTAATACAAATATCGTTTGTGGTGAATAGTTTAGAATGTCAGTTTAGGCAAGAATTCAAAATTTACGATTGAGAGTAATACGTTACAGCTTCCTTTGACTTTTTATCTTGTCGAAATAAGATATTGGTCTGTGAAGAGATATGAGGTTTTCGCGCGGAAAAAAAATATAATGACGCCAAAGCTGCCTTTCTCCATCTCCAAGCTCGCCAAATTTTGTCGCCAAGTCAAAAATTCCGTCGTCAACTATCAACTTTTGCCGCCAAATCACAAATTTCATTGCTAAGTCGCACGTTTTGTCACCAAAATCTCGCCAAATCATACAATTTACTAAATTCATAACAATTAACATTGAAATTCAGCTGTGCCAAATGGTCAAATGTTAACTAATGTTAATGTTCCAGCTTATGTGAACCAAAACAGTTTCACTTTACAATTTTCACTCATCTGACAATAAGAATCACAAAAACACAATACAAAACTTTCAATAATTCAATAAAAATTACAATGAAATAACTATCCAAAACCCGCTACCACTTATCTGTATTTGACTTGACCATAGCAACGCTAGGCTTACCAGAACTAGTAAGATCACAAGTGCATTTTCACGTTTCTATTACTTTTTCTTTTAAAAGAAAGATATTGAATAACAGTTATATGGATTTTAAATAAAAAATAAAATTTTGATTAAGCTTGGGTGGGGAGGGGGTGTAGCCCAATAGCCCCCCACCGGGATTCACCATTGCTGGGATTGTATATCTTTAAGGCTTTTATTTGTTGAATGATTATGAGCTTGAATTTTAAAAAATTGAAACATTTACAAAAGAATAAATTTAGCCTAAAATTTTAAGTAGAATGAATAAAACCCTTTTGTAGTTGAAAATTAAATTTCTTGAAAACAGAATAGCGACGTAAATAATGCAATGTGTGGGAACAAAGCCATTGGCTAGGTATTAATGCATATGTAAAATTTCTTTACAATTGTAACATTAACGTAAAGGAATCTACCTTTGCCTTTAAGCTTGCCGAAAAGGGATTTTTTTTTTTACAATTTTCGTGTGCGTAAAAAGCGTATTGCAATTTTTTTCAAGAATGCCACGTGGCAAGGAACTAACTGAAGTTGAAAAAGCTCAAATTGAATCTTTATGTGCTGCAGGTAAAAGTTATATTTTTATTGCAAACTACCTACATCGATCCAAGGGATGTATTCAAGATTTTGTTACAAAGAGGCGGTCATATGACATAAAAAGATGAAGTGGTCATCCTAAAACACTGACTCAATGAGAAGAAAGGCAGATTTCTAGAATTGCATCGAATTGAACAAAATCTGCCAGTGAAATTAAAGTAGAGCGCCAATTGCAAGTGAACAAATCTACCTTAATCCGAGCTATACATCGAAATCCTAATTTGAAGAGAGAAAAAATGACTTCAGCTCCAAAATTAAAGGCGGAACACAAAATTCAGAGACTGGAATTTGCTAAAAATAACATGAGCACAGACTGGAATATGGTTCGTATTTTTCTCTTTCCCTTAATCACTTGTATATCATGTACCAAACCTTATATATTTTTATTTTTATTGTACAGATCATGTTTAGCGACGACAAAAAAATTAATCTGGATGGACCTGATGGGTTTAAACACTATTGGAGAGATCTGAGGAAAGAAAAACGTTATTTCTCCAGAAGAAATTTTGGTGGTGGAAGGGTTATGGTATGGGGTGCTCTCTGTAGCCGAGGAACTCTTCCACTTCATCAAAGATGAACAGCAAAAACTTCGTTAGTTTGTTAGACACACATTTATTGCCATTTTTAAGAAGATTTTGTCACAAAAAGTGCACTTTTCAGCTAGATAATGCAAGCATCCATGCTAGTTCCACCACTTCTCAATGGTTTTCAGCCAATCACATTCAAGTATTAAAATGGCCCGCCTGCTCTGAATCCAATGGAAAACCTTTGGGGAATACTTGTACGCGAGACATATGTCAATAACAAACAATTTCATTCTACAGATGAACTTAAAGCTGCAATTTTGAATGCCTGGTCCAAAATTGATGCACAAACTACAAGTAGCCTTGTGCTTAGCATGAATAATCGCCTTTTCAGTTAATCCAGAGAAATGGGAATGTAATTGATTATTAAAGATGTGCTACTTTTCATATAATCTTTGTTTTTCTTTCGGGTAGGTATATTTTTGACACGTTGCAAACACACGTTTCTTACTTTTTTGTATCTTTAAAATAAAATACATCCGATATTATTTAGGCCAATTGCTTTTATTTACGAGTTATAGATATACAATTTAAAAAAACTAATGCCAATTAAAAAGATTTAATTTCAAGATCACGAAACTAAAATTTCAAAAGCAGGTATACTTATGACACGCACTGCAGAAAAATACGGGATTCATATATATTAACATTAGAAGCTAAAATTTGATTACGAGTTTAAGTGGCAAGTTAAGTAAAATGTTGTAAAATTGTGACTTTAAAATATTTTGAATTCCTGGAGTCTGCCTTGGGAGGACTCCCTAAACTCCCTTATTTTGCGAGTGGGCGAAAATATCTTGTAGCCGGGTGGGCCAAATTGAGCCAGTCCGCCCCTGAATCCATCTGGTAATAATAGGATTAGCACCCCTCAAGTCAAGAGCACGAATGATAGTGTCAAATGAGACCTTATCAAATGCCCCTTCAATATCAAGAAAAGCAACAAGGGCAATTTCTTTATCATTAATGCACTTTTCCAAAAGAAAGGAAAGTTCATACAATGCAGTATTAGTAGATCTTCCAGGTTGATAGGCATGCTTTGAGGAAGACAGTGGCCTATCAACAATAACAGAATCCCTGAGGTATCTGTCAATAAGCTTCTCCATTCCTTTCAACAAAAAAGAAGAGAGGCTAATAGGCCTAAAGGACTTGGCATCAAAGTAGTTATCCTTCCCAGGCTTAGGAACGAAAACCACCCTAGTATTCCTCCAAGACTGAGGTATATACCCATAAGCAATGCAAGAACGAAAAATTCTGCAAAGAAAAGGAGCAAGAAAATTAAGACCCTTGATAAGAAGCACAGGAATGATGTCATCCATCCCCGGCGACTTAAAGGGTTCAAAAGACTTTATAGCCCAGATGACCTTGTCATGGGTAACCACCATTTTAGCAGCTTCCCAACTGTCCTTACTGCAAGTATGTGAAGAGACAGAGCTATGCCTATCACAAACAGTAGTACCAGAGCCGGGAAAATGAACTCGCAGCAGCTCAGCTAAAGTTTCTTCACTCGACTCACTGTATCTACCAATAGGAAGACGAATAGCATTCAAACTAGAACTATAATCTCTAGTCAGAATTTTTGCTACCTTAGCAGTAGCAGAAATACCATTAATACCATCACAGAACGACTGCCAAGAACGTCGCTTAGCAGTTCTAATGGCCTTATTGTAGGTAGTGAGGGCATCCCGATAGGCTTGCCACTCACCAGACTTCCTAGCTCTATTAAAGAGCTTCCTACATTTCTTACGTAAAGAACTAAGCTCAGAAGACCACCAAGGAACACGCCTTGGGGAGCTAGTAACCGTAAGCTTACAGCTACTATGATAAGAATTGAGAATGATCTGTTGCAACTGGTCAACAGTCAACTCGATATCATCAGTAGAATTGAACTTACCAGAAAAGGTGGAAAGGCCTTTTCCGAGAAACTTTTCAAAAGAACCCCAGTCAGTAGATCTCGGGTTCCTCCTAGCAACCTTTACATAGTAAAGGCCTTTAACAGAAAATGTGATCAGTTGATGGTCAGAAGCTGTAACTGCATCAGACACCTTCCAATCAGAGATGTACCCTAAGCATATAGAATTACACAGAGTCAGGTCAATAACCTCTCTTCTATTAACCGTAACAAAAGTAGGTTCATTGCCTCTGTTAAGGATACACAAGTTATAAAATAAAATATGATCCATCAGCACATCTCCCCGCTTGTTGCAATCACTACTTCCCCACAAAGTGTGGTGAGCATTTGCATCACAGCCAAAGATGAGCCTAAAGCTTGAACGACAATCCTGACTATCCTGGTCTTCGTCATAAGGAGCTTTTAAAGCTTAACAGGAATGGTTTGAGGAAGGTTATTGGCCTTCTTACTGGTCATTGTACCCTTAAGAGACATCTGAACATTATGGGTATCAGTTCTGATCCCATCTGTCGTGGTTGTTGTCTGGAAGAGGAGACTGCTCGGCACATTTTGTGTGACTGTGAGGCCTTTTCTGCTTACAGGTTTGAGCATCTTGGTCGGCATCTTATTGAGCCTTGGGAGCTGCAGGATATTCCTGTCAGGTGTCTGCTGAGCTTTGCTTCAGCTACGAGGCTTTTCTCATAAGGTTGTGTTTGGGTCTGGGTACAATAGACCTCTGGTCGATGTGCCCTTGCTCTCAGTGTCCTGCTGAGGGCTGCCCTCCCTGATAAGTCATAAGTCATAATATGAAATAATATCACTATTAAAAGATTAACTTATGACCCATTAAAAACAACAAAAGAACTTGGGTGTAATTTTGAATTCAGACAACGCAGTGTTTCTACAGCTTGAATGGTATCACTCTTTAACAGTTTCTTTCAAACAATCTACGTAATTCAGGTACTATCATTGTTGTTTTATAGCTTCTTGCAATGATTTCTTTTGCATTGAATTTTTTTTGTCAACCTACTTTTTCATGAGTTTCATATGTTTTCATTTGGATTTAAGCCTAAATTAGAGCCCGGTCATGGTCTAATGAATAAAATACCTTCTTGAACTTGCCATTGTGTTATGACTTTTGAACAATGTCAGAGCGCACCATCATTCTGAAATTCTGTGTGTTTCAGTATATTTATGCAAACATTTAACTTCTGTTTTTAAATGTACTTTGCTATTAATAATTGCAGTATTTTTTGTTATGAACTGTTTTCTTCCTTAGCTGTATCCACAGAAGTTTGTTAAAGCCATAGTGGTTGAAGCCCTTTTTCTTTATTTCAAGTCATTAAGTTTTCTGGTGTTTGAATTTTAGTTTGTTCACTGCTTATTTATAAACCACATTAATAACTATTTGTTTTTTAAATTATGTATAAATTTCTTAAATTATTAATTTAAGTTCATTTATCAATATATATATTATTCATTTATTTAGATTGATGAGGAAACGAATGTACTTCAAGATGGAACTTTAATTGACCTCTGTGGAGCTACATTATTATGGCGGTCTGCTGAAGGTTTAAGCAGATCTCCCGTAAGTTTAAATCTTTATACAAAGAGCAAAATTATTCTTTAGTATTTAGAAGAAATTTAATTACTCACCGTTTACAATACTTTTTAATTTTCTTTTAGAACCATTTTCTATTAATCATGGCTAGGTATTAAAACTATTTAGTGTTACTAGAAGTTACTTATACATTTTTTTTTTTTTTTTTGGAAAAGTTTGTATGTATGTATATTTTGTATATTTAGAAAATTGCTGAACTAACTTTTTTTTTTTTTTTTTTTAAATCTTCATTTATATATTGAGTAAAATATTAGCCAGGTAAATAAAAAAGAATCATTTAGTATGCAGAAATTATAACATTTATCAATTATACTTTTCTGTTGCATCACAAATGCAAATTCATAATGTCGACTAGGGTAAGTGTAGCAAAGATCTATAAACTTTTAAAATGGTCTTCTAGTGTAATGCTCAGTGTAACATTTTTCAAAACAGGTTATAAAGTTTCTAATATTAAATAGTGTAATTTTGTTAGGTCACATTATGAAGCCATCTATATAAAAAAAAACTCGTGAGAGGTACAGTAGTTTTAAGTTTAGTTTAATGGACATTGATTCAAGTTGCATTGTCTGTTTAAAAGTAGTTCCCAGTTAATCAAAGTGCTCCTCTATTTTAAATTTAAGGAAAATATTTTACTAAGATTTTTTATTTCAGATAGTTCTCTTATAGACGATTCTAAATATGCTTTTAATTGCTAAGAATTTTAGTGAAGGACAATATAATATATAAAGAAATTTACTCTGCCTTATATGCCTACGAGGAAAGTATAAATCAGTAGAATTCCTATTAAAGTAAAAAACAGTTTAAATTAGAAAGAGTGGTCGAAAATTTGGGTTGCAAATTTTGTGCAACAATCTTCTTTCCCTGCCATGGGACAAGACAGACTTTATATAGATAGACAACACAATCCCCCCCCCCCCTCATTATCTGCCCGTGGCATAAACTATTGGGTGAGTGCAAGAGTTCTACCCATTTTTATTACCCATAAAGAAGAGTAAATAAATGCAAAATGAATAGTACCTATTATTGTGCATAATCCCCATTGCTATCTATGACCTCTTGCCATCTTTCTGGTAGGCGATGAATCCCACAGCGATAAAATTCCGGCAGTTTCAAGTCAAAATGTCTTGGATGGCAGTTTTCACATCATCAAGATCATCAAAGAATTTCTGATTGAAGGAATTGTTCAACACATGAAATAGGTGATAGTCAGTTGGTGAGCCAGGAGAGTAGGAAGGGTGGGGTGAAACCTCCCAACCAAAGCCCAATAACTTTTGGCAAGTGATGACAGCAGCATGTGGCCTAGCATTATCGTGATGAAGGATAACACCACAACAATTGATGAGACCTAGCCAATTTGCTACCAAATTTGAATGCAGCCTGTCTAACTGTAGACAAACACAGTAGAAGGCAGCATTGAAGGTTTGGTTGACTGGCAGGTCCACCCAGTGAATTATTCCCTGCACATCCCACCACGCACTCAATAGCACCTTCTTGGGATGAAGTTCAGCTTTTGAAGTCGATGCAGGCAGATCAGAAGGACGACACACAGTCCTATGATGCTTTAGGTTACGGTACGTAACCTACTTCTCATCTCCTGTCACAATTTGTGTCAAGAATAGGTCAATTTTGTACCGGGAAAGCAAGGAAACACAGGTGGTGATTCGGTCATCCCGTTGATTAGCTGTCAGGTTATGTGGAACCCAACGATTCAACTTTCTCATAAAACCCAACTTAACCAGCTGTCTCTCGACCGGTGTATGTTGAAGGTCTCCACTAATTCTTGTATGGTTGGGTTCAGGTTGTTCCTTATGGCTTGGTCAATATCGCTTGGTCAATTTTTTTTTATTAAATTAAATAATGTAAGCAGTTATAATTTTGTTACATTTAGATAAAATTTTGTTAAGCGTTTGTGCTAGTTTTTTATGTAAATTTTTAATTAGTATTTTTTATCAACACCATTAATAGTAAGTGTTAATTATTTGCTCTTAATTGAGTTGTTATTCATGCAACATTTCACATGAAAAATCCCTGAATAGACAATAGTTGTTGCTCAACCTTCGACATCACATTTCTTGGAGGAACTGTTAATAAAATTTAGCACAAGGACAAAATTTTCAAAATAATTTCACTTATTTACAACCAGTTTACATCTCAAAACTTTCAAAATTTGTCCAAATATGATTTTTACAAATTTAGTTATCTCAACGAAATCCGAATATTTACTAAAAGGTTCATGGCAAACAGTATGGTGGTGAATAAGATTGTAAAGTAATTAATTGTAATAAATTTTTCTATACATCTTGTTCTCATTGTGAAAAATGTGTATGTTTTCATTGATTTTTCTAATTCTAATCATAGTCACTATAAATTAGAAACTAAATTTGTAACTTTTAACGTGATTTTCTTCTTTATAATTAAACATATTTTTTAATTCCTGGTTAATATTTTATTAATTGGTACACACTCATTAAAAAAATATTAATAAACTAAATCTTTTCTCTTCTTAATTTAATTTAATTTAAAATTTTAAACAATTTTTTTTTTCACTTGAAATGACAAATTGAAAATAAAACCTTGCTCTGACTTGAAAATAGTACTTTCCAGACACAAGTAAAAATTTTTAAACTCTAGCCCAATTTTTTTTTTTTTTTTTTTTTTTTTTTTTTTTAATTGGTTTTCATAGAAACAGCTAAAACTTCTAGGGTCATAGCTTGACCCATATGTTGTGCAATTTTTTTACCCAACCTTATGTTTTTGACCATGCTCTTTAAGATTAGTTTGGTTTCACTAGGAATTTTACTAATTCATACTTCCTTTGTCTTCACGATTGTCTGAAGATAAAATATACCATCTCGGTGTGTCGATGAAGTAAACTGCAAAAATGTCCTAGTTTTTCTTAAAAAAAAAAAAAAAACTTGGAAAGTTTGGAGTTTAATGCTTGCTTAATTGTTTTAAAACTTATTCTTTCAAATTATTTTAAATAATAATTTAAAAAAAAAATTAACAATTTTCTATTTTTTCAGATTTAATTTACTATATTTTTGTAATTTTATAAAAGGATTTTTAATTGACTTTTTTTGCTTGCATTTGACTGTATCCACTTTCCTGACATACATCTTGGAGGGGGGGGGGGATGAAACAAAAGCTAACACACCAAATTGTAATCTTTTCCCTAAATTAATCTGTTTTTCTTTCTTTTGCCGATATAAATTCATTCTATTGTTTAAAAATGCCAGTTGATAAACGTTATTGCTTATTTATTATTTGGTAAAATCTTAGAGTTTTTCAAATTGATTAGTTGGTAGATAAGAATCTGCTTAATGCAAATATTGCAAAATGTAAATGCTATATATAGTGGGAATTTTTGTATCCTCCCTCTTCCCCCCCACAAAAAAAAAAAAAAAAAAAAAAAAAAAAATTATGTCAAAAGTAACACTAATTTCACTGTGTAATTTATATTTTTTAATTTTTCTTGTTTCTATTGTAATGCATCCATTACTACTAAAATGACAGATTCAATTTAGCCATTCCACAATTTTTATATTTGTATATCATCCTTGTACCACTGATTAATATAGTATACTCATTAGTACTTTTCTGCTAATAGAATACTAGTCTACTTGTCTATGTTAAATTAATACAATAACATGGTATTATTATTATTTGTTTTAATAAATATAATTAAAAAGTACTATTAAAAATTTAAATATCTTCATTAAAACATTTTTTCATTCATTATTTTAAACATTCGGTTGACAGTTATTTTTGTTATACTTCAGTCATCAACTTATAAATATTCAAATTGAATAGACTGTGATGCATTTTTCCCCCCTCACCCTTTGGATTAATTGGGATAAATCTGCTAGGTAACTGCAGTTTATTTTTTATAAGCTATTTTAAGAGTTTTGTAATTTTTAGCTAGTTTACAGTACAGTGTACATTAAATTAAAATTCTTACATAAAAAAAGGTTTTCCCAATATAAAGTATAGATATGTAGATAGATATTCTAATATAAAATGCAAAATTATTCTCTTATGCATCATAATTTATAGTTATTCTTTCTTCGGCCAAACAACTTTTTTTTTTTTTTTTTTTTTTTTTTTTTTAGACAAAGCACATGTTGGAAGAAAAAATAGATGAACTTAATGCTGGTCGTCCACAGTGTCCTGTAGGGTTAAATACATTAGTAATTTCACGGAAGTCAACTCTTTCAGCCAGTGATAAACAACCTTATGTGTACCTCATGTGTGGTCATGTCCAAGGTCTTCATGATTGGGGTCAAGATAAAGACTCAAATTCTCGTACTTGTCCAATGTGCCTCAAGGTAAGGGAAGAAAAAAAAATTGTTCTCTAATATAAAGTTTTGCACTAAAAAAAAATTAAAACTGCTGTCCTCCTTTATTTCAGAGATCTTTAAAAAGCAGAAATTTTTTATGTGGAGAGTAAGTAATCAATGCTTCAGTATGACAGATAAGATTTTTTAAATTGTTGTTTGATCAGTGCTTACAAATAAATCAGATTTAATCAGACCTCTTAAGATTTATTTCTACTTATAATAAAGCAAAGAGTTTGTTGGCTAACAAATAGAACAATTCTGGGTGCACTTCTCTCGAATTCAGTGTGTCCGCTATGGTCTCATTTTTCACAAAATGCTAAACATTTATCCAAAATGTGAAAAATGGATTTTTTTTTTTTTTTTTTTTGCTAAAGAATTTCATTAAGTACTACCATTTGAAAAGAAAAAAATCTTGCATAAAAAGTCACAATTCAGAATGAACCTCTTTGAAAGTATCGGGATTTTAGATGAATTGTTAAAGAGGTTTTACTTGCTTAAATTAGGTATAAAGCAACATTAAAAATAGGCTATCACTAAAGGATATAAGTAAGCAGTTTGTTAATGATAAATATTGAAGGCACTGAAAGGAGATTTAATTTTCAAGATGCATTTGTAAAATGGACTGCTATGAAAGAAAGAAAATTTTTTAGATCTAACTAAGAAAGCCTTCAATAATAATTAACAAGTTTTATTTGCGTAATTTTTCTTATAGTGCTTTCTATATTATGTTGTAATGTTTCAGGTAAAGTACAGAGTAAACTGGGTATAAAGCAGATTTATGTACTACATTATTAAATATATCCATGAAAAAGATTATAATTGAAATCGCAACAAAGATGTTCAAATCATATTTTCTGCTTTCATGACTTCAACTGTATGAGTAATAGTTTTATTATTTCAATAATTTCACTAGAACATGCCTGTTTATTTACAAATAATTTTGCTACACACAAGAAAGTTGGTGCCTTTGTCACGATATGTTAATACTAGCAAACCCTGTTCCATTTTTTTATAATTTTATAAATTTTAAAACCATATCTTCAAAATGAACCTGGAGTTAGTGACATTGCTATCTTGCGTATAAAAATTCCCCAAAGTTAAAAAAAAAAAACTTACAAGTATTTATTAGTATTTTTAAAAAACTTTGTATCGTAATTTCAGGGAGATAAGCCACCCCCTTGTATACGCCGCATCAGCAAAAGTTGATTTTAAAAAAATGAAAAGTCATTGGATACGCCACACCATCAGATACGACGCACATATTCAACAACATAATATGTTTCTAATCCTTTTAATTTGAAATAATTGTAAGCTTGATATTTTATGGAAATAGGAAAACTTACAATACTGTAGGTGAGCTGAAAATGGTCATTGAAAAGAGCTGGAAAAGCATACCAAAAGACACTTTGAAGAAACTTTCTAAATCTTTGACCTCCGAGAATGATTCAATTAACTGAAAAGAAGGGCAAATTTTTGGATTATTAGCAGTTCTTTTAATACTATCTTATGTGTATCATTTCTTCCAGTTTTCTACATGTATTAACCCTTTCAGCATTAGCCGTTTTTCGGTATATCTGTTTAATGATTTATAAAATTAATACTATGCACAGTATAAATATGAAAATTTAATACAATACTCTATACATGTTTATTAATCTTATTTTCTCGAAAAAGCAACATATATTTAAAAATTTAGCCATACCAGCCTTTTGTTTTGACTATGCTTGACAGAAAAAGACAGGCCTAACACTTATAGGGTTAAAGAAAGAAATGAATTGTAAAATAAAAAGTAATTTTTTTTCAAATATTTTAAAAAAATTATTTAAAACTATCATTCATCACATTGTATTTGAAAATGCATAAAATTTCAGTATGTATTTGTAAATATTTTACAGTTTTTTTCCAGACTTTAAAGTTTTTTAAATTTTATAATCTCAAAAATGATTAAATTAGCTGAAAATAAGGCGAAGTTTTTAGATTATTAGCTTTTTTTTCAAATAATATCTTATGTGGCCTAAATATTTTTTCCAGCTTTTTACATATATGAAAAAATAAAATAAATTTTAAAATAATAAATATATATATATATATATATTTTTTTTTTTTTTTTGCAAAATTTTTATAGATATAATTAAAATTGCCTTTCTTTGTGTTATATTGAAATTTGTATAAAACTCATATCAGCGGTTATGAAATAAATTAAGTTTTTCGCTTGGCCTTAACATTTTTTCCAGGGCTGTATTCTTGAAAAACAAAGGATTAACGTATAATGTAATTTAATAAGGGAAAATAAAATTGGACAGAAACATTTTCAGAGGCCATTTTGTCTCTTTCTGACAAGAGAACCTATTTTTTTTTTTTTTTTTTTTTTTTTTCTGGCTGATTTCAGCTGGGATTTAGAGCAAACAGTAATAATAAGAAATTAATATCTTTGAAAAATCTCTTGAAGTATAAATCCTATAGTTTACATGGATTCAGCATGAGGAAAATTTCTTCTTTTTACTGCTATGAACATATTTAAATATATATATTTATTGCTGGTACAAAATTAATACAAGTCATTAATTTATATATAAGATATTCTTAGTGCACAGCAAAACTCTTCTAAGATTCAAATTTGTATGAAATCCATGATTTATACAAATAAATTTATTTCATTATTGCACAGAATGTGTTCAATAATTGTAAATTCATTGTATAGAAATGTCAATTCAATAAAATAAGACGTGTATGTCCATCACTTTGTAGACAAACTGCTGTTAGTAGAATTACAAAACTTTGCATGGAGGTCCATGTTGGCCTCTAAACCCGATTTCCAAAATTTTGATTATTATTTTTTTAAATAAAGTAATATCTATAAATTTCCGTAATGATAGTCTCTAAAATTGGAAATATAAAAGTAAAGAGATTCCCGTGGCTAATTAGCTCTGTTGGTTATAGTGTAAGGCTAATAACGCTCAGGTTGTGGGTTCAATCCTTAAAGATAAAGAGCCAGTGTGTTACTTTTTGCAGGTAATTAATAGTAAAGATGCCTATTGATGAAAGAAAATCTTTCAGTGTCTTTACAATATTCTACACCACAAGGATGATGAGATAATGATAAAAAAACAAAGATAAATGTAGAGATATGTTGGTCACTTTTTAGGGAATCCTAGAACTGCAAAATTTTGCATGGAGGTCCATTTTGACCTCTCTTGATGCACCTTGAAACTCATTTTTTGAATTTTTGATTAGTTTTTTTTTTCTCTTAATTAAATTTCTTTCAGCCTGTAAGATTGTCTTGTGCTGTCATCTGTTGTCATAGTGTGAAGATGATAATCTGTACAAAAAATGTAATTCTTGAATAATAGCAGTGCCATATGTTGTCCAGTTAGCACCTAAATTGAAGGGCTTAAGGCTGCACATCAGTCAGATAGCTCCCTTTCTCCCTTCCCATGTTATCCGGTGGGATTTTCGATGTTTCATTTTATAAAAATATCTCATTCAAAAATGAAGCTTACCAAATTCTGTTTTTTGAATATTACTCTTTGATCAAGTTGTCTTTTAGATTAGTGAGCAATTTTTCGAAAAAATCGATTTAAATGTTTTATTTCAGTAAGTAAATTATAGGCTCTAAGTTTGGATCTCTAAGTGAAATATTTAAATTTATTTTTTTGAAAAATTGCTCACTAAGCTAAAAGACAACCTGTTCAAAGAGTAATATTCAAAACAAAGAATTGAAAAAACTTCATTTTTGAATGAGATATTTTTATAAAATGAAGCAACGAAAATCTCATTGGGCGAAAGGAAGCTGACTGTTGTACAGCCTTACAGCACAAATGTAAGCAGTTATGCAGCTACCAAACATGCTAATTCATTGCAAACTTTGGGATCCCCCCCCCCCAGATGTCCATGCGTAATTCATGAGATATTTCAGGAACATTGGTTTCTTACTAGGGCATACAATTTCTTACTGGTACAATTTTAGCTGAAATTAATCAGAACAGAAGTGATTGTTCCCTTGTGAGATTAATGCAAGCCTGTTTATAAATTAGGGGAAGATTGTGGTTTGTTTTTTCCTCAAACAGTTAAAGTAGTATCACTCTAGTAAGTGTAACCCATAAAATAAGCAATAAAATGGCTGAAAATTTCAACTAAGGAGATAAGATAAGCTTAGTACTACTAAACAAATAGGTATTTCATCATGCAATCATGAATTATACCTTTATGTGAAATGACACTTATATCACAGTTATATACTATCACATATCGCCTCATCTAAGTAGATATGTGATAGTTTAATATAAATATATGTATATAATATATACTAGCTAACAATTAGCTAGTCTCATATTATATAGAATAATGTATTTTCATCCAGTATCTGAAATATTGGAGTATATTTTTGACATATTTATATTTAAAATATAGGTTGGTCCAATTGTCAAACTGACTATGGGTATTGAGCCTTCCTTTTATGTTGATTGTGGACCACCTACTTTTGCCTTTAATCCATGTGGCCATATGGCAACAGAAAGAACTGTCAAGTAAGAATTTTTTATGGTTTAATTTTGAAACTCTAAATTTTATGAATTACTTCTTAAAAAAAAAAAAAAAAAAAATCCATATGAAAATTTTAACTTTCTAGGTACTGGGCATCTGTCCCTATCCCTCATGGAACAAATGGTTTCCATGCTGCTTGTCCATTTTGTGCTACACCTTTGGTTGGCGATCCGGGTTATGCTAGACTTATATTTCAAGATCATGTTGATTGAAAACTGTTCACCTGGCAAACTTCTACATTTGTGCTTCTGTGATGCTCTCTTAAACCAAGAGGAACTGTACTGTACCTGACTCTGTGGTAATCATAAAATCCCAAATTTAAGTGGGTGAGTTATCCGCTCTACAGGACCACTTAGAGATGGGCTTAATTTTATATAAACTGAAAGTGTACAGCTGTGCATGTTTTCATTTATGCCAGTAACAATCACTATTTGTATTAACATTATTGCTTATTCGCAGTTACAGTATAGTTTCTTAATAAAATTATTCTCATTTATTCTCTTTGATGTATTATGGATGTTAAACTTTAAATTCTTTCATACTTTAATTCCCTTTTGCCCTTTACCAGAGTTAATTTTGTTTTAAAAAGGTAAGTCACATAAAAGTTCCTACTTATATGTATAAGCATTTCAATCATATATACACAAACATGTAAATTATTATGTATGTGTATATATGTCATGTCGGGTCTCTGTGAGCATAATTTAACTCCAATTTGTAAATATATATTACCATATTTAGTTCTTGTTTTTGCTCTCTGCTTTAATCCTTGTCACTTGAAAGGAGGTAAATGCTATAACTATAAACATAAATGTTTATAAGTGTTTAATCAAGCATTGTTTAATTTTCCCCCCTAACTTTATTTCTTCCTCTTTTATTTTTTTTAATTCAATTAATCCATCATCCTTCTTCCCCAAAAAATTTATTCATAAATATGTAAAATATAAAGTGCTTTTCTCTCCTCTGTAGAAAGCTTCTGGATATTATGTAAAATTGTTACAATAAAAGTTATTACAGTATTTTATATAGCATATATGAGATAAATTATATTTTTGTGTTGTCCTTTTAGGCAATTTAAGATTGTCTTTTTAATTCAAAAGGGCATTATTTTTATCAAATTTATGTCAAATTATTGTTTAATATGTTTGTTTTCCTTTTGATTACGGCACTCTTATTGTAAGGAAACGGCATAAGCTTCATTTATTTTCAATTATATTATTGCAATTTTTTTTTTAACCACTCTATATTTAAAAAAAATCTTAATTTCACTTATTATACAGTTTTTCCATAGTTATTAATTGTATTTTCCATTGAATGAGCATATTCTCATATTGGTCTAGTTTTATTTTTTTATATGGAAATTTGTAAACAAACCCCTGATTAGTGAGCTTAAAGTTGTAATTTCTGATTATATTTTAATATCAATGTATTATATTTTTATTATCAATTCCAGAATAAATTTTCAAGTATAAAATATATAAGAATGTAAATATATATCTATTTTTTACAGAATCTTTTGAATATCTACTTTTGCTATTTATGAAAATAGTAAGAGTAATGAAGTATAATTTGTAATGGAAAATATTTGATATCATGTAATTCTTATTTATAAAATATTTCTAAATTTAATATTTCACTAAAGAAACAAAGAAAATAGAAAATAAACTGCCAAAATTAATGTAAGTAGTTTTATTTTGAGTACGTTTCAGATCTGTATTTTCTTCCTTTGAAATATCGCATTTGGCTCCATTGCATCCTGCTTTCTAATCCTGAAATAATATAAATATTATTAGGAAATTTTAGGATAATTGTGTTTACTTAGCGAACATGTACTGTCTTTGTACATGTTTCATTAAAATATTTAAAAAAAATTTCTAGTTATGACTTCAATGAAAAGTCAAAATTTAAAGAAATAATTACTATTGGGTTGTTCGGAAAGTAATTTCGTTTTTTCCTTCGAAAATGAAAGACGATTTTCTTATATTGTATAAATATTTTAATGAATTACATATTCTCCACTCGGTTTCTTAGCGATCTCACGAGTTGTTATTTGGCAGTTTTTCATAAATCAATACTTTATTTTGTCTTCATTAGCACAAACTGGTTTTCTAGAACGTTATGCATCTTCAACTAAAAATTGCCAGAACAAAATTTGGTAAACCAGTTTTGACAATAGCGTTCTTTAAATAAATTTTCTGTGCACGCATCGTATACTTTTTTACCTTGTTTGAATAGTATTTTCGCACTTTTGATAGCAAAAACAAAATATGCCGAAAATGTCGCTTCTGATTTTCTTTATTTGATAGGGCACCAATCAAAAACTATTGAGCAGAATAAAACAACCTTTTTCACAAGCAAGCCTTGCTATATCAGCTGTCACAATATGTAATGGCAATGCAACTTAAATGTGAAGAAGGTGTAAAAAAAATACAATTAAGTCCTCTGCTGAAAAAAACGAAATGACTTTCTGAACAACCCAATAGAATCCATTATTATTATTATTATTTTTTTTTTTTAATTCAATTCTGTTTCATAACACTATATATATATTACTTATAACCTGTAGTTTATTATTATTAAGAATCATAAAAAAAAAAAAATTCAGTGTTAACACTATCTGCTATATTAAGGATTTTTAATAAAATTTTTGTTGTATATAAGCATTTTCATTCAAATAGATCAGAAAAGAGATAGAGTTAATTTTTGGCTGAAAACAAACTCAGTTCAAAAATGCATGAATTTAACTTATTTGCACGTGTGTATATAGTGATATAATCATGTTGATGAATTATAAATTGATTGAGTCATTGTGAGATGCAGTAAACTGGAATGCATCGAGAATAGGAATTTTAACCCTTTACAGATAAGAATTGATTAGTTTCATCATTAAGAATTATTTTTATGTGTGTTTTTAGTTTGTATGATTAAAATATGTTTGCTTAATCAAAATATCTTAAAATTACCTTACAATTAATCCTTTAGTAGCAGCATGATGTTTTAATATATTTCGGCGTTACTAACGTAGCCGTCATCAGAAGAGGACATGCTGCCTACTGACCAGTGGCGTCGCCAGAAAAATTTTCAGGAGGGGGCAAACTTCAAATTGCAGAATTTCAGCATGTTTTTACAAATTGAAATGATTGATTAGTTGATTGAGGTGATTAAGTCAGCCAGTGTGTAAGCATTTAGTTCAACAATTTTTTATACATGCAATTTAAGCTACAACATTTTACATATAGAAATTATACAACTTATTCTAAACCAATACTAATCCGGAAAATGTACTGTCGAATCGATTTAAAATCTGTTTGCAGTGAAAAGTTAGAGACAACCTATAAATGCTAATCGAGTGATTTGACTCTAATTGGCTCTGAGATATAAATGTTATTTGGTTATTTGAATTCTAATCACACAGCCTTAAAGCTTTAATTGTAATTTTTTTAAAATAATTATTTATTTATTAGAATTTTCCATCTTGCCCCTATGTGCCGATGCCCATGCTACTGACCACTGTCGGTGTTTTGCTCGTCGTCAGTCGAATGCTTCATCACTCTCTCCCTTCTTTGCTTCACTTCATTCATTAAGAGTTGCTAGTCGATGGGGATGATGCTATGCTCTCTGTTGTTAATTGCATAATTAGGGGTTAGTAATTAATGATAGAGAGCACAGCACCATTCCCACCAATTGGCAACCCTAAATGAATCAAGCAAAGCAAAGGGAGAGAGTGAAGAAGCGTTCGGCAGACGACGAGCAAAACACAGACTGTGGTTAGTAGGCTGCATGTCCTCTTCTGATGATGGCTACGTTAGTAACGCCGAAATATATTAAAACATCATGCTGCTACTAAAGGATTAATTGTATGTAAGGTAATTTTAAGATATTTTGATTAATTATGATCCTTTACTGCCTAATAAATATGTATGCTTAGTTATTCAAACCAAAAATTTCAAATCTCTAAAAATTAATACTTAATAAAAAGCTGTGATTGTTATATTGTTGAAATAGGAAAAAAAAATCTTGGCAATATTATTTACACTGTAAAGTCTGAAAGTCTGCTATGAATTTAGAGTTTAAATTTAATGCATTTACATGTACTTGCATATTCTTCCTGTAATAATTTAGCTTGTATATATTTAGATGTGATAATTTAGCTTATATTCTTGCTAAAGTCTTTTTAACTATTTATTTCTAATTATATATACTTTTTTTAAATTATATTTTATTTATTTTGTTTAGAATTCATATAAAAAGTAAACTAATGAAGTATATAAAAGTATTTTAATGTTTAATTTCTTTTCATAAATTAACATTTGATAGTGTGTGTGCTGATTTTTTTTTTCCAATAACAGATGAAGAAATTTCCTTCACTGTGCAGTGTCACTTCAACAACATTGATTTATTGTATCATTGTCAAGTTTCTGATTAAGTTTTGCTAATACTGTGTGGCAATGGGACTTAAAAAAAAAGTTAATGATTGATTTGTGATTCCAAAGCCTCCAAATAAATAAATAAATTGTAACTAGGTGTTATTAAATTATTGTATATAGTAAAATATTAATTTTATTGGAGTAAAAGAAGAGTTGGTATATGTATTAGAAAAATACACACTTCAGTGTGAAATTGTGTCTACTAATTTTAACATGCTAATCTTCGTAGCTTTAGTCATTTGAAGTGAGTGGTATGATAATCTTTTTATTTTATTCACTTAAAAGAAAATATTATGTCCTTGTTACATTCAAGCATAGCAGATACTTAATTTTAGTGATAAAAATATTGCTTCATAAACAATTTAAAAACCTTACTTTGGCTTCATGGGCTGGCCATAATATTTTCTGTGGGGCACCCCACTCTTGTCACCGGCTTCACAGGTGCTGAAGTCCTTGGAGTTAGACGCTGGTGTTCTTGTACTGTTGATGGCTTCCTTCAAAAGATGGTGCCACATTTTATCGACTCCCACCGCATTGTTGCCATTACTTGAACCTATATTATCAATTATTTCAACTGCCTCACGATATGCTGCATAGTTGTGATTATTATAATTGAAGCCAAAGTAAAGTTTTTAAATTGTTTAAGTTTAAATGTTTCTTTGTATCTTAAAATATATTGCTCTTTTTTTCCCCCCCATTTTAGTTTGTTTTCTAAACTCTTTGATTTTTGTCATCTTTTCAGGCTTATTCAAAGCGAGAACTTTAAATAAATTATAAAATATTTAATACTTGCAAACTCTAAGCTATTCATTAACACTAAGAAATTTATGCAACAACATGTACATGTAAATAGGAGTGTGTAATTTTTTTTTAATACAAAATGTTTTGCAAAAATAAGATTGGTTATATATTTTTTTTAATTTGTTTACCAAAAGATATAAAAGGTAGTAAAAATTTAGTTATCAAAATACTGATGTATACATTGGATAGAAAGTGAAGAAAAAAGCCCCAACCTTCTATTTTTATAAATTTAAGTTTTTGAGCATCTTTAAAGGTATTTTGTAGCGTTAACAAAAGTAATTATAGTATAAAATAGTATAGACTGTAAAGCTGTATCTTTTTAGGTATTTTGATAACTAAATGTATCCTTAATTTTTAAGTAAGTATAACAAATGTTTAAAATATCTTGTTTAATTCTTTAGAATAACTGTGTTTAAAAGTCTTTAAAATTTCATTTAAAATGGTTAATGTTCTTTATCAGTGAGTGTCAAGGTTATCTGAACCCCTTGGTATAAACTATAGAGAAAATAGTGTTATTTCATTACATAATGTCTATTTTTAAATTCTGTTATCACATTCAGAAAATTTGTGACTGTTAAATGATGTCTTGATTTTCAAAAATTGACTTTATAACCGCTGTAAATCGACACATCTTATGGGCATGGAATCTTTGTGAGTGGTCAGAGACAAAAAAAAGAAAAGAAAGTCATAACACTGCTTGGCGTGAAAATGACTTCCTGAATCCGAATATGACACCTCTTTTGCCCTATCACCCACCACTTTTTAGGAATGGTCCCCTATTTTTATTATTTTTTGGTGATTTTATGGCTATAAATTTGATTTTCAGGAGGGAGGAGGATTATTTTAACCATTAAATATTTTCTGAGGGGCTACAGAGTTCGAAAATTCTAAAACATGAACATCTTCAACAAGGGAAAAATTTTGGGTGGGATATGCCACTGAAATTATGCATTACATATCTTATATATTTTTTAATCTGTTATCAATGTTATTTTTTAAACTTTATACTTTTTTGTTTTTAGGTGTTAAATTAATTACTTTTCATTCTTCAAATCAAATTCATGGTCATAAAATTATCGAACAGGGAAAGAAATTGAGGGAGGGGTTGGTGTATTTAGAAAACCGTAGGTGGCAGGGCGAAATGGGAGTCATATTCAGATTCAGGAGGTCAATTTACATAAGAATCAGCAAGAATGGTATCAGATCTCGATTTTTTTTTTTTTTTTTTCAGTACAGTATAATTAGTCCCAAGTAGTTTAATTAACATCTATTATAGGACATGTCACAAATGAATTACTTTATTGATTTTATGGTATGTACAATAATGAAAATTTACAATTCTGATTTACATTTTGTTCCAAAACTACTGCTCTTTATCCACCAACCTCCAGGGGCAGATTTATACTTCTGCCACCTAGGGGCTAGTGGCATCTTGCTGCCCCTCTGTCTTTCCAATGATTAACACCCCCCCCCCCCTCCCAATCTTCTTTTTAAAGTTATCCTCGAAAAAAAAAGTCCTACTGAATAATGGACAAATTTATTACGTATTTACGGAGCCGTTTGAAATAAAAATGCATGAAATTTATTGATAGAACTATACTCTATAACAAAAAAATTGACGCACCAAGGAGTTATCCATATGAGACGAAAATTGGTAGATGTGATGTATATGCAAAGAAAAACAAATGATTATAGTTTCAGAAAATTTGGATAATTTAATCAAAAGAAACGGCCTCACAAAAGTCAACAAGTCAATAACACATTGGTCCACTTAGGATCTTTATGTAAGCAAATTTCGGCTTGGCATTAATTGATAGAGTTGGCAGATATGCTCCTATGAGATATGCCAAATTCTGTTCAATTGATGTGTTTGATTGGTAAAATCCCAAGCTAGTTGTAGGACCCTTTTCATGATGCTCCAAATGTCCTCAGTAGGAGAGAGATCCGTCGACTTTACTGGCCAAAATAATGTTAGGCAAGCAGGAAAACAAGCAGTAGAAACTATCTCTGTGCACAGGCGAGCATTATCATGCTGAAATATATGGTCAAGACTGCGTGATATGAAGGGAAGCACAATGGGATGTAGAATGTCGTCTACGTACCGCTGTGCTGTAAAGATGCCACGGATGACAACCAAAGGGATCCTACTGGTAAATAAAATGACATTCCAGACAATCACTCCTGGTTGTCGGGCTGTGTAGCTGGCGACAGTCGGGTTGGAATCTGCTCTTTTTTCAGGGCGTCTCCAGATGCATCTTCGCTGGTCATTGGGGCTCAAATGGGAGTAGGACTCATCACTGAAGACAATTCTACTCCATTCAGTGACATTCCAGTTTGAACGATCCTGATATCACTGAAACGTGCTTGTCGGTATACCCCATTTCTCTGAGCTACCTATTAATGGTCTTTGAAGTCGCTGAAATACCATTTGCATGTAGGATCGATGATAATGATGAATTTGGGCCTTTGAGTACCGCTCTGACGATTGATTGGTTCTCACATTCTGTCCGCTCTCTAGACCGACCACTTCCTCTCTGATGCTGTATTTGGCCATGGTTCACCCATTCTGATGATCCTATCCAATTGTCAAACAATTTGCAGATTAAACCAACTGGCTTCTTTGAGCCCAACTACACACCTCTCTCAAATACTGTCATTTGCACATATTGTTTGTGTATCTATATGTGGCATAGTTACTGTCTATCTGAGTAGACGAAATGAAATTCCCAAAGAATTTGACCTAGAATCAAAATTTCTCATTTTTAATATTCTGCCAATTGTGCAGTTAAGATGCGCTGCACTGCCACATGCTCATTCGATGGCAGCCAAACTCTAAAATTTTGCATTTTCCATTGAAATCTGTATGCATGTCAATTTGTGTCCAGTTTGCATTACTCTTTCTTGGTGCGTCACTTTTTTTGTTATAGAGTGTATTAGAGTGTTCAAGAATGAAACTGTCTTTGTATTTTTTCTCTAAACTTTGTCTTTTCTGTAAACTTCTGTACTTTTCTGTAAACTTTGTGTATTTTTTCTTCAACCCTCAATAACTTTTCAGAAACATTCACATCTTTAGAAATTGATCTAACGCCAACCAAAGAAAAGAGAATCAGTTCAATTTTGTGTAATTCGAGTAGGAATACCTTGAAATTTAGTGCAAGTATAAATAATTATAAGATAAAAAGAACTTTTTATATACCATGTTTTTAAATTTTCTGTTGAATCAAACGCTATCGAAGGCAGCAGGAAGCCGGAACAATTGGCTAAAAGTATTAAAAAATTCATTGCTATCGTGTTTTGAGCTATTATAAAAGTTTCAAATGGCTAGCTAGCCGGGAAGTTAGTTAAAAATCAATTGCAAGCTTTGTACTGGTAACACTGCCATAGGCAGCAGGAACCCGAAGCAGTTGGTTAAAAATATTTAAAAAATGAATTTCACCATGTTCTGAACTATTCTGAAAGTTTCAAATGTGTAGCTAGTCGGGAAGTTAGTTAAATAAATTTTCTGTTGAATCGTATAAATGCTGCCGAAGGCAGTAAGGACTCGATTTGGATAACCTTGAAGCACACAGATAAAGAGCCTTAATGTATTTTTTTTCCTCTTTTCTGTGTAATTATTGTTATATGTGTAAAGTTTTTATAGGAATAATTATAGTTAGAAAAAAAAAAGAGAGAGAGAGAGAGAGTGTAGAGAATTGAGTTTTAGTATTTATAATTGTAAATTGCGTAGATCTGAAACTTTTCTTAATTTTAAAGGTTGAAAATACTTGATGGATTTTTTTTTTTCCCCTCTGCTCTCTTTAAAAAATGCACAGAAATTAACAAAGTGCTTTCTTTCTTTTTTTTTAATTACATGTGTGAAACATCCTAATGCATATAAATTTTTGATCAAAACATAAAATATAGCATCAAATCAAATCATTAGTTAAGTTTACTGAAAGAGAGATGGATTTTATTAGAGTTTACTATCAGTTAGCAATGCAAGTTTATTATAATTTAATTTTAAAAATTGATTTATTTTACCTGTTTTTTATTTAAATAATTTATAATTTGTTGTTCAAGTATTTGACTTGATACATTTCATACTTTGTTGTTTTTTTTGTGTGCCATTTGCTGTAGGCCATAAATTAAAACATTTTGTCTTTCCAAAATACATCGTTACTTATTCTGGAAAGTTTCATGAGCCTTATTGCTCTAGGATTTTTTTTTTTTTTTATGTATTGATGGTTGATTCTTGGTGTTTGTTTTTACATTGTACCCATATTTTCATTTTGTATTATCATTAATTATACATTATATAAGTGTTTTAGATGTAGTATATTCATTTAGAATGTGAGCTGTTTTATTAGATCTATGTTGTTTCAACTATTGATTTTGATGTTTTGTCATTGTTATAAAACCCTTTTTTTTTTTTTTCCCATAAACTGTTTTCAATATGTCTTTAGTGTTACTTTTAGAAGTAGATTTTTTTAATGTATATTTTTATATTTTTCTTTAAATTCAATGTTTCATAATGTAACGATAGCAATGCTGGCATTGCTAATTTTTGTCAAGTCCAATTAAAAAAAAAAAATATCATTGTGAATATAGTCTATTAAAAAGTTTATAATATATATATATATATATCAGATAAAACTATTGTAGCCTCTTTTTTTTTTTTTTCTTTGTTTAAGGGGGGATTCTGGTCTAGAAATTTAAAAAAATAGATTTTTTTTTTTTTTTTTTTGCATATTTTGAAAGTTTAGACTTTCAAAAATATGATCCTAAAAGGAGTTTTCAAAATTCGAATTATTTTCGGAGATACAGCCGATTTTGTGACGTGGCGTCCGAGCCGGCCGTTTGGGATGTAATAGTTTATGTTAAGTAATATAGTTGGGATGTAAAAGTTTTGGATGTAATAAAGCCTATTTATACCAGCTTATCATCTGATGATTTATTACATCGATGTTTGGGGTCCGAAACACAAAATAATAATGAATCACTGAATTGTTTCCTAAACTTTAAACGCGTTTTTCTCGAAACTACTTTTTTTGAGGTGGTTGACATGACAGTGGCGGATCCAGAACTTGACTTTTGGGGGGGGCTAAGATTTTTCAAAGTGTTATTCTAGACCAATAAAAAATTTACAATTGCAATATTCAATTCTGAATGTCAGTGTTTTGGGGGGGGGCTTCAGCCCCCTAGCCCCCCCCTTAAATCCGCCACTGTGACATGATATTTCAAGTTCTACTGAACCGATTGCTTTGAAATTTGGTATATATCTTGTTTATACAACTCTCTATCGCGTCTGCCTTGGATTTTAAAAAATTTTGATTTTCAATATTTTTAAAAAATTCGAAAAGGTTGAAAAAAGTCGGGTAAAAAAAAATTTTTTTTTCAAGTCAACGCCATTTTGTCTTTTTTTTTTTTTTTTTTTTTTTTTTTTTTTTTTTTGAAAATGGACAACCCGATAGCGACATCTTTATTAATGAAGAATTTGTTTGATTTTTTTGTTTTAGATCACTACAAGGGTTGAAATCATGTCAACCAGGATGCACCGTTTTTTTCGAAGCCCCCACTCAATCGGCCTGTATCTCGGCGAATTTTTTTTTTTTTTTGTGATTTTTTTTTTACATTCTCAAAATGTCAATAAAAAACATATAAAAAAATGGATAGTAAAAATGTTTTTCATTTTTTTTTTATCTTACTTTAAAAAATGCCTAAAATTCAGGCTTCTAGACCAGAATACCTCCTTAATATATATATAGTAAAAAATATTTCTGCAACATCAAATAAAATTTGATATTGTTTGAAAATGTCACATCTTGTACATCAGTATTATCTGCTGATTTTTATGCTTCTGTTTTTCAAAGCCAGATATTTAGTATGTAGTACAGGGGTGAAACTCTTCAGGGACTACCCCTGAATTCAGGGTTTTTGAAATTTTTGCTGTTTCTGATTTTCATGTAAATTATTTTGTTTTTACAGAAATTTCTTATTTTGAATGTTTAATTTGTCTTATAATGTATTAAGAACTCTCCAAATATCATTTAATACAGGTAGCCATATGATATTTCATTATTAAATCTTCCCTATCTGCATGCAAATATCACTTTTCAGGGTTTTTGCATGCTGGGTAGTTTCACCCCTGGTAGTAGCACTTTCATATGCTTTTAAACATTCCAAAAATATCATTTTTTCACTTGTCAATTGACCAAATTAACAGCTTTATAAAAGACTAAATCTTTTATGATACTGCCCTAAGGACGTGACAACAAAAGCTTTACAAGAACTTGTGTATCCATCCAGAAACAACCATCTGACAAATATTTTTAATAAGTTTGTAAGCATCAAAATATAGTGAAAGCTTTTTAGTAGACTATGCATTATATTTTCTTTGATTCTCTTTTTTTTTTTTTTATGTATTTACATAAACTTACTTACAATTCATTAGTTATAAGTATCTTTTTAAATTGATTTTATCGTTGAAAGTTAATACCTCCTTTCAAGATTACAATAACTTCTTAAAATTGAAGCTTCTGTTACTCAAAAATTCATGCATCTTTTTTGTTTGTAAAAAACTAACTCTTACAATCCAGTTTACAGGTATTGTGAAATGAATATTGTAAAATCATTAAATTATATTTTTATAGTTGAACTTCTGTTGCTTCTTTGTTTAACATAGTTTAATTTTTTTCTTACTATATTTTTCGCATCAGGATTTATTTTATTTTATTTGTGATCAAAAGTCGCCATTAGGAGAGATTTTGGCACTGTTCTCCTGTACACACTATTGAATTTATATAATCAAAGTGGATTATGCAACTTTAATAGTGCATATGTGCTTTCAGAGCTAATGAAAATTAAATAATCAATAATTTAAATACACATGCAGAAATGAATGATATACCATTAATACAGTATATCATTCATTTCTGCATGTGCCTTTTTATTCAAACATTCATAAAACTTTATATAATCCATTTTTGTGCATTTATTTAAAATATTGATTTGTTTTCAACAGCTCCAAATTCATATGCACAGTAGGAAAATTGCATAATCTACCTCAATTGTACGAATTCAATAGTGTGTATGGGAGAACACTTATAAAATCTCCCCTATTGCCAACTTTTGTTACTAATTTTTTTTTTTTTTTTTTTATATGTATAATTTGGTTTCATTCGGTACATTAGATTTTGCTGTAGATGTCACTAAGCATTGAAAGTTATTTTATGATCGCCCTGTATATTAAAACAAATTACTTATTTGGAAAATCAAATTGTAAATAAAGCAAGCACTTTCAAATAGATATCTAAATATGAAAGATGAAATCTGAAATTATTAGCTATTCTGTAACGCATTAAAATAATCTTAAGGGAAAAAAAAATTAGTCAGATAAGAGATATAAAAAAAAAACTAATCAACAAACCGTAACCCTATTTAAAGAACAATGCAATTGATTCTAAATTCAAATGATTAAGTTGACAATCAATCCTCAGAAGCTCTGGTTCTATTGATTCGATCTGAATAAAATTCCAGATATGTACTATATAGATCATACAGCTAAGGATTAAGTGGGGGAAAAATTATATTTTTCTAACAGATAACAGAGCTTTGTAGACTAAATTAGATACAAATAAAATTTGCAATAAAAGCAATTCCTTGGATTATAACAAAATCCTTTGCTCAAAGTGACCATGCCATTGAATGAGAAGAAACACAATTAGATATTTTTATAACAAAAATCATTTGCGTATGCTTTAGATTATAAAGTGCTGTCAGGGGCGTAGCGTGAAAATTTGATTGGGGGGGGGGGGGGAGACCCAACGTTTGGTGCCCTTTTATATTTCTCATCTAAAAATGCCACCTGCACACTGTCAAGGGTGTTGCCAACTGGGGAATTGGGGGCACAGGCCCTCTCGTCGATTAATACCCCCACCAACCTTCGGGGCATATTCCTAAAAACTATACCAGGGGGGGGGGAGGGAGGCTTTTTTTTTCCTTTTTATTTGGCAGCTTTTTTTTTTTTTAAACATCTTTGGAGCATTTTAATTTATTTTTTAGAGAACCTATATATTAATACACAGACATGAAATTACTCTAAAATTTTTGCCTAATTTCAATAAAAGGAATGGCTTATAAATAGTATCATTCGAAAGATATGGTTTATGTGCTTTGCAGAAATATATACATAAATATATATTCTCGTACAAGACTAAACAAAAGTATCTTTTTTAGGACAACCAGAGCATTGGTTTGAGGTAAAGTAGAGCAATTGAAAAAGATTTTTTCCCCCCTTTTCCAACAAGTTTAAAAGATATTACATTATAATTGAGGTAAAACATAAAACTTTCAAAATAAATTTTAAGAAATGAAAGTAGTAACTGTTGCTAAGGAAAGTAACATCATATTTTTTAGAGTGGACAATATCTAATCTCGCTCAGCCGTGGCCCATATTATTCTATGTGAAAGTTTGATTTCATGATTACTCATTACATAATGTATTTTTTTAATTCTGTTTTTTCTTTCTTTTTTTTTCTCTTCCGCAAAATGAAATATTAAAAATTTATCAATTTTTGGAAAATGAGTAAGAACATCATAAGGCTTACACATTTGTTCTGATCCATCTAGTCTTTCAAAAGAAATTAATTATTTAAAATCTCTTGCCCTTTCTCGAGGCTATAATCCCTCTATTATTAATAAAGCTTTATATAAATTCAAGAATTCTAAATGTTCTGATACCAAATTGAATGATCACAGTCTCATCCCAGTTGTTTTACCTTTTTATTTATCAGTTTCTTTTAAAATTTCTAAAATTCTCTCACCATTTGGTTTTAAAGTAATTTACAAACCTGTCAACAAAATTAAATTATCTTCTCTTAAAGATCCCATTCCTACTGAAAACCGTTCTGGTATTTATTTAATCTTATGTTCGTTGTGCAATTTAGGTTATATTGGTCAAACTAGAAGACGTGTGAAATATAGAATAAATGAGCACCGTCGAAATGTTCATAATGAAGAGATCTCTAAATCTTCTATTGCTTTCCACTGCTGAGCTCATGGTCATCGTTTTGATTTTTCTAAAACTAACATAATTCCATCTCCGGTCTTCTCTTCCCATTTGAATATCCATGAAGCTTTTTACATATTTAAAAATTCGAAGAATCTTATTAATGATATTTGTTGCACTCCGTTCTTGTCTGATGCTAGGAAATTACTCACATAAGTTCAATTTTCATTTAATATTGATATTTTTTAAATTTTTAGATTTTGTTACATTTTTTAATCTAATTTATTTTTTTATTTTCATAATTCTGATCACACCAGTTTTTATTCATCTTTTATATACTTTTGCTCATCACTTAAAATGGTTTTGTGCATTGCCACTTTGACTGCAGCACTTGTGCCTACTTTGTTCGCCTGACGCACAGTCGTGTATTCTTTTGACTCGAAACAGTTATTGTGAGTTTATTGCCTTTTGTGGTGTTTATTCAAAGTTTTGTAATTATTGCTTTTAAATGTCAATTCCGTCATGTTTTCTTATTATGAAATTAGGTATTGTTCACTCTTAAGGAAAAAAAAATCAAATTTACTTATTTATTATTATTTTGTATATTTAAACCAATTAGAAAAAATTTCTTTTTTCCCCATATCATGTGAAAAATATTTTAAGAAATACAGTAATCATTGCTAAGGAACATGACACAATTACCGCATGCCTTTATGTGGAATAGAGTCCTGCATCGGGTCGGGTTAACAATTTTTTTTTCTCTTGCGGGTCAGGTTGACTGAATATTTTTTCTTGTGGTTTGGGTCAGGTTTAGTTTTTTACGAGTTGGGTCGACTTGAGAACAACTTTAAAAAAAATTCCACAATTGAATGTTAACGAAATTTTTAATTTTCTTCCATTTACACTTGTATATACAGAAAATACAGAGGAAATACTTGTTGTGATTTAATTAAAACTAGAGTGTTGCGGCCATCACATGACTTTCTTCTATATTTTCCTATGCAAATTCACTCAGTAAAAACAATTTATTAAAATCATTGTTTAATAAAATTATTATCCATGATAATGCAGTACGATATCCATATTAGAGAAGTAGTACAACACTAAATATCCAAAAAAAGTTCATTTTATTCTCGATATTACATTTATATATATATATATATATATTTTTTTTTTTTTGTTAAAAATGGGGAAAAAAAAAAGATAACTTTATTTTAAATTATCGCAGATTGATGGTTCAACCATTCATTTTAAAGGTATTGGCGAGCTCTTTTGAAAGATACCCATCATGAATTTTTTTTTTCCCCTTGAGGGGTGACTTCCCCCCCTCCCCCCCAGGGGAGGCAGGCGATGCTCCTACATATACAAAAAAAAAATTTCCAGTTGACCATCTCTATTATAAATAATTCTTGTAAATTTCATAATGATTATTAAAAAATAATTCTTTTTATGCACATTTATACAAAATTGTCATATACCACCATATTAAAAATTTAGAAAAAGCGGAATGGCAACGCAACCTGTTAGACAATTTTTACCAAAAGTTGATGGGCACTAATTTAGGTCAATGTGTAACTACATACCTATTTGTATGAAATTCTGTGCAGTAGTTCCTGAGTTAGTTGCCACAAAATTTTGTCACACACACACAGACGGACAGACAGACATTTTCTAAAAATGGTCAAATCGTGTTCTACAGCTTTCAAAACGTGTAAGTCCATCAAAAACCCAAGGTTCAAATTTTTATGAATCCAATACTGTCTTCTATTGAATATAGAAGAAAGTAAAAAATAATGTAAAATAAACACATAAAGGAAACGAATTCCACCAAGGCAGATTATATTCTTTATCATCTTCTCAATAACAATGAATGCACCAAAACTGAAACCGTAGGAAGCTAATATGCTGATCATGTGAATTTAAAGTGATCGTGAAAAGGCAAATGTTTAACTGCGAATCACATACATGCTACACAAATTATTATAGTGAAGTAAACATTCACTTCGGATAAAAGCAATAAAGAATAATACATCTTTTTAGGTTTTTTTTTTCAGACTATAAGTATTATTATTAAACAATAAATTACGAACGTTTCAATTGAAGTGCATTTTTTCCTTTCTTCTATATCCAATAGGAGAATATATTGAATTTGTAAAAATTTTCAACTTCCGGTTTTTGATGAATTTACACGTTTTGAGAGGTCTAGAACACGATTTTACCATTTTTTAGAAAATGTCTGTCTGTCCGTCTGTCTGTACGTGACAAAAATTTTGTGGCGACTGTATCTCCAGAACTACTGCTCAGAATTGTCTATGAATTTATATGTAGAGACACCTTGACCTAAATTAGTGTCTTAACTTTTGGTGTCAACCGATCAACATAGGTGCTGCTATGCAGCAATTTCTACAATTTAAGGAGAGGCTATATCTCATGTTCTATTGTGTATAATCAAACAAAACTTGATGTGTGAGAAGGTCATTATTCTGATTCAATTTGAATTCTTATTGGCTAACAGGTGGCACTGCTGTACAGCGATCTTCACAGTTTATGGGAAGGCTATATCTCAGGAACTACTGCATAAAATTACAGATAAATTTATGTGTAGATGCACCTTGAGCTAAATTAGTGTCTGTCAACTTTTGGTGTCAATCGCTCAACAGGCGGCGCTGCTATACAGCGATTTTCACAATTTAAGGGAGGCTATATCTCAGGTTCTATTTCGTATAATCAAAGAAAACTTGATATGTGAGAAAGCCATTATGAGACATTATGCTGAATCAATTTGGTTGCTAATTGGCCAATAGGTGGAGCTGCTATACTGCAATTTCCCTTGATAATTGGAAGGCTATATCTCAACTTCTATGGCATGTAACTGGGCGAAACCTGATATGTGAGATAACCATTATAAAATCGCATATTTTGAAATGCTATTTATAGACACTAAAACTGTCTTACTTTGGATATTTAGTGTTAGTTTTCTCTAAGATGAAAATTGCTTGCATTCATCCTGTTAGATAATTTAAAAAGTATTTTTAATAAATTATTTGCACTGTAATATATTATTTGCACTAGTAAAATATAGGAAAATATAGAAGAATGTCTTGTGGTGGCCACAACATACTAGTTTACTCTTGACTTTCACAACTCACATAAATGGTTAAAAATTACCTATTTTTCAGATTTTTAACTTAAATATTTAGTAACTACATTTAAAATTCTTTTTTAAATAATTTACCAACTGTGTGACAATGAAAATTTACCTTATTTTTTAATTTAAAAATGTTTTGTATGATTTTTAGATGAATAAGTAATTTTCATTTAGGTTTCGGGTCAGGTGTGGGTCGTAAAAATTTCTCTACTGCGGGTTCAGATTGGTTTTTGGGTTGATGAAAATTTTTTTGTCGGGTTTGGGCCGCTATTTGGGTTGATATAAAACGTACCTGTCGGGTTCACCCGACCCATACAGGACTCTAATGTGGAAGAACAAAAAAAAAAAAAAAAAAAAAAAAAAAAAGTCCCATTGTCCTAAATTAAATCTTTTTTGTACAGAAATTTATATCTTACTTAGGTGTTGGTGTTTGGGAAAAAAGCCAATTGACTGCTCTAGAGTAGAGGTGAGTTCGGGCTCTATTTTGGCAATCCAAGCCTGCCTGGGCCCGAAACATTTTTGAACTGAGCTCGCCCGAGCCTGATATTGCAAGTGGTATGCTATGCAATGCATACACAATAGTAAAATTAAATACTATTTTTCATTTTCAAATTAATTTTCTTATTATCAATCCTCAATTTAAATAATTATAAATGTTGTTATAACAATTTATAATGTCTGTGTCTCTGTATACATGTATATATTTATATAATATATATGTATAGTGCAGCCCATTGTTTATAACGCACCTATCGGGGGACAAAAAATTGATCCGAATGAGTGATATAATGAGGCCCAATATAACGAAGGAGGAAGGATTACTGTATAACACTCAGGCCTGGATCTAAGGGGGGGGAGGAAGGGGGCACTTGCCCCAGGCAGCGAAGACTGAGGGGCGGCAGCCACCAGGTCCAGCTAGTTTCGCTATTTGTACTATGCTAGACCCGATTTCCAGACCATTTTTCATCGTACACTGCATCGTCTGTAACAAGCTCAGAGCAACCTAACACCCTCCTCTCCTCACACGAAATGTATGACCAAAACAGAGTGAAAACCTGAAAACATAATATTATTTATGAGCACATGACGCGTGTGAATGAGTGAGTATTAAAATCTGAACGAGAACAATATACGTATCTTTGCGGTGCGGTAGGTGAAAGGTGGCATGGCAGCAGCAGTTGACATCCATGTAAAATGAAAAGTATAGGTGAAAAGAGATTCCGCATATAGTAACTGATGTCATTCTATATTTGTCCACTAATTTCTTTCTCAGAGTCTCTACTAAAAATATTAGTTTATTATTAACTAGCCTCCTTCAGCAACAAGCTGGTTCGCTATCCTTGAAAAATCCTACTGTATGAAACCCCTTTAGGTGAAGCCTGCACCACCTTTTTTCCGTTTCTGGACCTACAACAGCTCATTGACATATAGTGCAAATAGCTTTATTGAAAATTTTAATTGTAATAAATTTCCGCACGGTAGTGCCTGCGGCGCCCCCTTTCCGTTTCAGTATCTGAAACAGTCTGTTCGCTTACCATGTGAAAATCTCCATCTTTGAAAATTCTAACTGTAGCAAAGTCCCGCTCGGTGGAGACTGCGGCGCCTTATCCCTGTTTTAGAACTTACAACAGCTTGCTCGCTCATTGTGCAAATATCTTTGAAAACATTAACTGTAGTAAATTTCTGCTCTGTTACGACTAAGGCACCCCTTTACATTTATGATTTGGAACAGTCTATTCGCTCACAGTGTAAAGGAAATTCTGATCTCGCAAATCCCCAACCCGGTGGGGCCTACGGTCTCCTAATCTACTCACAAATAATTTAATCGTAATTGGTGATATTGAATTATTAATATATCAAAGCGCCATCTGGCGACAGAGATTTGCAACATGTACTCTTCAATCCCAATTCAAATAACTTTTTAAATGATATATTACTTATGGAATTGCATTAATTAGAAGATGGGATAGAATAGTAATATAAACATTGTTATAAAAAGAATTGTCTGACTTTTCCGTGGTTTTCTCTGAAACTTGCGTAATTGAGGGCAAAATAATGTTAAAAATCCTTAATAAGAAATGCCAGCGGAATATCGGAATTTGAAAGTCTGCAAAATAAAAAAGAATAAAGGTGTTCCGGGTTTTCTGCGGTTTTCTCTGAAATAGCCTATATCAGTTTAAAAGTTCACAATAAAATTACTGCAAAATATATTTCAAATGATACATTATAAGTAATTTAATCATAATTAGAATTGGATATATTGGAATAAAGGTGTTCTATGTTTTCTGGGATTTGCACTGAAACTCCCGCATGGAATTTAATATCTTATATCAGTTTAAAAATCTCCAATAAAATATATTTCAAATGATGTATTATAAGTAATTTAATCATAATTAGAATTGGAGATATTGTAATTTTAAAATATTAAAGTGTCATTTGGCAGCAGAGATTTGGGATCTCTACTTTTTAATTCCAGTTCAAATAAGTTTTAAAATGGTATATTACTTATAAAATTATGTTAATTAGGAGCTGAGATACAAATATTAATAAATATAAACATTTCTATATAAAAATTTGTATCTGACTTATCCGTGGTTTTCTCCCAAACTTGCCTTATTCCTTGCTGTATATCGCTAAAAATCCTTAGTACGAAATGTGAGCGGAAATTGGAATTCGAAATTCTGTAAAATATAAAGGAATAAAAATGTTATAGGTTTTCTATAGTTTTCTTCGAAAGTTTCGGAGAATGTAAAATTTTCGAGAGATTTATTGATTTCATTGAAGTTCATGAATGCATGGCGAACATAATTTCTAAAAAGTTAGAGGACGATAAGTTGTCCTATCCAATAGGGATTGTCATGGTCAGTCCTACGATAATTCAAATACGTCAGGAGTGTACAGATGCGTCCAAGCCAGAATAATAATAATAATAATAATAAAAATACACTGCTTTTCGCCGTGCATTGCACATTTCCTTAAACTTGTTGGTGTACATGCCTTCTTTCTGCTTCGTGGCTAAATGTCTATGTAGAGTTAGCTGTTCAAAGAATTTACAACTTTTTTGTTAAATGAACTGATAGCCACCCTTAAACATTGTTGTAAAGTGTTAAAAATGCTTAACACTAACGAAAAATGAAACACCAGCAGTATCCTGTTGTATAACGTATCTGAATATTTCAGTGTATCTCTGTAAATCTTATCGCCAAACATTTCATATTCTGCCAAAAAAAAAAAAAAAAACCTCTTTTAGCATCTTAATAACAAATTTCAATTTAATTATAATTTGCGCAGTAACAATCCCTCTCGTAAAACGCAAGACATTGACATTCTTAAGAGTGATCATTTTAAAGAAATTCTGAAGATATTTATGGACGCTGGACGTGATTAGAGGGACAGACAGACAGACTAATTCAAATCATAATCAGTCTTAAGCGTTGATTAAAGTGCAAAACGCTTAAACCATGCGAAACTGCAATTGCAGCAAATTTTAGTCATAATCCTTAATTTATCTAAATATTTTTGTGGGGTCTTTTTTTTTCTAATGTTAATCATACTGTATTTTATAGAAAACAATTTTTGAGCATAGGGATAATAAATGTCCATTTCATTACGATTTGTGCAAAATAAAATGTATTGAAATATGGTTTATAGAAATACCTCTCATAGAACACAATGCTTTGGAATTTTTTTCATGTGTCACTGCACACAGACCAATGGTGGTATTTATTCCATTTTTAATGGGGAACATTCCATAGTAAACTTGAATAACATATATCAGTTTCAGAGAATTTCATGAATATTTAACGGAGATAGAGCACAGACAGACAGATAGACAAATCTATGCCATAAACCATTTTCAATGTTGTTACAAAGTATTAAAAACCCATAAAGAATAATGTCAAAGGGTCAGACATGATGGTCTACGAAAGGAAAAAACTGTTATCGGTTTGAAAATAATCCTAAATAAGTTTGTAATGCTTCAATAGAGCTAAAAGATGGGGACAAATCACCAAGGCAAATTCAGAATTAAAACGTCTACGAAATGAGGCCAGGAATTTTGAATTTATTTTATACTTAGTGATACAGAATCATGTTCTGAAAGTGTTCAACGTTCAACTGTGTTGGTAAAGGAATACAAAAAACTGGCAACTGATATTGTTTTAACGAGATCAAGTGCTTTTATGGAAGGGTTGGAAAATACATTAAAAGATTTCATAATACTGGATTTGACAAATGGTTTAAAAAAAGCTACTGCCATTGCCAAGTTGATGTCATAGATACAACCATTAACCCTAACAAGGGTGCTGTTGGGATAATGAAAACGCAAAATTTTAATTCTCAATTGCAAAAACTGGCCCTGGATTTTTTTTTTTTAAATAAAATTTTGCTTTTATAACACAGTGGAATAATTTCATTTATTTCCTTTCTTCTGATATTGTTGGTGAATTCTGGTGGCATTTCATTTTGAATTGAAAAATGTTCATTCCCCTCAAAGAGTTAAAGAACGTATAGTACCGAACGGAAAAGATGCCAGGCGAATTAGTCGACGACAAGTTGCAGACACTTGAAACAGAAACACTACAACCAACAAGTGCTATATTAGATCGAATTTCAGTCTAAATTAATCACAGACTTGACAAAGTGAAGAAAATAAATTATTTTGTATTTTTGACTGACGAAGCATTGATGAAAATGACTATAATAGATTTTTAAAAATATATATAGACTCAATTTGACTCTTAAATATGTCAAGGGCTTGAATTCAGAAAAACGCTTTTCCGAACATGAAGTTTTCAAAGAACAAAGACCACTTTTATCGATAAATATTTATGAATTACAACCTGTTTCTTTATTGGAAGTTATGATTTGCTAAATGCATTTCCTAACATAAGCATAGTTTTCAGAATTTATGCAACTATGCCTACAACTTCTGTTTCATGTAAAAGAAGCTTCAGAAAAGTGAAACTCACTGAAGATTACGTTCCACAATGTCCCAAGAGCACTTCTCGGAATTGGCAATATTTTCGACTGAGAGTAAAATAGCCAACAATCTCAATTATGACATTTTAACTAAAATAAAGTCGAGGAAAATAAACCTTTAGAATTACGTATAATTTTATAACTAAAAAATTTTGTAAAAGTCTCAGTAGTTTATTTGTTAAAAATTTTTGCTTAGAGGGCGGCAAATTGGAAGTCTTCAACCCCCTTTTAAAAATGTAGATCCGGTACTGATAACACTATGACATATTATGCATCCTGTTGAAAAAAAAAGTTCTATTTAGAAAAAGGAAAGTCAAAGCTACTAAGTTTTGCAAGATTATATTGTGATTTATAACCTATCATGACTATTATGGCATTACTAAAAGTGCTCTCAAAATTGAATAATTTTTTTTTTTTTTTTTACATTTTCCAATTAGTGAAGAATAAAATAAACGGAACTTTTAGCTTGAATCCGAGCCCGCCCGGAGCCCGAAAACTTGTGTGAGATTTGAGCCCGATCGGGCCCGGGCTTACGGGCTCGGGCCGAGCCCGTCTCATCTCTACTCTAGAGTCCTAGGCCTGAGGAGGAGTGCCTTCTGTAGAGGTCTTTCTAAGGGGTCCTAGCCCATATTTACACAAATTCCGGATAAACCACGGAAAATTGTGAACGGCTAGGCCAACGAGTGTGGCCTGGTATCGAACCTGGCACCTCACTTCTACTTCTACCATCTTTCATCACAGAACTACTCGGCCGCTGGTGGGCTATATCTTACTTGGAAACAAAAAATAAGCTGTGATTTCTTTCTTTCTTTCTTTTTTTTTAAATACACTATTTCATTTTTTACACACATTCTTTTGTATTTAAAATTACTACTGAAGAAAGTTATCTGCACGTACAATTTTTTTAAATGCAATTCATTGATTGGTGATTTAGTTTATTTTCTAGATTTAATTTTCTTCTTCTTTTTTTTTTTTTATTATTATTTGTCTAGCAAAAGAAGTAAGTGTAATTTTATTTCTTTCATCTGTTGACATATTGTTTCGATATATACAGTATTCTTTGCCATCGAAATGTCCAGAAGAAGATTGATTGGTTGGATTGAGAGGCAGATGAGATAGAGAAGTTCTTAGTGACATGCTTCGTCATGTAAATAAAATTGCTGATAGCAGTTTTTTTCTTTTTGAAGGATATAATAGCAATTACACAGAAATTTTGAATTTCTGCATTTATTATTTAAATGCTTACTAGCACATACTTATTATGGCATCCATTCGTCTGCTACTAATAAGTTTAGTTTCCTAATTACTCATGTCAAATTTAATCGAATTTAGTGATTACATTGTAACCCTTTTGAAAAAACACCTTTCATAAGCCAAATATTTGTAATTGATAATATTTAGCTACAGGCTCAATGACAAATTTTCTTCCATAAATGGATCAGTATTTCCCACATCCCTCCCTAAGAGTCCACGCCTCTTTTCAACTACTCACTGTATAAGCTATTTCATATTGTTGTGGTAGCCTGGTTGGTAGAAAGTCGATCTCGCAATAGAAAGATTGTGGATTCAATAATCGAGCCAGTTGAAGACCATCATGAACATCAGTCTCTGGTGCATATAAAATCTGTCATGGCTGCAGTGTCCTCCATGCTCAGTGCAAATAATACCTCTGGGGGATACCGAAGCAGGGGAGCCATCCCTTCCGCAGAAGATAGAAATTGTGAGGGCTTGTCTTCGGACTGCCATTGGGGCACTAATTCTAAACCGTCGCCAATTACCCAATATGTACCTGTTAATGTTAATGCGATGTTAAATCAGCTTCCTCGAGCTGTTTCATATCAAGAAACACTAGTTGAATTCTATTACTTATAGATATTTCAAAACCTGTTAGCGATGAAACTAAAATAAAAAATTTGCTTAAAGGATCACTTAGTATCAAAAATTGTTAGTGAGAAATCATTATAACCAAATCACACCTAATCTAATTTAGTCTTTATATAATAGCCATAACATACAATAAACTGCTTTTTTTTTTTTTCGAGCTAAGTCTTGAAAAATCATAATTTTAAGTTTTTGGAGGTGAGAAAGTGACTGTGCATACTTATGAGTCAGTTGTAAGTGCCTGAAATGGAAGAAGGGCGCCTGAAAATTAAACATATAGGCTTGATTGAGGTAGGATAGGAGAAAAAGCAAGTGAACACTGATGATGTTAAATTAGGCAAAACAGATGAGGTAATGTTTTTCAACATCGCAACATAGCTTAGCTAAAAACATCAATGCCACGTAGTGGCCAAAGACTGAAACATACATAAACTAATTTTGCAATTAATAGCATCATGGAATTTATGCATCACACGCTATTCATTAAATTTTACAAGCACATAGTACTTTATTTGCATAATTTGTGTAATTATAGTCATATAATAGCTTTGCATTTACATGTTTATATTCAAAATTTCTATGGATAATTGATTTATTCTGTAATCTTATAACACATGTAAATGCAAACAAATGATATATGAAGTTAGAAATTTGCAATGAGTGAATAAAGGTAAGTAAGTGAAACATGTTTTGAATTATTAAAATCATTAAGGATGCTTGAGAAGGTGCTCACAGATAATAAAAAGTAAAGTAGCCAAAAAGAAAGTATGAATAGTTGTGAGGACGCCATGATAATTAAAAAAATTAGTTTCATTCAGATCCTATCACTAGAACTGAAGCTATTAGCCACTGAGCACCATCAATTTTATTTTAACCACCCTGTATTTATATTTTATTCCTCCTCCTCCACCCCCCCCCCTTTTTTTAAATAAAACTTTGTCGTATACTACTCTATTCATTTTCATATTTCTTTTTACCTACCACTGATATTTTCAGGTTATATTCATTTCCTTGGTTGGCACCCCTTTTTACCTGGCACCTGTGTGCACTGCATGCCTCTGTTTGGAAGAAGTGTTTTAGATTTCTGGTTAAATTCATTCTTTTTTCACATAACTTATGACCATTCATTACGAAGAGCATGGCATCATCCATGTAGGCTGCATAATTGTGTATCTGGCTTGTATTACTATACCATTTTATATGGGAGTGATTGTGTTTAGGTAGTTTTCCTGATTTCAAGTATATTTATTTTCAATACTAGAATTTCAGTTTTTCTGATAGCTAAATTCTTAAAATAAGACTAAAATATGAATTTTATATGACTGTTAAAACTAATTAAAATTAATATTTTTCCATGATGAGAGGATTGGACCACCCTACAATAAGTGGATTTTTCTTTCCCCATACAAAAATCTTTTCTCCTTAAAGTTTCAGGTATTTCTTCATGAATTCATGATTATTCCTACCTATAATACGAGGCAACAAAAAACCGATAGGATTTACATGGGGGAGGGAAAAGAGTAATCTGATTGTGCAGCTTTGAACAACTCCTTAAATGATACTTTCAATGAAATGAATGCGTTATTATCTTAAATATTACGTAAAATTACAGAGAAAAATAAACGTAGATGTTAAAAAACTTATTTTATACATCCATTTTAATAACTAATATTAATTTAATTCATTATTGTTGAGAATATATTTCAGACTTGGGACGTTTTTTCAAAAGTAGAAACAGACATTTTTAATTTTAATTAAAAAATTAAATAATAAAATTAGGTAAAAATACAGAATAAAGATTGAGAATCTCGATTGTTCACTTTTAACTAAGAATTACTTTAAATTTACAGAGACTCTGGATAAATATTTACATTAAATTTACAGAAATTTCAGTGTACGTGTAGCCAATGCATAGTACTCACTGGACTTAAATGCACAGAAGCTTATAGAATCAATGTCCTAATAAATATGGACTGTTACCGTGCAGAAGGAGATTGAATAAAATATTAATTTAAGGTTTGTAATTTATTAGTTAGTGTGTGTATATGTACAACATACAGACATGCATATGGCAATAATATTATGTATAAAAAAGCATAATGATTTCTTGGATAACATTTTTGCTTGATAATGATTTCCTGAAACAGGCTAAATCTACATTTTGTGAATCATTTAAATAGATGCAATTTAATCCAATAAACAATTGTGAAGAATATTTGTTTAAACATTTTACAGGCCAATGTTCCCAATTGGAAACATAAAATTAAAACTTATTTAAAAAATTAAATTGCTCCAATACTGACTTGAAAAAATTAGCAGATTTAAAAGGAGACTTGATTTTTTAAAACAGAAGCAACATTCCTATCATTAGTTGGTAACTGTACAAAAAATCTTAAAAATGATTTTTTTTTTTTTTTTTTTTTTTTTACCGAGTACCACTTAAAAACATGCATTGAAATTTGAAAGTATCCGATGCCTCTGAAAATCAGTTGGTTTATTTTAAGCAGCTCTTATTATCAAAAAGGACATCAAACTTGATAATATTAGTCAGATGATATTAATAATCTATAATATTAATCTTAATAATCTAATAATATTAATAATTATTAATGATAATCAATATTTATGTATACATTTTTTTCCCCATTTAAATGATTAAATACCCCTTAACTAAAACATTATAAGGTAAAATATACAAAAAACTAATGAAAAATATACCTGGATCTAAATTCGGCCTGTAAAAGGTTAATATGTGGTTTATGGTTTGGTATATTACATAATATGTCTAAGTAAATATTAATATGCAATATTTAGTATACATTTTATCCATTTAAAGTATTTGGCAAATGTGTGCATCAAAATTTAATTTAAGTTTTTTTTTTTCTTTTTGATGTTGGTAGAAATCTTCCTATTTTTAAAGCTGTAAAGTTGGCTGTTATGCATAATTTTTACATTAATAGGAATCTTCAATTTGCTATATACACAAGCAGAAATTTGGCCAATAGGCTCCTTCAGAATCATATATGAGGGAAATTTGTGGCCTGATGTGCAACCTGCAAGTGCTACTGTGAACCTCTTTTTTTGACAATAATCACAATATGAAGTCTTTGTTTCTGCAATCTCATTTGTTTGGCTGTAGTGTTCATCAAATGCACTATTGTTCAATTCACATTGCAAATATTGTATGGAGTATAATAATTTTTAGTATGATATGAATGTATCGCTTTTGGGCAAAACTGCTATGGCTTCCATGTAATCTACAGGAAGCTTCTGAATTTCATTTGTTCCTTTCTGCATGGATATGTTGAATCAATTTTCTATCAGTTGATATATATTTCAGAAGCTTTAAAGTTCATTATCAAAGATTTCGCAACTTGCACAAATTCATTACTAAAAATTTTCTTCGTAACTAATAAACCATTTTCTCAATCCTTTTGGATTTACTAAATCTAAATTTTTATCAATCATTTAAATAGTTTCTAAGAAAACCATGTCTCTGCCATATTTTGCCATGTGCGGAATGAGGATTAACCCTCGCTTTCCCAAGATCAAGGCGTTACTGCAGAAAAATTGTTTTCAGGTGCTGCTTGACACGTTTGGCGAAAATCACCAGCACCGCGCCTTTTTGTATCGTTTAGAACAAATCGTCGTGCAACATTCCATTGGTTACGTTTGCTATCTCTGGCGAATTAGCGCATTTTTCGAATGAGGCGGTCTTTAAATTTCAACTACAAAATGGGGTCAAAATGACCCCATCTTGGGAAAGCGAGGGTTAACAGTGGACGTTAATTTTCATGGAGATGAGGATAAATGAGATAGGTTTCTCATCTCAAAAAACCCCTTAATGCTAAGATTTTATCAAAATCGGTAGAGCCATTTTTTAGAAAACTGCCGTAATTTTGCAGCGGGCGTAGTGAGTGTTAACTGTGAACGTTAACTTTCCTCAAGATAAGGGAAATTCAATTTGAGTTGTCATCTAAAAAATTTCAAACCTTAAATATTTATCAAAATCTTTCGAGCAGTTTCCAAGAAAACCAAATTCCAACCATATTTTGCCCCGTTGGAGTGATAGTTAACACTGTAGGGAATACTAACTTTCCTGGAGCTGAGGATATGTCAGATAGATTTCTCATTAAATAAATAAATTTTTAAAAATCTATGTTTATATTAAAGTTGTTCGATTTATTTTTGATAAATCCAAGTTTCTGCCATATTTTGCAATGGACGGAAAAGAGTTAACAATGAATGTTAATTTTCGTGAAAAAGAGGATAAGTCAGATGGATTTGTCATCTCAAGAATCCCTAAGTTTTTATCAAAATCGTTAGAGCCATTTTCTGGACAACCAACTTTCAACCATATTTTTCATCGGGAGGAATAAGGGTTAACAGTGAAAGCTAATTTTCCAGAAGATGAAATAAATAATATGGGTTTCTAGTCTCAAAGCAGCCTTATATTTAAGTTTTTATCAAAATCAATTTAATCATCCTCGTGATTGAGAAATCTTGGAATAAACCCGATTTCTGACACATTTTTCAACGGTTGGAATGAGGATTAAGAAATGAACGCCTATTTTCTTGACTTTGAGTCCAGGCATGTGACTTTTCAGCGGTTCCGCGAAATTAATTTCTTCCGCTTTTAAAGTCGCGGATATCGTTCGTAAAAAAAAAAAAAAAAAAAAAAAAAAAGGAAACCCCCCGTTAACGATTGACGATCAAATGCTGTAAGAAAGCCTCCCGATTCCCATTCTTTCTCCATCCACAACATAGATATTAATATTCATTTTCAACTTGCTTTGTGAGATTCTAGAACCTATAAAGAATTAGAATTGTTATATATTTATTGCTCATGTATCATTTTTTGTTTTTGTAATTATTGATGTAATAACCCCTCCCCACTTTTCTTATCTCCAACTAGTGATCGGCGATTAAATGTTCTGCAGATGTCTTTTGTTTTTCGATCTTTCTCCATCCGCAACATAAATTACAATATTCATTTTAAACTTGCTTTATTAGATTATAGAAGTAAAATTTAAATAATTTCTTACTCTATTTTTTTACTCCCCCCCCCCCTTTCCCCATCTCCAGATAGTCATCGATAATCAATTCTAGAAATAATAAAGAGAAATGCTCAGTATTTCTTACATATATAATTACTTTTAGACTTTATTACTGAACTTGATGAATCTATTTATTTTTCTTCAATTAAATTAAATGTTTATATTTCATATCTATACAAAAATGTGTGAACAAGGGGAAAAATGAGGAATGAATTTTTCAGGTAGGAAATTTTTTTCTAAACCAATTAAAGAAAATTAATATTCAGTTGGCTTTATGCATGTTTGAAACTGATAATGAGCTATACTGTTATTATTATTATTTTTTTTTATATGTATGATTAATGTACATACATAAGAATTATATTGTATATTTATTTGAAAAATTTGTTTTTCCGTTGACATGGAATTTTAATAAGGATTGGATACATGGATAAAAAAGATATTGCGATTAAAAATAATAATAATAATAATTAAAAAATCCTGAAAATGTTTAATGTAGATAAAAGCTATATATAAAACTGTTTAGGCAGTCAATTTATTGAAAGTGACGTTATCAATGTTCATCCAATCAAACAACCATGTTAGCGAAAATTTTCAGCTAATTTCTGATTTTAGCAATCACATATCTGGAGTCGGAATCAGGTGCGTTTGTCATCTCAAGAAATCTTTAACCGAAAGTTTTTACCAAAATTAGATTCATTTCTAAGAGAACCAGGTTTTTGTCATATTTTGCAGAATGTAGAAGTGAGGGTTAATAGAGAACACTAATTTTCCTTAAGATGTAGATAAGTCAGATGGGTTTGTCTTAAAAAAATATTAAAGCCTGATGAGGTTTTAGTAAAATCGTCAAATCCATTTCTTGTTAAGCCCAAAGTCAACCATATTTTTCAACAAGCGACTAAGGTGTTAGCAGCGAATACAAATTTTCCACAAGAGGAGGATAAACTCAATCGACCCCCCTCCCCCCTATAAAACCCTTAACCTCAACCTTTCCTCAAAGTCATTAGATCTATTTTGAGTAAACCCGATTTCTTCCATATTTTACAACAGGAAGATATAGGTTAACAACAAAAGCAAATTTTCCTAATATGAGAATGAATCTAATGGATTTTTCACTGGGACAAAACACCATTAACCCTAAACTTTCTTCAAAATCGCTATATTTATTTTCGAGTAAACGCAATTCCTGCCATATTTTGCAGCCGCTGGATATAGGGTTAACAGCGAACGCAAGATTTCCTGAAAATGAGGATAATTAATTTTTCATCCCAAACAACTCTTTACCCCCAACATTCATCAAAATCTTGTATTCATTTCCAAGTAAACTCAATTTCTGCCATATTTTTTAACTTACAGATAAAGGGTTAACAGCAAACCCAAATTTTCATGAAGATGGGGATAAATTTAATCGATGTTTTACCCCCCAAAACACTTAACGCCAAACGTTCATGTAAACAAAATCGTTATATATGTATTGATTTTCAGGAAAAGCCAATTTATGCAATATTTTGCAAACGACAATTAAGAGGTTAACAGTAAACGCTAATTTTCTTGAATATAAAGATCAATACAAAAAACCCTTAACGGGTTAAAAGTTTGTGACGCAGCACTGTACTTTATGGCTATAAGAATTAGAAATACGGGTCTTAAAAATAATGATATCAAATTTTCAGCGACGCTTTGATATTAATTAAATTATACATAGATTTTCTTATTTGAATTTGCTTTTTCCTTTTATTTATATTTACAGTGTAAACGTTATTTTCAACATAAAATAATATATAGCATTTACTCATTGATACCTTTCCATTCACATCTCTTATACTATGAAAGCATGTGTTTTAAAAGAAATTATATGAAATTCCAGTAACGCAGTGGTGTTACATTAAGTGATTTGTTTTTAAATTTCTCTGCAATTATTTTGTTTTGCATATTAAAGTATATGTGCACATTGAAATATTGCTTTTAATTTTCAAATACGCTGTCAAATATATCACTTTCATTAAGCTTATATTATGTACTGAAATATATTTATTTCAATGAATTATTCTATCTTTTGCGTCACGCCATCCAAAACTGAAAAAAATTTCACAGTTTTTTTCTTTGCATCACGATATCTATTTGCATGCATTTTCAATTTATTTGGATGAAATGACACAAAGTAAACATTTCCATATATTTTACTTACAGTTTTGGATGGCGTGACGCAAAAGATAGAATAATTCATTGAAATAAATATATTTCAGTACATAATATAAGCTTAATGAAAGTGATATATTTGACAGCGTATTTGAAAATTAAAAGCAATATTTCAATGTGCACATATACTTTAATATGCAAAACAAAATAATTGCAGAGAAATTTAAAAACAAATCACTTAATGTAACACCACTGCGTTACTGGAATTTCATATAATTTCTTTTAAAACACATGCTTTCATAGTATAAGAGATGTGAATGGAAAGGTATCAATGAGTAAATGCTATATATTATTTTATGTTGAAAATAACGGTTACACTGTAAATATAAATAAAAGGAAAAAGCAAATTCAAATAAGAAAATCTATGTATAATTTAATTAATATCAAAGCGTTGCTGAAAATTTGATATCATTATTTTTAAGACCCGTATTTCTAATTCTTATAGCCATAAAGTACAGTGCTGCGTCACAAACTTTTAACCCGTTAAGGGTTTTTTGTATTGATATCATTACTTTTTAGGGGTTAATGATCAAAACGTAAAATTAAAGGAGCATGGTAATGAGTTATAACACTGTATTAAAAGTGTTGTTTTATAGGTCATACTCGAACAAAATAACAAACTAAATAAAATTTCAAAATTTTATAAAAAGTGATAAAAAAGATGGACACATGCAACATTACAAAGGCATAATATAGTACATTTTAAAAATGACAAAAATTTCTTATTTATATTTATTTCTTATTATAATTTTTTAGGTATAGATTTGATTTAAAAGAGAAAAATAAATAATAATAGAAAAATCTTTAAAAAGTGAAAATTTTATACTGGTAAATATTTAAGTAGTATAGTTTGTTATGAATTTAATTTTAAAAAAATCTTAATCTATTCAAAATTTTATTATAGCTTAACATTTTGTAATTTATATATTATATATACTAGAAACTTAATGAGCAAATTAATTATTTTCAAATTCTGTTTTAAGAATTTTTTCAATCCGTAGTTTAAGTGATTTATCACCTAATTTTGAAAAAATTACAAATATTTGCATATGATTATCATATTATTTGTCATTTTTATGAAAATAAAGGAAAAATTTTTTGTTGTTGCAATCACCTTTTAAAATAGAACCAATTTTGAAAGTTAACAACGTATCAGCATGAAAACAATGTAAATACAAAGAATATTTTTGATAAACAAATGTCATATAAAGTACAAGTATCTAAATAAATAACTCATTTAATATATATATTAAAAAAAGAAAAATATTTTTATTTTTATTTTTTGTGTTTACTTTTGACGCTTTCCGATAGATGGAGCCAAAACGATTTTTTGATATTCAGTATTTCAGATGGAAGAGAAGAAATTCGTCCGCGAAACTGCCGCATCACGGTATTTTCGGAGTAAAAAATAGTTCGATTTTTAAACTGAGTTATAAAAAAAACAAGAGTTTTCCTAGGGAAAAGGGAGATGTCAGGCACATCAGATAAAAGCGATTAATATCATATATAAGTTAAACTAAATTCGCTCGATCCATATTCGAGAAAAAATTCTTACACATATAGTCCGTCCATTTATAACTTAAATGAGCCAATTCATATCTCGAAATATATTGCACGCAGAAATGTAGCGATTTCAGGGTAGGATCAGACAGAAGGTGAAAGTCTATTTTGAAAATATCAGAACATAACCTCCCATATTTCCTGAGATATTAAGTGTCGGCTTTCAGCGGTTTCTTTGATCTTAAAATTCCTGTATATATAAGTGTCGCAGTTTTCGTTCGTTTTTCCGTTTCCGCTGAGTGTCGTGGCGTTCGTTTGTTTTTGCGCTTGCGTCACTAGAAAAAACTGCCGTTTTTCATGATAAGTCTAATTCATTTTTCACCCCCAAACAACCTTTAACTCCAAACTTCCATCAAAGTTGTTTAATACATTTCCAAGTAAACATAATTTCTGTGATAATTTGCAACCGGTTGATAAAGGGTTAAGAGCGAGAGGGAATTTTTCAGCAGATGGGAATAAGTGTAACAGACTTTGCAATCCAGAAAACACTTAATTCCAAACTTTCATCAAAATCGTTATATACATTTCCAAGCAAACCCATTTCTGCCATATTGTTGCAGCCGATGAATAAAGGGTTAACTTCGAACGCGAATTTTCTGAAGATTAAGTTCCATCGATTTAGCAAAAAAAAAAAAAAAAAACACTTAACCTCAAACTGATATCAAAATCGTTATATCCATTTCCGAGTAAACCCAATTTTTGCGATATGTTGCAACCGGCGAATAAAGGATTAACATCGAATGAAAATTTTTCTGAAGATGAGGATAAGCTCTTTTTTTTTTTTTTCCCAAGCATTCATCAAAATTGTTAGAGCTGTTTTCAAGACCCCAAGATAAATATACACTAAGCTACCAAAAAAAAAAAAAAAAAAAAATGCCGCACTGCAGAAAAAATGGCTTATACCTATTTTATTTGTAATAGCTTTAAAATTAATGTTTGAAACAAATAAAACTGCCTTGTTTGCATAATACCAAAGGGATAAAATGATAGCTATGTACATTTTCGATTTAATAATTCGCTTTATTGCACTCTACGAAGTACTTTTTAAAAATTTGCATAAAACTTTCTTTTTGAACATAATGCAATAACCATACACTTTGTGTTCTATTATGATTTATTATTTGAAATAAACAAGTTATATTTTAATATATGAAATAAAACTATTTATTTTTTAGATCTAAGCTATTTTTTATTAAAAATATGTATTCTGCATTGGGTTAATTCCATCTTTATATGGAATTACTGTTTTAATGCGCAATGGCATAGTTTTACACAGTGTTTTAATATAAATCTCAGAAATTTCAATGTGCCAAATATCACAAATAATTTTTTCTAGTTCTGGCAGAGTTATAGGCTGCAAATTTCGAATCCTCTCCCCTCTCTCCCGCTTTTTTTATAGACGAAACATTTTCGAGCGGATCGCGATTAGGACTATTTCCCTGTCTGGTAAAGAAGAAATTCTACTATATACTTTGGGGGGATTTAACTTAAAGTGAAAAAAGTTATGATTATTTACAGAATTATAGGTTCTCATGGGAATGGTTAGGAAATTTTGACAGTTTGAAGTGAATAAACTTACCACAGATGCCGTGTAGTAAGGTGCATTATCATTTTTAAATGCTGTTTTGTCTGAAATGTCCAAGATACCTCCAAAATAGTCGGTCAGGCACCACTTTTATGAAGATTGTGTTTTATTTCGAGTTAATTGATCCCTTGAGCATAAAAATTTGTCCGACTGTTTGAAAAGTTATGCACCTCCGTACCATATTGTACGGAGAATGTGTCACTATTTTAAAAGTGCGATTTTCATTAAGTCGGTCATATTTTCGTTCTCAGATCTGCTTGTTTTCTTTAGCTCGAAATAAGTTAAACTTGACTCATCAAAGAGAACCAGTTCAGCCCAATAATTAACTAATCATTTTTTAATTTTTTTAGCCTACTGAGGTCTTGCTTTCCTATATCTCTTCACTAAGAATGGAATTTTTTCAAATTTTATGTCATTTAAACCTGCTTTGTTTAATAGTTGCTGTACTGTAGTTAAAGAAATTATGCTGCTAAACACTTTTTCTGAATCTCTTTTTTGTCCTAAATGTAATACAAACCGATTTTATAAGCAATGGCTTTTTAACTTACGGTCATATCGCTTGGATGAGCAACATGGCCGCCTAAAGCCAAATTTCCAATTTAAACAACCAAAAAATTCTTGCTAAAAACCCTTTTACCAATATTTTCATTAACATTTAATTATTTTGTCATCTCATGTATTAAAATATTTTTTGATTTTCACTCAAAAATTTATACTTTTTGTGGCATCGTTAACTGCTTTATTCTTACCATTTTTGAAATAATTTCTGAAATTACAGTTTTACCGACAATTGCATTTTGTTTTTAACACTGGACTCAAAGCTGAAGTGTATGTGGAGGACAACATAATAAAATCTGTTCGAAAATTTGCTTTTTAAACGATAAAATTGGCGGTTGTAGAAGGCGAAAAGGAAAATATCCAATTCCAAGTGCGGCTTTTTTTTTTTTTTTTTTTTAATCGCTTAGTGTATATATACTTATATAATGAATCACGTGATTAACTCTTTAAAAAAAGAAGGATGTACATGAACAAAAGAATCATAGGTCAAAGATAGTGTTCGAAGTTTCATCCGCCGACTATAATGCAAAAAATTGTTCGTGTACGCTTATTATTAAAACGAATATAAGTATAAGCCTACGTGGCGCCTTTTTGTTTTTGACGTTTATATGTATGCCTCCCCGTCTGGAAAGTATTTCCGACCTTTGCATTGCTTTTTAATTCTGAATCATTAGGATGTCCTCTATTTCTCCTAGATGTTTTGAAACGTGGTACTGAAACATCGAGTATATGTTCTATTGTAAATTACAGTCTTAAAATTAAGAAAATTTGCATTAGTGTGCGTTAATGTTTAATTAATTAAATATATTAAAATTTCTTCAAAAGTACTATATTTTAAAAGTAAAATTCAAGATTTTTAATTTTATTGGAAAATTTTTTAAATATTCCATCTTTGCTAAATTTATACTAAATCTTATAAAAAGTATGGTGAAAAAGTATAGTTTTTGGCTTTAAATAGGTCTATGGATTCACTTCTGTTTCCGTTTTATTCAATCTTTTCGCGCCGACTGTCACACATTCGTGCAAGCAAGAAACGCACTCACTTTCCGGCCTGCGCGGCGTGCCAAAGCGTTTTCTCGTTGACCCCCGGGCATCACACATTTGTACTACAGGGTCTACAGCAGTGTTGCCAGATTTGGGGACTTTTTTATTCAACCCCCGCCGCTAAATTTTAATTGTAACGGTTGCCTAAGCACATCGAAAGATAAACGTCTATTATGTATAGCAAATATCACTTCTCAAAATTATTGGTGAGAGTTGAATAAAAAAGTCCCCAAATCTGGCAACACTGGTCTACAGTTCCTGGAACATTTTCAAAACTGTAATTTTTTCCACAAAATGGCATTGTATGTTCTTAGGGTTTGAGTGCGCGTTTACGCTCTCCCGTCGCATCGCGAAAGGGTTAAACTTTAAAACCCAGTTTTAAATTTTACATTGTATGCACAAAAAGGGGAGAAATTTTAAAATTATTAAAATTGGAACATTTTAAAAATATTTACTAAATATTCTGTAATATATGTAGTAGAATTTCGTAGTTGTTCAACAGCGAAATCTTGCAGTTTTGATAATCTTGCAGTTATCTTGATAATATCGCTTTATAATTTGTTCAGACTGTTTGATACTTTAATAATCTTGTAGTTTTGAAATTATAATAACGTAATCATGATAGGAAAGACTAAATATGCGAAAATGCTTCACTTTATTTATTATTTTTCACTTTAAAAATCCTGGTCACAGAGAAGGACGGATTCTGGTGTAGGGTGATCAGCCGTTCTCATTTTCTGAGGACTGTCCTCAGATGCCTTCAAAAAGTCCCATGTCCACATTTGTCCTCCTTTTTAGACTTTTGTTCTCATTTGTCTTCATTTTTTTGGGGGTATTTTTTTCTTTTTTTCTTTTTTTTTTTTTTCATGAAACATACAATTCCTCTTGTAAAATTTAATTGTTAAAAATCTATCATTCCTACCCTCCAAATTCTTAAAAGGAAAGACAAATATAGATCAAACTTTAAAATCTTCGAGTCTGAGTATCTCTTCTTTGTCCATACCTGCCAGTGTCCATGAATATCTATCACTATTTATGATAGCCATGCTAGAAGTAACAAGAAATATTCATTTTTAAATCATTAATTTTATTACATAGAAAACATTTATTTTTGTACTGAAAGATGTTAGTCTTTGCGAGAGAGTACTTTAAAATATAAAGATTAAAAAAAAAAAAAAAAAAAGCTGAATTTAAATTAAGAGTTTAACCCTTTGAGTACTGAATTATTTCAAAACTTTTATGCCCATGGGACGGATTTAATTTGTCGCTATATGGAATGATTTTGAATTTTTCACAGTAAGTTCCGCCTGTGGGCGTTATTCTCCCATGCTACAATATTTCAGAACATAATTTTTTGTATTCACATTTATATTACAAATAGATATACATTATAATTTTATTCTTTCTAATCAAAGTATTTGTATCCATAGTATATTTCATTGTAAAATTGTGAATATTAATTATATATTTAAGAAAAAAAAATAGCATACAAATCTTAAAAGAAACGCCCACTGGTGGAGTTACAGATTTTCAAATGGTGTGAATCTACGTCAGCGGTCGCGAAAGTGTTAATATGTAAAAGTAATACATTTTATTTGGGATATACTTATATTGATGATATAAGTATGGTTGTAAGATATCATAAAAAACGCTAGGAAAGTGTTTGCGATCAATGCCCAATGGCGGGGGTGCCGCAAACATTAACGCTTACTTCTTAAATTCAGAGAACGATTCAGACTCGTCCACCGTAACTTCTCCCAAGTAAGCAGATGACGAGTCTCACTCGTCAAATGTACCCAAAGGGTTAAATAAAAAAGGAAATAAAAAAATTTAACATTAAGCTGGTAGCTAGTTTATCGCTAATTAGGTTTTATAACATTTTATATGGAAAACCAAATTTTATAAGATTGAAAATTAAGCAAGCCAGGGATAATAACTGAGCATTGATATTATGCCACAACAGCGCTCTATTAAATTATCTTGAAATTTCTTGCTTTTAGGTCAGTGAATAATAACAATTGTAGGTCAACATCTTTATTCATTTGGTAGAACACCATAAGATCAGAGTTCAAATCATATTCCCGATCTAATCAGTTTTTGATATTGTTTACATTAATTTGCCCTTTTCCTTCTAAAATATGTTACAGTCGGCTGCAAAATTATTCGAGCGCTAGCAGTAACTCCTATGTAAAAAATGTACAATTAATACTGTTTTGTTAGATAAATCTTTATCTAATCATGTTCTTAGACTGACTAAGAACATGATTCGACAAGGATTTATTTAACAAAACAGTATTAAGTGTACTTTTTATACATAGGAATTATTGCTAGCGCTTGAATAATTTTGCTGTCGACTGTATGTTGGCATGTCTATGGATCAACCCTGGGGGTGAATCCTAGACCGTCGATAAATGCCCTTTGTGTAGCTCTAGTGCGACGTAAAACACTATCTCTACCAAAATTGATCTGACATTACAAGAATGAGCAAGCGTCTCGAAAAGAATTGCCAAATTTTCGCCAGTGTAGATTTACTACTTTTATCAGGAAACTGTATCCCAGTGTTCCAAATTCGCGTCGAGACTAGAATAGTCTTTATCCACGTCATAAAACGCTTCACACGTGACCATTGCAGCCTTACAAACACACTTATCCACAGTTCATCCTAAAAATATCCCTTTCATCCATATTACATTCTAAAGATGCCTATTTCATCCTCAAGATGTCCATCCTTAAGATGTCCTGGAAAGAAGATGTGTTTGTTGAGAGGGAAAATTGCAAAATTATAATTTTTATTTTTGTACTATATGGGGAAAGGTTTGTTTGTACATATTTTATATTTACCTATATATATAAAAAAAAAAATCTAATACTTACTTAAACAGGCAGAAAAAACTTCATAATTTATTGCTGGGAATAATGTAAATTCTTAATTTTTCTCTCATTAATTTACGTAAGTAGAATAAAAATGATATTGAAAAAGAAGTGAAATTAAATGTAAATATTATGTATTAGTACCTTCCCATCAAAGTTGCTAAAGTTCCCAAGGCCGTAGGCAAGGGGGGGGGGGCCCGACGGGCCCAAGCCCCCCCCCCCCCCCCCCCCGAAATAAATGATGAAAGACTGATTTCGAGTAGTATGTATCAGGCAAACATTGCTGTCTTGAAAAAAAAAAGTACTATAAAACAATTTAATAAAACCTATTAATTTAATTAAATTTCCCATTACATTCTTACTTCTCTATATTTAAGCTCTAGAGTGCCGTAAAACCCATTCAACCTTAATCTCGCTATATTTATTAGCTTAATTTCATCCACCTTCTTGTCAAAGCTATAATGGACTGTCCAACGTCATGAATTCAATCTTTCTACTTTCTTCTGTATTTAATAGAAGAAAGTATTCGATTCAAAAAAAAAAATTTGATTTCCAGTTTTCGATGGATTTACATGTTTTGAGAGATCCAGAACATGATTTGACCATTTTTAGAAAATGTCTATCTGTGTGCGACAAATATTTTGTTCCAATTGTATCTCAGGAACTACTGCACTGCACAGAATTACATATACATTTATATACAGCTGCACCATGAAATAAATTAGTGCCTAACACTTTTTTGGTGAAAATCGTCCAACAGGTGGCGTTGCTGTCTGAATTTTTCTCAGTTTTTAACTTGGCGGTATAGTACAAAATTTCTTATAAATGTACACAATAAGAATTATTTATCATAATAATAATAAAGTGGGCAAAAAATTTTGGACACATAGGAGCAACGCTTCTCCCTGGGGATGAAGTCCACCCCCCGGAGGGGGACAGTTAATCGATATGGGTATCTTTTAAAAGAACTCGTCAGTATTTTTACGACTAACAGTTGAACTATTAATGTATGATTAATTTGAATCTAAGTTTTCCTTTTTTTTCCTCATTTTTAACAAAACGAAAAAGGGCAAAAAACATTTTTAAAGATATTATTAGTGAACATAAAATTGACTTTCTTTGGACATTAAGTGTTACATTTCTATCAGAAACAAATCTCTGCATTCATCATGGAAATTAATTTTAATAAATAAAAGTTTTAATAAAATGATTGGTACTGAGTGAATTTGTATAGGAAAATATAGACGAAGGATTTGTGTGCAAGGCCTGATTAAAGCAGGGGCATGTAAGACATCTGAATAGCAGGGGCCATATAACTCGCCCTGAAAATGCCATTTAGCCTTTTATGCCCTAAAAATGGTATCATATAGTGCAAATTCTGACATATTACTCCCATAAACAGGTATATATGTACCTGTGTTTATTGGTGCACAGTGCGAGGAGAAGGCGGGCTCACGAAACTATGAGTGCCCCGGGTCTCGCATGAAGTTAATCAGGGTCTTTTTGTGTAGGGTCTGATTAACTTCGTGTGAAGCCCGGGGTAAACACACTTTCGTGGGCTCCAACCCCACCATACGTACTGTGCAGGAATCAACAAAAGTACATTATATACCTGTATATGAAACTAAAATAACAAAATTTTGCATTTTATGATACCACTTTTATCATTTTTAGAGGCAAAAGGGCATTTTCAGGGCCAGTTTTAGGGCTCTTTGCTACTCAGGGCCCGGGGCACCATTTGCCCCTGTGTTAATCAGGCCCTTGTTTGCGTGTGCGTATGTTTTTTTTTTTCGTTGGGTATGCATATTATTATATCATATTCGATGACCTTGTATTAGAAATGTGATGGGCCCCTCCCGAAAAAAAATCCTGGCTACGGCCTTGAAAGTTCCCAAAGTCCCTGGTTTAAACCACAAAATTTCTAGGTTTATTCCCCTGAATCAAAATTCTCGGCAGAGACATGCCATCATAATTTTCATCCTCCACGAAAGGAATGACTCATCCCCTTCAGTGATCCCATCAAGCAGATATACTAAGTAGTATACATTGTTATACTAGTAAACATTTGAAACACTGAAGTTGTATTTAAGCACAATTTTTCATTGAAATATAAATAAAACTGTAAAAACATCGTTTAATTGCCTAAAAACTACTTAATTACTTTAATTAATTACTTTAATCAACCATTCGTTAGCTTAAACACTCATGTCATTAAACATTTTACATATCTGAATTATATTATAGCACCATTTTTCATAAAAACTACTAATAAAACATCAAAAAGTGACTTATTTCCCTGAAAATTCATTAATTTCCTTAATTATCATTAATTAAAGCTAATAAACAACACTTGAACACCTGAAAAATACTTAAGTATCTTAATTAAGCATAACTGACATCAAAAAAACAAAAAAACAAAATAACATTTAGTAGGTAAGAAAGGCCCAAGGTTCTACTCTGACTTAAAATTCACTAATTAATTTTTTTTAATTAAATTTCCTCATTAACACCTTCGTCATCCTTTACGATACTGTCAGAGGGGGGTGTCAAGGTCAACGCCAAGTCATATAGGCCCTCAGGGGGTGGTGTGACACCCGCACGGCTTGCCGGTGCCGCAGTGCCACCCCCTGCTGGGCTAGAACCGGTGTTTCTTACCTACTACAAATGTTATACTAGTACTAGTAGAGTACGGATTCCCTATACTGGCTATGGAGAAAAATTCCCGAAACATCACTGCGGTTTCTTCGCCTTCTTTTGGCGGTAATCGCTTTCTTGGCAACTGGTTCTCGGGATTTGGCATGTTTTAAATGGTTTGTTCCTCTTACCACCAAAACTCCAAAGAAAATTCAAAGAGAACAGCTTTCAATCAATAACCAGGATTAGATTACTTGCTTTCCCTTTCAGCATTTCAGCCAGTGTAGGTTGTGATTTATGTTTAATTTACACCCAATCGAAATATAAAACAGCGATAACAAGGTGGAGGAAACTTGCCTTGGTGGAAGTGGAATGTCGGTTTGGCGGTAGAAAAGTCGGTTTGGCGAATGAATTGGTTGTATGGTGGGGATGTGATGTTCGAAAGCAAAAAGGTTACTAGACCGGGGTCTACTCTAATACCTCGTCGAAGGGTGAACCCAGAGGTATAATGGGCGGATGGGAATATGGCGGACATTGCGGCCACGAGAAATTTTACGTGCACCAGCCGCCATTAATGTACACGAGTTTTCGGCCGAACTTGAAATTTTCCAGTTACGCGCTTTACCGATTAGGCTACCGCGGCCCTTGTATTTTAAAGGAAAATATTTGTATCGAACGGGGAAATTCACGGACAAATGGAAAATCAGAAATAAAATATAGTGGTCGGTTGGTTGGGTTTTACGTCGTACTAGTGCTGCTCTATTGTTAAATATAGTGGAAAATAGGAGACGATTTAGCCTCAAACCCCAAAAACGGGGGGAATGAGTGTTTAGGATTTTCGTCGCATTTGTGTTACGCTATGGGTAATGGCGGTCTGAGACACACACCTAAGGGTGGTCCGGAGACATACCCTCATAATTTAGATCCTCCTAGGAGAGGATGACTTCTCCGCTTCGAGGAAATCCAGAAATATAATTTGGATGGGAACATGGAGGGCATTGTAGCCACGACCACAAAAAAGGATAAGGTCCATTTGTTTGATGGGCTTCCCCTAGTAATTCCTTTATCTTTGGATGATCCATCTTTATTGGTGATATCCAGACCATCGTCAATAACTTACCTTGCAGTTCTACAGTAAACTGAGCCGCAATAGTCTGGTCGGTAGAGCGCCGAGCTTGTAATTGGAAGATTGCCAGTTCGATACTCGAGCTGGTCGAAGACTGTCACTGTCGTGTGCATCGATCTGGTCTACTTGTAGAGTATAGATTCTCTATACTGGCTATGGAGGAAAATTCCCGAAACATCACTGCGGTTTCTGCACCTTCTTTTAGTGATAATCACTTTCTTGGCAACTGGTTCTTTGGATTTTGCCTGTTTTACATGATTTGTTCCTCTTACCACCAAAACTCCAAAGAAAAGTCAAACAGAACAGCTTTCAATCAATAACCAGGATTAGATTACATGCTTTGCATTTCAGCATTTCAGCTAATGTAGATTGTGGTTTATGTTTAATTTACACCCAATCTAAATATTAAACAGCGATAACGAAGGTGGAGGAAACTCGCCCTGGTGGAAGTGGAATGTCGTTTTGGCGGTAGAAAAGTCGGTTTCGCGAATAAATTGGTGCTATGGTGGGAATGTAATGTTCGAAAGCAAAAAGGTTACTAGTCCGGATTCTACTCTAATATCTCGTCGATGGTCGTGTGCTTTAATGGTGGCTGGTGCACGTAAAATTCGTGGCCGCAATGTCCTCCGTGTTCTCATCTAAAACAATACGTTTGGGCGGGGGGGGGGGGAGGGGAGGGTCACCGAAGTTGGGGAGCCATCCCTTCCGTGGAGGATAAAAATGGACTTTATCAGAGTGGCGTCATGAAACCTTTCGCACGTGATCACTGAAGAGAAAACTGCTAAGTCTCATTTTTATGTTTGTTATTCTATGGGCAAATGATTGTAGGTTTGTTGGTTGGGTGTAACGTCGCACTAGCACTGCACAATGGAAATTATTGTATTCCGTAGGGAAATGGTTGTATTTTGTGGGGAATTTCACAGGGAAATGCAGAATAAGAAATCAGCTGAGGCGGAAAACAAATGATGATATAACTTCGAACCCCAAAAATCCGATAGGGTACATTGTGATGGCATCTCTTCGGACCATCCTTAGGGTTGAGTTCCAGGTCGTCGCCAATCGTCCAAAACGCAGCTCTAATATGGCGTGGAACCCACTCAACTCTACCTAATGCAACGTTAATCCAAAAATCAACCAACCATCAACTTTAATTTACGAAGCAGAATATATGAAAAGACATATATGCGTAGAGGAAGACTGCTCAATAAACAACTCTGAAAAATATATGTTCAAATATGTTAAACTAGGATGAAATAGTCGCTGTAAGAACAGCTTTTAAGTTTTGTTCGGAATCGTAAAATATAACGTAAGGCTTTTATATTTCTAAATGTTCTTGTAAACTTTGTATTTATCTGATAATTCCGAGTAGGTTTCTGTTAAACTTTTGAAGGTTAAATTAGTCCATACAGAAATAAATTAAAAATCCTGTTATTAGCTTAAACTAAGTACTTTTTCTATTGAATGTGGTTTTGTTATTAAAACTCCTGAAAACTTTTAAAACAGGTTAAAAGTGAACATAAATTATTAAAAATGAATCTATTGCAGAGAACTTGATGATAATAACAGTCCCTTCGATTATGACAAAGCTTATTTTCGGATATATCTTAAGAGGTTTATTTATGAATTATTGCAGCTGCATTTTACTTAAATTTGTTCATTTTTGGTCAAAAAAGTAAGATTAATATGCCCCTCTGAAATTTAAATGTCTTCCATGCTTCGGTTGATTTTAAATTGCCTAAATTTAAATAAGAAGCTTCATGATAGTTTTTAGCGGTGGGAATTTTTAAATAGCTTTAACATCAAACTATAGCGCACTTTAAATACGCTGGGTACAAACATCAAAAAGTAGTTAACTAAGAAGTGCTGTATATGTTTCAACATAATGGAATCTCTCCTACTCCCCTTTAAAAATAAATAAATAAATAAATAAAAATAAAATAAACATTTAAATTAGTCTAGGTAAAATATTGCTTGCATTGTGACTGATTAAATACAATTTAAAGTAGTTATGTTATATTATGTGTTTGGGGATGTTTGCTCATCCGCTTATCTGCAAATCCGACTACAGTCGTTTTTCTGAAACAGTAATTGAGAACAATCTTCCTGTAAACATTCAACAATTTTAACGTTTATATATTTCACAATGAAGTTATCAAACTTTAAGAAATTGGTATAAAAGGCAATTAAAATGTAAACTACTTTCATGATATGCAAAAAACGTGTTTTTTCTGTTGTGTTAATTGAAATTATATTTTAACTTTTTTTTTCTCCCCCCCCCCCCCTCCCGAAGTCTTCAGTATTTCTTCACTGCTTTATGTAATATGTGCAAAATAGTTTTGGACGTTCTGTGAGAACAGAAGTGTTGATTTCATTGATAGCTGTGAAAGTGAATTTTCGGAAAACTTGCGTGACTATTTACAAACTATCCACTACAAGTGCGGGTTCTGCCATTGTTGAAATAATTTTCTTTAAAATTAAATTGTGGTGTTTTCTGAAGATTTGGGTGAAATTAGTTTTTAAATTACGCGAGTTAATCCTTATACAGATCAAAGATTTATTCAATACCGGTTTATTTTTAAGCATATCTTCAGAAACTACTTCTTAACGTTACTTTTGTGTATTGATCTAAAATTATTTTCTGAATTGTGGCTTTAAAAGATCTGTTCACACAGTAGTGAGCTTTCTCCCCCGTATTGTCACAATTATGGGCTTAAAAAATAAGTTTGTATTTTAGAGATATCTAACGAGAAAAAATAACTTTTGTGTGTAAGTGTGCGGGCTTTCCTAAAACTTGTCTTTGTTTAGTTTTTTGTAGTATAAAGAGAAAGTTTTATAGAGAAATGGTGTTTTTTATAGAACAAAATCATATAAAGTATATAAATAAATTTTTAGAAAAAAATGTAATCGTAGCATATGGCCAATAAAATTGCAGAGGTATTTTAATAATTTGCTTTAACTATCGCAGTTTTTATATTGATAATAAACAGAATAGCTGCATCAAAATACATAATTCTGACGTGTATTTAAATTCTAAAATATTATAAATAATTTGTTGATAAAACTTAGGTGTCTCTGGGGAAATTGTATTTGGCAGACGAAAAAAGTACAATCATAAGGAGATGGGTTATTATAATTTAATCAACGTGATTAACCAAAATATTCCTAAAATGAAGCAACTATTTCTAAAAAAGAAATTTGTTTCACTGGAATAAACGTTTTAACCCTCCGTCGAGCGCAGTGTTTATAAAGTACTCCAGTTAAAAAGTTTAGCTCAGTCAGTCCTTATTTTACAAATTAATACCACATAAAATCATACTACACTACGTAAAATAACAATTTTTATTAAGTTTTTGTAAGGAGCATTTTTTAAAAGTAAAGTATGCTTTTCAGCAACGTTGCACCCGAACTCGACTCGTCAATGAGCTTGATGAAGAATTGAATCTCGTAGTATGAGCAATTTTATTACAGACTACATAAAACTGTTCACATTTCTCAGAAGACTTAAATAAAGCATATGGTGGCTGAATGATAAGCACTGTAGTTTTCAATTAACAGGGTGTCAGGTTAGAGTTCCAGCCTGGATATTCATAGTCGTTAAGAAGATTCTACTTTAAGTAATAGGTTCTGGTCTAATAAACCATAGTATGCAAAAAGCAACTAATCGAACCCAGAGCAGTGGCCGACAGATTCTGCGCTTATAGCTGGTAGATGGGAAGTGGCGGGTTCGATCCTAGATCATGCGCGTTGACCTAATCGTTCGGAGTTTTCTGTGGTTTTCCACGAAATGCGTGAATACGGGCAAGAATTCCTCAGAAAGCCCCCCCCCCCCCCTTTCTCTTCAGGCCCAGGTCCCTAGTGTAGAGAACTGGCCTTAAACCGAACACTAAGAGTTGTGTGACAGGATTATTTACATAATTGGAAATTTTAAATGTTTAAAACTTTAAAATTTTACACCCAGTAAAATAATCTATATAGAAAAGAATTTTTACCTCGTGATCGTAATTAAAAGAACTTTTGTTAACATTGACCTTTAGGTTTATATATTTTCTTTACAATTCTTTGAAATTGGCAATCGTGGTGAAGAAAAATCATATTACAGAAGACAGTCATACAGTTGTATTATCTTGTTACTAAAATCCTAATTGATGTCTCAAATACAGAATTGAGCTTAATTGGAAACAACCCCCTCCCCCTTCCTTAAAAAAAAAAAAAAAAAAAAACTAAAATTACTTTAATGGGGCTTTGCAATTTGAAAAAGATATCTCACATATATTTGAGAAATGAAGATTAATCATTGAATATGCACCTTCAAATTTGAATCCTGGGTGGTTCTAGGAAACTTGACCTACAAAATGACTTTGATCTATAACTTGATTCGAAACCGCATCGACCCGCGACCCGCAATGTTAAATTTACGTTATAATAGACAACTAAAATTCTATTGCAGAAAATAAATACTGAACAGATCTTTAAGAGTTAAATATTACATTAAAAAGAGTTAATAGTATGTGTATTTATAAACAAAGCTTCAATGGGCAATATAACACAATTTCAAATGCATTAAATCTTATTTCTAAAATATCCACTGTTTCAGATAGTTTAACAATATTAAAGATGCAGAAGACTAATAATTTTAGCGTATAAAATTTTAAACGTTAAGTATTTATGTAATTGTAATTAAACATAATTTTTTTAATCATGTTGCTTTAAGTTACTGAAGGGAGAGAATTTCACCCAATCTCTGCATTCAAAATATTATAGTCATTAAAAGCTTAAGTTATTCTGATTTATATTTTTTAAAGCGGGTAAACTGAGGGTACTCGACCAGAGGAAGGACTCAACTTCGAATTGATTCTAGAAGTTTCATAAATACTCACTCCATTTTTATTCTTAATGACTCTCCTTTCTGCATATTGAATTGCTATTGTACAGAAAGGAAAAAGAAAATTTGAAAATAGTTTTAAGCTAAAAGGAGATGATCAAAATTAAATTTTAATAGGAAATTCCGTACATTGTTTGCCACTATTTTGAACACTATGCACATGACTTTAACTGCGGTAATCTAATTATTCAAAAAGTTTACCATAGAATGATGATTCGTGTGTATTTTGAATCCTTTATATACACTCTATAACAAAAAAGACGCACCGAGAAGTGGGGACAAAAATTGGTAGATGGGGTGGAATGGTTGGTCCGAATGGGACAAAAATTGGTAGATGTGATGTACATGTGGATAAAAACAATTGATTAGTTTCAGAAAATTTGAATGATTTAATCAAGAGAAAGGGCCTCAAAAAGTAAACAAGTCAACAACGCCTTGGTCCACTTCTGGCCTTTATGTACGCAGTTATTCGGCTTGGTATTAATTGAAATAGTTTGCAGATGTGCTTCTGTAAAGTATCGTGCCAAATTCTGTCCAATTGTTGCGTTAGATATGTAAAATCCCGAGCTGGTTGTAGGACCCTTTTTATGATGCTACAAACGTCCCCAGTGGAAGAGAGATCCGGGGACTGAGCTCAACCCCACTGAGCCGCCTATTAAGGGTATTTGAAGTTACTGAAGTACCAGTTGCACGTAGTATCGACGGTAATAATGAATTGGTGCTTGATTCCATCAAAACCTGTATGTACAGTCGGTAACAATAGTGTCCGAACACTAGCAAAAATTCCTATATAAAAAAAAGTGCACTTAATACTGTTTTGTTAAATAAATCCTTGTCGAATCCCGTTCTTAGACTAAGAACAGGATTCGACAAGGATTTATTTAGCAAAACTGTATTAAGCTTACTTTTTTTTATATAGGAATTTTTGCTATAGTGTTCGAACACTTTTGTTACCGACTGTGTGTCAATTTGTATCCAGTTTGCATTACTCCTTCTTGGTGCGTCACTTTTTTTGTTATAGAGTATATTGTGAATGGCTAAAATACTTAGTTTTACAGTTTATGACCTCCCCCACTTTCCCTGTAAATTGATGTATACAAATACTTTCACTTGGGGGGTGGTGGGGGGGAGGTAACTTTGAATTTTTTATTATTAAAAATGATTTTTTTTTCTCTTAACAAGCTTATATATTGTTTGCAGTAAAATAGTTTGAAGTATTTTTGATAATATGTAACTAAGTTTACATTTTCATTCCGATTTTTGTGTGTGAATGAATCGTAATTTGGAAAATAATGCTGTCATGTACAAGTTGCTAAAAGTTGGTCTTAACCCTTTAACGTTCACTACATATTTTCTCTTAAAACATTGTTGAACTAATTTTATCCCTTAGTGTATATATTATTATTATTTTAAATACAGTTTTCCTTAACAACTTATTACATTTTTCAGCTTACTATGAAGCGCAGCCTTATAATCTTGTTAGTATTTTTCATTTTGATGGAAGATGTGCTGTGCCAACAGCTGGAAGCTTATGTACTTGGAAAAGTTCTCAAGAAACTCTCTCATAAAAAGCATAAACTAAAGGACAAAAAATATAAGAAATATGCAGTTAGCGCTGCAGTAAAGGGAATAAAAGGAGTAGTGCAAGGCCTGATTGGTAAAAAGTTAAAATTAATTGGTTTTGCGCTTGGACCAATAGGACTTCCACTCAAAGCTGCTGGCAAAGTTTTGAAGACTAAATCTGTTGTAAACAAAGTGAAATCTGCAGTTTACACTGTGTTTAAGCTTTCACGCGATTCTGTTCGTTATGGTTGACAAAATTATCTAACTAGTTAAGATCTTTGCTCTCAAAGTTTTCTGTACTAATTTGTTGCATTATGTTAATCTTTAATGTTTTAATATAAACCGTATTTTAATGCAAATAAACTTTTTAAATGAGAACATCATGCTTTGTTTTTTGTTTGAAAAATGTTTTTAAAATTATTTTTCAAAACTTTCAGAAGGTTAATGTGTACGAGCACTTTTTACTCTTTATTCTGGATTTCTGCTTAGGTAGACAAGGTAGAATTCAATAGAGTGACAATAGAATCATCAGTTTGAAGAAGGGAACAAATTAAAAATCAGGATTTTCGGAAAAACATAATGCAGTAAAAGCGGAGAAGAAAATTTGCTCTAAGTTGAATCCACTTTTTTTTTTTTTTTTTTGGGGGGGGGGGGGGAGTTTTAATCATTTGTGTGTGTGTGTGTACTTGCTGGTTTTTCTTATTACCCTTAAGACTGTTACGACTTTATTTGTGAGGTAAAACAGAAATGGAGACGCACAATGTTATTTAATCCTGTGATAATTTTATTTATGAAAAACAAAATTTAATTCAAAATTTTTACATTATCATTCCTGCTTTGCATTATCATTACCACACTATCATTTTATAGGGTTTTCTAGAGAAGTCCTGCAAACAGCATTGATGAATTAAAACAGATCATAACTGAAGAAATCTCGTCAATAACAATGATGCGAAGTGTCAAAAAACTTGGTTCGACGTGTTCATGTTTGCATTCAAAATGGTGGCGAACATTATCAACATTTTCTGTAAGGAATGATAATGTAAAAAATTTGAATTAAATTATGTTTTTCAAAAATAAAATTATCACAGGATTAAAAAACATTGTGCGTCTCCATTTCTGTTTTACCTCACAAATAAAGTTGTAACAGTCCAACAGTGTTAGAAATTGTCTCCCACACTCAAACAAGGTTCAAACAATTATACTTCAGTGTTAGAATAGTTGCTACATCTACATTCGTCAGATTTAAGGGTAATAAGAAAAACCAACGGATACTCTTTAAAACTAATCACCCTGTGTGTGTGAGTGAGAATTTTCTCCTAAAATTTCATGGGACAAAAGATTTTAAAATCTAATTCACAATACAGAGCTGCCAACATTTCTAATTTATTCGGTAACAATGTTAGAAGTGTCGCGTTTTTTTTTTTTTTTTTTCTCCGGGCACTACTTTAGTTGTAAAGTTCTTAGATATGCAATTATGATTAACTAAAAAATTTAATCTTCCAAAAAAGTGATGTGAAGAAAAATTAAGTGCTACGGAAGGATTTTTAAAATGTTGGCAGTTCTACACATGCTTAGCTAATCCTGAATATCTCCATATTTAATTGGGTTAATTCATCCAAATCGGACCGTTGCAAACAGTCCATTGTACATGTAACTCTAGCGCCAAAAATAATCTTCTAACCATTTTCAAATAAAATCAAACTGAACGTTAATATACACTCCTCCTTCCATTTACGTGGAGTATCCTATAACATACTTTGAAATCTTAGTGCTGTGTTAAAAAAAAAAAAAAAAAAAAAAGAGATTAGCTAGCAAAAAACGTGAATGATTCTACAGTGTCCATTTATAAATAATTGCAGCTCCAATTGCATATGCAAATTTCACTATTTTCGATATAAGCAGTGTAAACTCATTATACAGTATTTTCACACTCACGTGTAACAAATTATCTACACAACGGACTTTTTTTTTTTTTTTTTTTTTTTTTTTGGTGGGGGGGGGGGGGGAAGGATTACTAATTTTACGAATATGGAACACTAATTAGAATGTTGCGATTAAATTGTCAAAAGCTATTATTACTATTGATAAAAAATCAATAAAAATTCTGGAGGATTTCAATAAAAATTTTGGGAGAGGAAAGGGAGTATATAGTAATAACAGCTTTTGGAAAAGAGAACTGAAAATTTAATTGGCCAAGTACAAAATTGTTTATTTCATATTTATATTGTAAATAAAACCTTTAAACTTACCAGAAGATGCACATGTCTGTTGATGACAATTCTGTTTATTTCCTATTTATCTTATGAAAATTTGGCGTATTTCAAATATTACGTATGTCGGGATATTTCTTTCCGTAGACTCTTAATTGGTTAAATTGTTGTATTTTATTAATTTAACTTTTTTTTTTTATTTTCTATAATGAAAACTATTTCTATTTGCATGGGAAGAAATTCCTTTTAAAAAAAAGCTTTACAAAAATAAATATCGATAATGCAGAAAACATTCAACCAATACCTTGTAAATATATATACTTTTTCTTTGAAACGGCTTTAAACAATTTTTTATAAATACAAATATGCAGATATTGTCAAAATGTTATAATTATGTAATTATTATTTTTTTTATAAGTTTTACAACAATTATATTTTTGTTTAATAATCATACGGGTGTTGTGTAAGGATTAAGGCTAATTGACTACACTAGTGACCTAGGCCCGGGCAGTATGCCCTTCATAAAAGTCTGAAGTGTTCTAGGCCGCATTTACACGAGCTTCGAAGAAAACTACGGAAAACTTCGAACGACTAAGCGGACAAAACCCGACCCAGGATTGAATCTGGCTCCTCCGGCCGATCAGCTTTAAGTACAAATAAATCATGGATGGAAATTGTCCAACTAAAGACTAAAACATTTTAGTGTGCTAAAAGATATTCTGATGTATTGATTTAAAATGTTCTGATTTTTTTTTTCTATGTTTTGTAATCTTAATCGATCACCAAGACAAATGTTATACAATCTGAAATTTTTATATTTTTACTTTTCGATTTTCTACAAAAAAAAAATGATAAAATGACTCGGGACTTCAGACATGCAAGGAACATTTAAAAATTCACATTTTTCAATATCAGTTTAGTTCAAAGCGCAATTAGGGGACCAACCACAAATCGAAGAAAAGCAAAAATATTTTGGATCACCCTGTATCATAAAAAAGCTACAAATGACTTGTAACTTTAATACATTATTGCACATACTATGTACAATATCCGTATGTTTTGGTGTGGGAATTGTGCAATTATTTAGGCGGATATAATTTTTTTTTTTTTTTCAAAAATTACTCAATTTTTTTTACAAGATTTTTGCTTGTAACTAGAACTGATTTCCATAAAATTTTACAAAACTTCCTGAAAATTGACAAAACATTGGTGAAACAGTATTCCGAAACATAAAATTCACACGTGTAATATTCGTTGAGATATGAGCATTTTTAATAATTATTTTACTGCGCATGCACGAAAGATAAATTTTTATTGTATATGTTAGAAGCTAAATATATTGAGCAACTTTTGTCAAAAGTTCATTTGAATATAGTAAAAATTAAGCAAATTGTTGGCAAAAGAACGAGCTAGACTTTAGGTATTTTCTAGAGTTGAAATTTCCTAAGGGGTTTTCCCCATGCTGCGAAATTAATTTGAAGATTCAATTATTTCAGTCTTGCAAAAGTTTTCTTTTGTGGAAAAACCCCTTATGAACTCACAAATCTTAGTAAATAAATAAAAATACGTTAAAGTTACAAGCCTATAAGGGGTTTTTCACAAAAAAGAACTTTTGCAATGCGGTTGAAATAATTAGATCTTCAAATTTTTACGTAGCATGTGAAAAGCCCCCAATTTAATTTCAACTCTGGAAAATACCTAAAATCAGTTCGTTCTTTTGCCAACAATTTGCTTAATTTTTACTCTATTCAAATGAGCTTTTAAGTTTCTCAATACATCTAGCTTTCAACTTAGGCAATAAAATTTTTTTTCTATGTTTCGCGTATGCGCAGTAGAATATTTATTGAGAATGCTCTTATCTCAACGAATATTACACGTGTGAAATTCATGTTTCAGAATAATTTTTTGAATTTTTCAGCAAGTTTTGTATAATTTTATGGAAATTTGTTTTCTAGTTACAAGCAAAAAACTTGCCAAAAAATTTTAGTACTTTTTTTTTTGGGGGGGGGGGGGATTTTCCGTCGAAATAATTTCACGATTCTCGCAAAAAAACATACAAATATTGCACATAGTATGTGCAATAATGTATTAATGTTACAAGTCATTTGTAGCTTTTTATGATAAAGAGGGTGATCCAAAGTATTTTCGCTCTTCGATTTGTGGTTGGTCCCCCAGTTGCACTCTGAACTAAATCGGCAGTGGAAAATTAGTTTTAAATGTTTTTTGCATGTCTGAAGTCCTCAGCCCATTTTGTCTAATATTTTTTTTAGAAAATCGAAAAAATATTTAAAAAAAAAAAACTAATAATTTGAATAAGCACTGTATGTATTACTCTCCCAGAAATCTGCACAAATATTAGGTCCAGTGATAGTGCAAATATTTTTTATTTGATTGAATTTTTTACTTTCTTTCCTTTTTTTTTTTTTTTTTTTTTTTAAATAACGCATTTCTAAAATAAATGCTTCTATGCTATAATGCATTAAAATAATAATAATGAACACAGAGGGGAAAAAAAAAAGAAATATATATATATATATATATACAGTCGGCTGCAAAATTATTCGAGCACTAGCAATAATCCTTGCCAAAAAAAAGTACACTTAATACAACCTTGTTAAATAAATCCTTGTCGAGTCATGTTCTTAGTCAGTCTAAGAACATGATTCGACAAGGATTTACTTAGCAAAACAGTCTTAAGTGTAATTTTTAAATATAGGAATTATTGGCTAGTGCTCGAATAATTTTGCAGCCGACTGTATATGGTGGGGGAGGCGATTGGAGAATAACTAATGCAATAAAAAGTATATAATACGATGAAATCAAATATTTTTAATTGGTAAAATAAAATTTACTTCACAAAGCAAAATACAAAATTTTATTATAAACATCTGAATACAATATAAAGAAAAAAATTTTTTTTTTTTTTTTAAATTATTGAAGAAAATATAATTGTTTAGTTATACTAAAAAAATTCTTGTCTTGCTTATTACTTGTGATATTTCCTTAATCAATGCTATATCAATTACATTTTTTTATTCTGAAATTATGAATCTTTTTTCCTTTGGAATTATCATTAATAATAATAATAATAATAATAATAAAAAAAAAAAAAAATTGTAAAACAAAAAATTGAGGGTATATGGCAGTAAAAACTTGGGGAAACAAATGTGGATTACCATTGATGAACAAACCTCCATCGATATCAGTGCCATCTCTTATTTTTTCCCCACAGAAAACTTTACTAGACATTGTTTTTGCTGTTTTCTTAAAAATACCAGATCTCCACAAAATTTGAATAGTTTTTTATTATTATTATTATTTTTTTTTTCTAAATACGAAATAATATTTTACTTATTATACTCCTTCTCAAACGTTTAGCAACATTTACAAGCAAACTATTTTTTATTGCTCACTTGATGAAATATTCTCAAACTTTGGAAATGTGAAGAACAGGATCATCATCTCTTTCACTACTGAAGATTGGGTTATGGCAGTAATTAAGGTTGTATTACAGACAAATTTCCCCTTTTATTCTTCCCATAGTTTCCTAAAAGGGTTTTATAAAGATATCTCATTAAAAAAGAAAGTTTTTTCAAATTCTGTTTTCCGAATATTACTCCTTGAACACGTCACCTTTTAGCTTAGTGAGCAATTTTTTGAAAATAAATATTTCTTTTAGAGATTGAAAGTTAATCCTAAGTTTACTTAAGGAAATAGTACAGTCGGTAACAAGTCTCCAAACACCAGCAAAAATTCCTATATAAAATAAGGTACACTTAATAGTTTTGTTAAATAAATCCTTGTTGAATACTGGTCTTAGTCAGCCTAAGAACACGATTCGACAAGGATTTATTTAACAAAACTGTATTAAGTGTACTTTTTTTATATAGGAATTTTTGCTAGTGTTCGGACATTTTTGTTACCGACTGTATTTAAATTAATTTTTTCAAAAAATTGCCATAGTGCAGTACTAGTGCAACACTAAACCCAATCAACCAAAAAATTGCTCACTAAACTGAAAGGCGACATATTCAAAGATAATTCAAAAAACTTCCTTTTTGAATGAGATATCCTTCATAAAAACGAAGAAAAAAAAACACCAACCCCATAGGGCAAAGTGGTAAGAAATAAATGGGGAATCTGACTGATGTGTAGTCTAAACAACAAATCGTGTTAAAAGAAGATAAGAAAAAAACAAAATCCTTCGTACCCTATATCACCAAGAAAGTGAAAAGGCTCATAAATGTACAGTCGGCTGCAAAATTATTCGAGCACTAGCCAATAATTCCTATATTTAAAAAGTACACTTAAGACTGTTTTGCTAAGTAAATCCTTGTCGAATCATGTTCTTAGACTGATTAAGAACATGACTCGACAAGGATTTATTTAACAAAGCTGTATTAAGTGTACTTTTTTTTGGCAAGGATTATTGCTAGTGCTCGAATAATTTTGCAGCCGACTGTATGTAACAAATGTTAATAGACCCTATACTGTTTTCTGATGCATTTGTGTACAGTCAGTAACAAAAGTGTCCGAACGCTAGCAAAAATTCCTATGTATACTAAAATGAGTGGGAAGCTGATATGACTGTCCAATTTTTCAATTAAATTTGCTGCTTCTAATTGATATTTTAGTTCCCCTTGTAAAGCTTATGGCACTGTATACGGTCTGGTAGAAGGTAGTTTATCTCTATTAACTGTTAAAACAGGAGTTAAAGCATCTGTGCGGCCAATAGTGTACAGTCGTTTACTAGAAATATTGCTGAATTCAAAAAGTAACTCCAGTAAACGTATGTGTATCAAGATGAGAGACATTAAAATCTGATTCGTTTAATTCTTGACGCCATAATTGTTTAATTTTCTCTATATCTCGAATTTTATCGTAAGTAGAAATGGTTCCTACCTGCATATTTTTATTCAGCGAAATCATATTTGCAGTGATATTTGTTATAGGAATTGAAATTAATTTTCCATAATTAACTGCACAAATTTGTTCAGGAATTTTCAAATGATTGAAAGTCAAAGAAGGGTGAAAAAGAATATTCTCTCCATGTTGCACGTTATTATTCAATTTTAAATTAATATACGAGACTCGTTTGGAGAAAGTGTAAGTTTAGCCGGTGTCCTCGAATTTCGAGGACAAAATAAATAAATCACCTTAAATTGTAAAATTTTAGTAATTTTTATGCATTAAGTACTTGAAAGAATTTACTTCAACTTATAAATTATTATGATAAAAAATTAATAATTTTATAACCGGCGTCCTCGAATATGTCCTAATTTTTTGAGGACGAAGGTAGTTTTCGAGGACGGCTGTTCAGCTTACCATTATGCGTATTTCTGTTATTTTGTGAGTCCACCATGTCAAATATAAAATGCTATTTTTTTTGTTTCTACGATGTTTTTGTTTTAATTTAATTAAATAATTAATTTTTTATTTTAGTGCCTCCATACTATCTTTAATATGACTAAGAAAAAGAAGGGGGTGTTCGTCTGTGTGTCTGTTTGTGGCACTGCAACTTCCAAACGAATAGACCAATTTTAATGCAGTTTTTCCCTGCAAGGACGCAAAATTTAAGATCCAGCTGCAAAAATTCATCCCGGAAATTTTTTTGCAAAAATTTATGTTTATAACATATCAGAAAAGGCCTGTTTTTTTTAACCTTAAAATTTAAAATTTCTTTTAGCTTAATTTAGTTCATGAATTCCGGTGGCAGTATAATTTAAATAAACCGAATTGTCTTGCGCCGCAAAGGGTTAAAGTCGGCAGCAAAAGTATCCGAGCACTAGCAATAATCCCTGTCTAAAAAAAAGTACACTTAATACTGCTTTGTTAAATAAATCCTTGTCGAGTCTATTCTTAGTCAGTGTAAGAACGTGATTCGACAAGGATTTATTTAACAAAACAGTTTTAAGTAATATTAATATTTATTTCTGCACTCGGTGGCGCATTCTTAGCGCTTTATTAAACAGAATGAATAGCAATTAATCATTTATTCAAAACAGAAGTAATGAAAATTATGAGCTTACCATTTCTGTTCTGAGGAGTCGGCTGTCCACTTAGCTGAATATTTTATTCTATATTACCATTATTAATTTCTTCTCTGTAAAGTAATTGTATTATTAATATAACGAAGAAATTAATCTTGACATGTTCTTTGGGTTTAAAACGTACATTTAATGGAAAAGAAAAATAAAAGTAAAATAAAAAAAAAAGGAGCGAGAAATGATCTCACTTTACATATTCAAAATTAAACACTAACTGAACTGGAATCTATTCTGATGAAAAACGTACAGGTGTGGAATCACGTGGTACAGTTCTAATAATAGATCTTCACCCCTTGAAAGAAAGGGAATGAAAAATTGGGAGGGTGGAAACAGATACACTTTTGTTCTTATTATAATGTTCGTTTTTCTTCACGGAACACATTTTTGGAATAAATAAGTCTTTTCGAGTTTGTAGTTTTCTGTCACCCCTCCTCAAACGAGGAATAGTGTCTTAGTTCCAAATTGTCGCGGTGTTTCAGAAAGATTGGCTTAGGAGTAGGTTTTGTCAACAAATCTGCAGTCATTAATTTACTCTGCAGATATTGTAGAGAAATAATCCCTTTCTCACACAAGTTTTTCACGCTGTGGTATCGAATGTCAATGTGCTTGGAATGTGCTGTGTGTTTGGGCGATTCGAACATTTTGATTGTAGACTGATTGTCGTCGAATAATCTTATGGGTAATTCTTGTGGTAAGTCGAGGTCCTCTAGTACCCTGGTGAGCCATAATATCTCTTGTCCAGCGTTTGCGGCTGATACGAATTCTGCTTCTGCAGAAGATAGAGCTACACACGTTTGCTTTTTTGATGTCCACTGGATTGGTGTTTTTCCTACTAAGAATAGATTTCCTGTCATCGATTTGCGATCAGATTTATCACCGGCCCAATCGGCATCGGCGTAACAGGTTAGGATAGGTTTTTCCTTTCCACTTATAACCAAATTCAATTTTTCAGTGGTTTTTAAATAACATATAATCTTTTTCACAGCATCCCAGTCTTGCTGCCTGGGCTTCTCGTTTACTCAGAATATTGACAGCTGCTGCAATGTCAGGTCTAGAGATAGTAGCAATGTATAATAGGGATCCGATGGCTTGTCTGTATTTTGTATTGTTGTTTAGTAGATTATCGTCGGAGGCATTATCCAGATAGCCAGGATTCATAGGTATATTTGTGGGCTTAGCGTTTTGAAGATTGAATTTTTCTACGACTTCTTTAATTTTAGATCTTTGGTTTATAAAGTATTCTCCTTGTTTAGATTTTTGTATGTTGATGCTGAGGTAGTAACTTATTTCCCCGAGATTTTTGAGCTCGTATTTTTCACTAAGTTTCTCGATAGTTTCTTCTATTTGTTGGTCCGACCCTGATATTAAAAGGTCGTCCACGTAAATAATTATATGTATGGGGTTTGTTTCATTTTTCCTAAACAGGCAGGCATCGGCTGTGCTTTGTGTAAAACCGAATTCTTTTAGAGTTTCACCAATTTTCAAATGCCATGATCTGGCGGCTTGCTTAAGGCCATAAAGGGCTTTTTCTAATTTCCATACTTTATTTTCGTTTCCCGGTGAAATATAGCCTTTAGGCTGTTCCATGTATACTATTTCATCTAAGTCTCCATGCAGGAAGGCAGTTTTAATATCAATATGGTGAACCTGTCTGTTTCTGTGAGCAGCACTGGCTAAAAAAGCTCTAATTGTGCTATGGGATACCACCGGGGCAAAAGTTTCGTGAAAGTCTTCGCCATATTTTTGGCTGAAGCCCTTCGCTACCAATCTTGCTTTATATTTGGCTATTTTGCCTGAGGAGTCATATTTGACCTTATAAGTCCATTTGGACCCAATTACTTTTCTTCCTGGTGGAGGTTCTACCAATGTGAATGTTTTGTTTTGGATTAAGGAATTCATTTCTTCCTGCATTGCGTTTGACCAGTTCTGTTTTTCTTGTGGGTTTGTTATGTTGAAAAAATCATTATAATCTTTAGGTTCATTAGCCTCAAAGTTTTCTGTTAAGTAAATAAGCCTTTCGGGAGGTACACCTTTATTGTGTCTATTTGACCTTCTCAAGGTGTCATTTGTGTTGTTGTGTTCACTAGTGATATTTTGATCTGGTGAACTTATGTCAATTTTGACAATTTCGCGCCCTATATGCGATTCTGTGTCGGAGTGTTCATTTGTATTATTTTCTGAGAGTAATTTTATTTCATTGTTTTCTCCTGAATTGTTTATAGTATTTTCAATGAATTTAACTGTTCTTGCAAGTATTACGTGGTCATTTTTCAGGTAGATTCTATAAGCTTTAGCGCTATTGTCGTAGCCGACAAAAATGCCTTCTTGGGCTTTGTCGTCTAATTTACCCAGTTTACTTTTATGAATGTAAGCATAGGCTTTACAGCCGAAAGTTTTTAAGTGATTTAAATTTGGTTTGCTACCATGCCATAATTCGTAAGGAGTTTTTGTAGTGGCTTTTGTAGGTAGTCTGTTTTGGAGGTAATTGGCGGTGCTTAAAGCTTCTCCCCACAATTTTTTGTCTAAGTTGGCTTCTGATAAAAGTGTACGTGTCATTTCGATCAGTGTACGATTCTTTCTTTCCGCAACCCCATTTTGGGCTGGGCAATGTGGTACGGTGAGCTGATGGTGAATACCATTTTCTTTAAGAAACTCTTCTACATTTTTGCTCATGTACTCACCACCATTATCTGACCTTATTGTTTCTGGTTTCTTTCCAAATTTGTTTGTGGTAAACTTGACGTATTCTTTTAATTTCTCGATTACTTCGCTCCTTTTACTTAGAAAATAAATCATTGTATACCTAGAATAATCGTCAACAAAAGTTAAGAAATATGATTTACCGCCTATTGTTGGTACCTGAATAGGTCCGCAAACATCGCTATGTGCTAATTCTAGTATTTGTTTTCACCTATTTTCTGCAATTTTTGGATACGGGGTGTGAGTCAGTTTTGTTTTGATGCAAGTTTCGCATGTTATCTCGTGTTTGCAGTTATTGATTTTTATTCCCAGAACTAACTGATTTTTGTTTAGTTCTTTAATGGAGTTGAAATTTTTATGTCCCATGCGTTTATGCCATAGAGTGATACAGTTAGGGTTTTGGCATTCTTCAATCAGGTATGTGTCATGTTTGTTTATTGGCATGGGCAAGTTTAACTCATATAAGTTGTTATTTTTTGTACCCTCTAAAATTGTTTCATTTTTCATAGAGATGTAACACTTTTGTTTAGTGAACGTGACTTTACAGCCATTTTGGGTGGCTTTGTGTACAGATATTAAGTTTGCCTTTAATTCTGGAACATATAAAACATCCTTTAGTGTTAGTTCCCTTTTTTGTTTATTTGGATCTAGGTATTCAATTTTTATTTCTCCTGAACCAAGTGAAGTGAGGGTGTTACCGTTTGCTACACATACTTGCGATTTTTGTGACTCATCTAAATTAACGAAAAGGTCTATATTGTTGCTTATGTGCGATGAGGAACCACTGTCAATTATAAAGATGTTCGTCATTGTGTTTTGAGTCGTGAAAGCCATTTGTTTTGTTTGTGATGTTATTTGCTTCATTTGTTTTGAATGGCTTTGTTGTTGTGTATGTGTGTGTGGCAACTCATCATTGTGTGTCACTAACTGTGAGGAATTGGTTGCTCTGAATTTATTTCTAAATTGTTTGTTTTTAGTGTTATCAGCATTTCTGTTTTTCAGATGCCAGCACTCCGATTTATTGTGATTTGTTTTCCTGCAGTAAGTGCAGTATTTATTTCCTTTTTTGAAGTTACTGTTATACTGTTGTTTTTTATTTATGTGAAAAGCTTTAGAAGAATTGTTTTCGGAGGCTTCTTTTCGACGATTGAATTCATCTAGCAATTTGCTGCTAACATAGTTAGGTGTGAGTTCATTTTCAGGGCGAGCTTCAAGGGCTATAATCAAGGTTTCACAACTTTTGGGTACGGAGCATAGTAACAGTGCAGAAATGTGCGCGAATTTAATTTCTTCCCCAATTGATTTCAATTTATCTATGATTTCCAACATTTTATTTATGTGGATTTGCATATCACCATCTTCTTCTAGCTTCGTGCTGTATAATTTTCTCAATAAGTATAATTTACTACTTAAGTTCGTTCTTTCGTGGATATCACGCAATTTATTCCATGTTTCTAGAGCTGTTTGGCATTGTTTGATGTGGATGATTTGAGCGTCATCAATGAACAAATATATGATTGCTCGCGCTTTATTGTCTTTTTTTCGCCATACATCTGTTATAGGATTTGGCGGGTCATCTGTAATAACCTCATATAATTCATCCTTCATGAGATACATTTGCATTTTAAACTTCCAAACTGAATAATTTTCAGAATTTAGTTTCTCAATTGTTGGACTTTCCTTAAAGGATGCCATTTTCTGATTTCTTTTTTATTTATAGTAAATACTATATCTTTGAGAAGAATTTATTTTGTTTTGTTTTTATGATATTATTAATTCTTCAATTTTTCAGAAAACGGGTTTTCTTAATTTTCTTAATTCAAAAAAATGTACGAATGCATTTATTTCATATTCTTAATATGATTTCAAACACTGAATACTTATTTTGTTAAATAGTAATATAATTTAATATATGTGTTTTATTTTCATATTAATTTACTTTTATATATTTTTCCCTTTATCTTCGGGACAGCCAGACAATTTATAAAATACTTATATTTTAAAGGTAAGCTTTAATATGTTCATTTAAGAACAATAGTAACAATAATAAATTGTTTAGTTTTTTTTTTTTTCTTCATCTATTTAATAATCCTTCAGTCTCATAATCTAATATTAATATTTATTTCTACACTCGGTGGCGCATTCTTAGCGCTTTATTAAACAGAATGAATAGCAATTACTCATTTATTCAAAACAGAAGTAATGAAAATGATGAGCTTACCATTTCTGTTCTGAGGAGTCGGCTGTCCACTTAGCTGAATATTTTATTCTATATTACCATTATTAATTTCTTCTCTGTAAAGTAATTGTATTATTAATATAACGAAGAAATTAATCTTGACATGTTCTTTGGGTTTAAAACGTACATTTAATGGAAAAGGAAAATAAAAGTAAAATAAAAAAAAGGAGCGAGAAATGATCTCACTTTACGTATTCAAAATTAAACACTAACTGAACTGGAATCTATTCTGATGAAAAAACGTACAGGTGTGGAATCACGTGGTACAGTTCTAATAATAGATCTTCACCCCTTGAAAGAAAGGGAATGGAAAATTGGGAGGGTGGAAACAGATACACTTTTGTTCTTATTATAATGTTCGTTTTTCTTCACGGAACACATTTTTGGAATAAATAAGTCTTTTCGAGTTTGTAGTTTTCTGTCATTAAGTGTACCTTTTGGATATCGGAATTATTGGCTAGTGCTCGGATACTTTTGCTGCCTACTGTAGGTGTTTAGTAAAATTCTGATTGATAGATTTATTATTATTATTATTATTAATTAAAATATAATTTTTCAGGTCGCTCTTTGCATTAACATTTTAAAATTTGCGAGCTAGCAATTTTTCTATTTTCAAATTATTCCAATAAAACACGTAGGCTTGTCCTGTAATCTTCCAAATTTAAATAATGTTAGATTATAAGTTTTTTTTTTTTTTTTTTTTTTCACTGGAGCATAAAATCCCTCCCTTATTTTAAAAATCTTGAATTGTAAACTGATTTTGACAACAGTTAAAAATTTGTTGTTTGGTATGAGTTCACAGTCAAAATTCATGTTGGATGATAAACCATGTTATATTATTATTATTATAATTATTATAGTAATGCATATTTTAAAAATTCGAAATTTTTAATCGATTTCCTCAAAAATTAAAAATAATGTTTATGATTTCACAGTTAAAAAAAAAAAAAAAAAAAAAAAAAAAAAATTGCTAAATTCACTTGAAAATTAGAGATTTTAAAGAAAAATAATATTTAACTAAATTCAAAAGCAGTTCCACGTTAACATTTCAAAATTTGTAAGTTGGTGTTCTTCAAATTTAAAATTACAGATTTTATAGAAAAAATTAGAATATTAAATTCTCATTTTTGCATTTAAAAATTTGATCAACCTAGGCTGAATTCAAAATTGTTAGAATTAAGATAATTGTATGGTGCTGCCATCTACCTTTAGAAAATGCAACGATTTATCTCTAAATTGCGGAATACCAAGAAATATAATAATTATATTATCTGCATTTAAGAATTTATGCCCCAAAAAATGTGCATAGATTCCTTTTCTTTCTTCTTCTTCTTTTTTTTTTTTTTTAAATATTTATATATTCATTCACTAGTAAAATAGACAGAGGTGAAAGTCATTAATAGCAGTTAAAAGCCATTAAATAACTTTTAAAATAACCATAAATAGAAATTTTCGAAATTTATTTAAACATTTGCACACACACACACACAAAATGTAATATTAACTTTTCTTTTTATAAATAGGAATGTGTACACATTTCTTAAAAGTATGATTTAAAAAAAATATATATAATACAATACAATATACAATATACAATATATACAATATACAATATACAATATGTAATATACAATATACAATACAAAATAATACAATTAGAAAAATACTTGAAATACTTGTTGCACTTTACTTATTCTAAAATTATATTTTATTACGCCAGATCGCTTTCATAGTACAAAAGTGTAAAATACAGAGGAAATAGAACTAAAGAAATAACTAGTTTTATAACTTTGGAATAATTGTAACTTCTTCTAAAGATAATTTTTTAAAACTACCTACATAATCTTTTTTACGTAAAATGATAAATTACATTAAAAATAATAAATGCCTTTCATAAATTAAAGTTTTAACTCTACTTTCTAATAATTCTTTGAATTTAAATATTAAAAAATATTGTAAAAATATTACTGAGCTTTATTTATTTTAAAACAAGATAAATATTTTAAAAATGAAATTTGTAACAAAAAGAAAATTGTTTTCAGTACTTTGCCAAATCATAAAATTTTAATTTCCACTTTAAATTCACAAAAGTAATTGTTACATTTAAATATACATACAATTTACATTTGCTTTGAAATGGGAAACATTCTAGTGTTTGCTTCTCTCCTATTCGGTTAACTTTTATTTGTTGGTTGATTCGTTGGGATTTACGTCGCACTTGTGTTGCGGAGTGGGCAATTGGCTACTATCTGAGACTCACCCCTAGAGGTGGTCCTCTTTTACTTTTGGCGAAAGCCGGTAAATATGCTAAATCAAGTACAGTCGGCAGAAAATGTATCCGAGCACTAGATAAATCCTTGTCGAATCATGTTCTTAGACTGAACTGACTAAGAACAGGATTCGACAAGGATTTATTTAACAGAACTGTATTAAGTGTACTTTTTTTACATAGTAATTTTTGCTAGTGCTCGGATACTTTTGTTGCCGACCGTATTTGAATTCTTAACTGTTTCAGATTTAGCCAATCAGAAGACTTAATTATTTATGTATTGCGCAAAAGAGTGGGAATGTGAAAAATGTGTGCATAAGCATGAAGGTCTAAGATGAGCCGTAGCTGTGTTTCCCTCTATTAACGATAATTTAAACAAATATTTCCTGCCTGAGACTAATTATTATTTTCTTTTCTTTTCTTTATTTTATTTTATTTTTTTTATTTAATAATAAAAATTTCAGCCTGAGTGATATTTTATTTCATTTAAAATTTTATTTTCCATTAATAATAATAATAATAATAATAATAATAATCCAGTGTTTAGAAATAGATTCAAATAAATATTTAAAAGTATAGGAAGCTTTTCATTAATAAAAACATGCATGGATTATCCAAAAACGTTTTTTGCAGGAATTTTTACTTCAATTTATTTCAGTTTATTTTTATTTTTTGGCCCGCGGGCCGGGCCGGGCTGGCAACCCAAGGGCACATTTTTATGCAGGCCAGGTCGGGCCGGCAAACTAAGGGAAAATTTTTAAACGAGCCGGGCCAGCAAACGTAAATTTTCAAATGGGCTGGGCCGGGCCGGCAAAGCAGGGGCGATTTTTCAAGCGGGTCTGGCCAAGCCTTCAAAACAAAACTAAATTTTAAAAAGGCCCCGGTTGGGAAATAAAAAGCAATTTTTAAGCGGGTCAAGTTGCGCAATTAAAACAAAGATAAAATGTTCTAACAAAGATCAAGTTATCGAACATTTCCAATGAAGAATTACAGGGGCATATCAAAAAAAAAAAAAAAAAAAAAAAAAAAAAAATATATATATATATATATATATATATATATATATATATATATGAATGTGGCAGACTGACCATATCGAGTTTGTTAACATCAAAAAAGATAATAAATCTGACGTAGGAACATCTGTTTCAAACATTTTCTGCCTTTTTTGTCTTTGTAGTTTTTTATCGTTTTGATTAATGATTTAGATAAACTTTTAATGTTTATGTTTTGATTGGATATAGCCTCAAATCCAATTACGTACAGTTTTTAATATTATTATTATTAATATTTTACCATGTTTTTATTAACTTCGATTACTATTTGTTTGTTTGGACAGTACAAATCTTGCAATCTATTTTTAACTAACTTCCCGACTAGCTAGACATTTGAAACTTTCAGGACAGCTCAGAACAACAAATATGACAATGTGACAATACATTTTTTTAATACTTTTAGTCAACTGTTTCAGGTTCCTACTGCCTTCGGCAGCGTTTATATGATTAGACAGAAAATTTATTTAACTAACTTCCCGGCTAGCTAGATATTTAAAACTTTCAGAATAGTTCAGAACACGGTAATAATTCATTTTCTTAAATACTTTTAGTCAACTGTTTCGGGTTCATGTTGCCTTCGGGGGCGTTACGAGTACAAAGCTAGCAATCGATTTTTCACTAACTTCTCGACTAGCTAGACATTTGAAACTTTCAGGATAGCTCAGAACACAGTGACAATACATTTTTTTAAATACTTTTCGTCAATTGTTTCAGGTCTTTACTGCTTTGGCAGCGTTTATACGATTCAACAGAAAATTTATTTAACTCACTTCCCGACTAGCTAGGCATTTGAAACTTTCAGAATAGTTCAGAACACGGTGAAAATGCATTTTTTAAATATTTTTAACCAACTGCTTCGGGACCCTGCTGCCTTTGGCAGCGTTACCAGTACAAAGCTTGCAATCCATTTTTAAAACTAACTTCCCGGCTAGCAAGCCATTTGAAACTTTTATAATAGCTCAAAATACGATAGCAATTAATTTTTTTAATACTTTTAGCCAATTGTTTCTGGTTCCTGCTGCCATCGGTAGCGTTTATATGATTCAACAGAAAATTTAAAAACATGGTATATAAAAAGTTCTTTTTATCTTGTAATTATTATTATTATTATTATTATTATTATTTTGGTATGTGTAAGCTTGTGCAAAAGTTTCATTACAGAACTAGAAATAAAAATCTATTAACTTTCCTATTACCTTTTTTGGTTTTTTCCCCCTCAAAATATTAGAAGTTTTATGTTTTGCCTATAAGTAATAAAAAAGTAGAAAAAAAATATTGTTTTACAGAATGTCTACTGACCTTCCTTTTTCTTTCTTTCTTTCTTTTTTTTTTTTTTTTTTTTGACTCTCCCACGAGCAGTCACGGTTCGACAAGGATTTATTTAACAAAACAGTATTAACTCTACTTTTTTATATAGGAATTTTTACTAGTGTTCGGATACTTTTGTTACCGACTGTAATTTAATGCTAAAAATTTTTCCCTTAAATAATCATGGAAACATTCTATAGAAATTTACTATATTGGTGGAACAGTCATGAAAAAAATTGTGTCAGTAAACACACTGTTTTAAATGTGATTTAAATAAATAAGGTGCAAGAGTTTCTGTCTCAAGATGGAACTCTTACACCACTATTTTTTATTAATAATTTCTATCATATTAAATCTTTAAAAATTAATGAATAAACATGATAAAAATTACTTATTAAAAAAAAAAAAAAAAAAAATAGTGGCGTGAACGGTCTTGAGATAGGAACTCTTGCACTCTTGAAATATTATGATATGGATACTGATTTTAATTAACATCTTTCAAGTTTTAAATAATTATTTTTATTGTGTGATATATATTGCGTATATAAGAGTCTCCATTCAAAAGCAGTATGTTTGATGTGGCAAGACGAGAAGCGTCAAGTTACTACGAACGAAAAGTCAATTTTATTCTACAATTTAGAGATAGAAGTCTTCGTCCCATTTAATCGACAAAAATTAAAAATTCTGCTATGAGAGTTATGGACAGTCTGTAATAACTTGGTACCTCTATTGATTCCTAGCTGTCAAAATAGTTGACACGTTAAAATTTAAAAACCATTTATAACATAATAAAAAATCAGTATGAAATTACGGTTCTGTGCTCAAAGCTGGTAAACGTGAGGTGCCAGGTTCGATCCTAGGTCGCGCTCGTCGGCCTAGCCGTTCGGAGTTTTCCGTGGTTTTCTCAGAAACTTGCGTAAATGCGGACTAGGACCCCTTAGAAAGGCATTCTCTCCTCAGGCTTAGGACCCTTGAGCAGTCAATCGTGCTCTTCAGTATTTTCTGATTTTAAGTTGTTTCTATATTCCAACCAGGCTAATTCAGAAATTCAGATTGACTGATTTTTTTAATTTTGATGCATATCCTATCATAAACTGACAATAAAGTATCATATAAATAACATTGATATTTTTTGGCTTTTCAAAATCTCAAAGATGCAAATTTACCTTCATGAAATAATTTATATGCGAAATTAATGCAAATCATGAAATTATAACAAACTAAAGGTGTAAATTAATGTAAAATTTTTACTACAGAAAAAATAAGGAGGGGGGGGGGTGAAGAGGATGTTTCAGTGGTCATTATTTTAAAAACTGAACGGTTTAAAAACCACGTAAAACTCATTTAACTTATAAAACCCCTTAAACATGCTTAAGTAACGTAAAAAAATACCGTTATGTAAAACTATATCATGATTTTGAGGTAGTAAGAAGGATTTGTATGCATAAAACTAATGTTAAGGTATTAGTTTTATGCATAATGTTCTTATCAATAAAAAACAAATATATAAATAAAAAACAAATAATTAAAATTATAATCTAATTTTATTCGTATATGAAATAACTTAACTATATTATTTAATTTACTAAATATCTCATTAAAATTAATAACTTTACACTAGTCATTTATTTCACATACTTTGCTTAATTTTTGTATCGGACGAAAAAGTTTAAGGCTTAGGGAAAATATTTATAAGTATTCCTAGGTAAGTTTTTATACGAAAGAAATACATTACAGTGGGAATAACAGTAAAATATACAATAATTATTAGTGAACTTACCTTGAATAACTTACCATGGATTGCAAGAAAAAAATTCTTGTTGTGAAAATTTTTGTATATTTTCATGTATGCCGCCATTGAACTTTACTGATCCGGCTGATCACTCTGCAGGGTGCATCATTTCACCCAATACCTATAGTGCATGGCACCTTAATTAGCTCTAATCACCCAGTGAGAGGTCAATTGGCACCCCAACCACATTTTCAAGCACTAAGGTGCCAAATGGTACCGTCTTTTCACCCCAGGGTAATTGGTTATACCCCCGTTTCGCCGACACGAAAATTTCCTACCCCCTTTCGTTGACAAATTCCCCAAAGAAGGGAAAATCGAAAATATCACCTGTTTCGCCGACAGTGAATGTTCACACCCCATTTTGTCGGCGAAATGGGGGTATAACATACATTTTTCAAGCTCATTTAAGACTATAGTTGTGTAGTTTGAAGGCAATAATCCTAAAAAACTTAGAAGCTAAGATGCAGAAAAACTTGGGAAATAAATACGAGAGTTAGAAATAAAACCAAGAGTTAGAAATTAGAATGTGAAAAACAGGCGGCAATGGCACTTAATTATTACTTTCCGAACACTATAGTGAGGAAAGTATTGTAATCATGTCAAAAATCCGAATTCGAGATTTTGATGTTTCTATACGTTTTGAGGTCCCCTGAGTCCGTTTTCACTATTTTTACGATGATGTATGTATGTGTGTGTGTATGTGTGTATGTATGTGTGTATGTGTGTATGTCTGTGGGTGAACACGCTAGCGTCTAAACGCTTCGTTCGATTAACCTGAAAGTTGGTACGCATATTGTAAGTCACCATAGTACGAACCCTATAGATTTTGGTGAATCTAGCACTTATAGTTTTTTTACAGGGACACAAAGAAAAATTCTTTATCATTATGGCCTATGGGAGCAAAATCTTAAAAGTGCGATAGCATCTAAACGCCTTATTCAATTGAGCAAAAATTTTATACACATATTATAGATCACAAATACTCAATCTGTATAGATTTTGGAGAATCTAGCACTTATAGTTTTTTTACAGGGACACAAAGAAAAATTCTTTATCATTATGCCTATGGGGCCAAATTTTTAAAAATGTGATAGTGTCTAAACGCCTTATTAATCCGAGCAAAAAAATTGTACACATGTTATAGATCACAGTTGAACTAACTGTATAGATTTTGGTGAATCTAGCACTTACAGTTTTTTTACAGGGACACAAAGAAAAATTCTTTATCATTATGGCCTATGGGACTAAATTTTTAAAAGTACGATAGCATCTAAACGCCTTATTGAATTCAGCTGAAAATTTATATGAGTATTATAAATCACTGTTGCACTAACTATAAGCATTTTGGTGAATCTAACATTTATAGGTTTTTACAGGGACACAACGAAAATTTCTTTGTCATTATGATCTATGGGCTCAAAGTTCAGTAGCGTTAAATAAAACAACGTGTAATAGATGGAGAAAAATACTCAAACACTCTATTATGGTTTTCTCTCTTTTGTTTGTCTACAAAACTGTTAATTACTCAATGTTCGGAAAGTCGAGTGGAGTCACTCCAGATTTTTTTTTCTTAGTTGCCAAAATGGTCTACTCAAGCATAATTGTTAATTTTTTTAACAGGATAAGACTTAGTTTATTATTATTATTTACTTAAATAATAAATACAAGCACAAACGTTTAATATGAATATATTCATATTTAAAAAATAAAATAAAATAAAAACTCCCGTAAAACAGAATAAACAGTAGAATTTCTTTTTTATTACCTGCTGGCCAACTCATTTTTAAATTTAGTCGAATTCCAAATATTACATCTTCAAACAAAATGAGAACTATTAGAAAACATTCATTTAAACTTTTATTTTTTTCGGTTGTTTTAATTATTAACTTTTACTTTCAGATTTATAAGCCCAAAGTTTGTTAATTAATTCAGTATTTCAGAAATTATCATGATAAAAATTTTTTGGTGATGTATTAATAAACTGAGAAATAACAATTGGTAGTAGGAAATTAAATATATATATATAAATTAAATAAATTGAAATATTATGTTTATTTTATTTTTCTTTTTTTTAACAGCATTTATGTGATTTTTTACTTGCTGGTTTTTATTGAGCTTATGTATCGATGTGTTTAAACTGAAAATATAAGATTTTTTTTAAGATAATAATAAACAAGGATTTTGAAAATTTCAGTAGACTTCAGAAATCTGCTGATCACAACCAATTTAAACATTGAAATTTATGATAAAGTTCAAAGAAGAAAATCATGATGGAACTTACTTCAATGGTGTTATTTAGAAATGGAGTCTAAAGAGATAAGGAAGGTTAATTTTAAGCAAGGTCAAGGTCTTGAAGATAAGTACCTAAATTCTTTTAATTCAATAATATTTGTGTTTAAACACACACACACAAGGGGAAAAAAAAAAAAAAAAAAAAAAAAAAGAATCCATAGACTGAAAAATATAAATAAATAAATTACTTGTCTTTACCTATATTTCTAAACTGTAATAAAAGACGCAAATTTATTATACAATTATTCTTATACTAGCAGGATATGCCCACTTCCTTTTAAAAAGAATTCCTTTTTGATAGAAATTATTAAAAATGTTGCTTAAATTAATAAAAAGTTGCTATATTATAAATGTTGCTATACTATAAATTTTATATGTGCGCTTTTATTACATTATTTATACTCTTTATTTGCCTCCATCTACACATTTCATATATCTTATGTAATGACAATCATTTTCAATGCATTATAATATCAAAATTTTAATTTTAAAATAAAAAAAAAAAAAATCTAAAAAATTTTAAAATTCGCGCAGTCTCTGGTCTCAGGGTGTATGAATTTCTGGGAGTGCACTGTAGAAAGAGAAATGTTTTTATGACAGTAACGTGGTCATAAATTAGGCGTAAAAAATGACAAGTGAAAATTGTAATTCACCATGGGTTTGTGCACTTGAGACTGTGAGTCGTATCAACTGATAAAAAGGGATGAACTGGACACTAATTTCCTTACGTAACTAGCACCCGCCATTTCATTGAATTGAAATTTCCTTTCCACTTGTTTTCCCCATAATTACAGGACAAATCCCTAAATAGCTGGAAAGGGAAGCTTGAATGGGAAAAACAGGGGGGTAGGAAATATTTTGTCGGCGAAACGGGGGTTACACCCAGCAATTTCCCCTAATCAAGCGGAATATTTTTGTTTAACGCTGTAAAGGAATCACTGATGTAAATCGGATCATTTTCTATAGGAAACATCTTTTACTACATTTGAAGAATGCATGTTGATTTCGCATGTTTCGTATAAAGATGCTGAAATGTGCTTACAAAAGATAGTCCCTTAGACTGTAATGTGTCCGAATTATTTTGTGAATCCTTGTAGACAAACCCTTGTTGATGTGTAATTTTTAATAGAGAGTAAGAGTGAAAAACTTAAACAGCATAAATCAGTTTTATGGGATTTTAAAAATATTTATAAAAATGAAAACGCACAAGTCTTATATTCTGTTAAATGTTGATGGAAAGTGTTAAAAAAAGTCCTCCACATTATTCTTAAAGAATATGAAAGATAAATAACATCAACAAGTGAAATTATATTTTTTTAAATTGTTGCATGTATTTAGAAATAAATACATAAATAAATAAATAAATAAAGGAAACAAAAAGGATGAAAATTCAATTATTTTAATAATTTCCAAACGTCTGTAAATCTGAAACTTAAATAAATGAAAAAGACTAAATTAAATAAAGAATTATTGCAATTAAATATATTCTAAAAATTGAAAACATCTTCCCTTTCTCCAAAAGAAGCAAATAAATAACTAAAAAATTCTCAGATTTATTTTTAATGGAAATACTTTCACATTTTACACGTTTTTGCCTTGACTCCTAGCATAAAAAGTTCATGTAGGTTGCAAAAATTTCAACCAAGAGACTCAAGCAATTCATCAGCCGAATGAGTAGAATATTCTGTAAATGCAATACCTTTCTTAGGATCACTGAACTGGTCACAAGGTCAGTTTTGATATTCTGATAGTAGCAGTTATAACTAAGTGATGTCAAGCCGTGTCAAAGGACGATCATGGATAAAAACCTCGTTAACTGTCATTAACCGTGACTCTTTTCTGTTCTTTGTAGTTGACCTATATCTTAAGAATTCTTCTTTAATTACAGGAGTTTAATTTTTACGGGATTTTTAATGGTTAGTACAATTTGACTATTTTACATATGAGTCCCCCCCCCCCCCAATCAGAAAAAAAAATCACAGAGAAAAAGTTATTATGAAAGTGTAATTATTTTTTAAATGGGAACTAAAGTTTTTTAAATCGTTAATAAAAACTCCGCAGTTTTATCGATATTTATATCTAAATTTCATGCTTAAAAGCTTATTCTGAATTAGATCAAGAATGGCCTGTAAAATCAAAATGAAAAGTTAATGAAGGACAACAATAAACTATGAAACACGATGTACTTGAACAACAATTAATCCGTTGTACTCATGTTTATTGCTTGATACAGTAGTACCTTGGATATGCTGGAATACTGGATCACACACCTGTACCACCTAAGTTCCTGAACCCGCACTTTCGGGGTGGTTCACTGCTTGACGAGTCGGATGATGACAAGTAGGAATAGCGAACTTACTGTTCTGAAAATACTAAAATTGGAACATATATGAAACTACTATAAATTGGTAGCATGCGGAGTTGGCAAGTTTTTGCCACAGGTTTAAAAAATCCGGTAAAAACCGTCCTGGCAAACACAGTTTTTTTTACATATAAATGCATGTTTCACTTCTGTTACCGATCTTATATTAAGAATGACAACATTGCATTACAATTACTTAAAATGACTGCATAATTTTCTAATCTTAACTGTAGAAAATTATAAATTTCATTAAAAAAAAAAAAAAAATTGAAAAGGACAAAGTCAAATTGTTAGTCTGATTTTTATATTTTTATGCTGCAATTCACAATATTGCAAAATCTATAGAAATCATTAACACTTCTAGTTTTAAAATAAGATATATCAACTTACCAATCAACATAATGCAATAACTCAGAGATGCAAAATATAAGCAATAGTAATAAGTAAATATATTAATATATTGTGTTGAAATAAGTGGAATCTTAAAATAAAATAATCTAAATAAAATTCTTATTTAAATTTAATTTTTTTTATAATACAAAGAATTACACATTCAACATTCAGTTGCACTTTCATCATCATTACAAAATAACTTTTGTTTAAGCATTCCATAGCAAAAAGCAAGTTTGGAAACAGTTTTTATATTCAACCTATTTCGAATTTTTTAGTGGACAAAAGAGAAGTTGGAAAATATTCTCTCGATTGAAGCACTACTGGATAGACATGCTTGTTTATTTATTTTTATCAAGAAAGCAATTAATTTCATTTGTTGTTACAATCCTTTTCATATATACTGCATCACTGCATTTAGTTATACAAATTTTGTTTTTTGCCGGTTTTTACCAGTTTTTGCCACTGTCCTGGCAAAAATACCAATCCTGGTACAGTCGGTAACAAAAGTATCCGAACACTAGCAAAAATCCCTGTATAAAAAAAGTAGAGTTAATACTGTTTTGTTAAATAAATCCTTGTCGAATCATGTTCTTAGTCAATCTAAGAACATGATTTGACAAGGATTTATTTAACAAAACAGTATTAACTCTACTTTTTTTATATAGGAATTTTTGCTAGTGTTCGGATACTTTTGTTACAGACTGTAGCATGTTTCAGGGTAGACTCAACTTACCCACTTCTGTCGCAACTAAACTTTTCCTCGCATAATACTTTATATCCCTTGAAAGCTTGCGAGCCGCTCTATTTCAAACCATATAGGTGGATTTACTATTGTAACTTATCTTCAACCTGTTTCGAATAAAAAATTCATCGTGAGAGTAGATGCAACCTACGTTTTAAATTCTCTTTGCGTCGCAAATAAGCATTTCCCGCAGATTGTTTTATGCCCATTAAAAGCTTATGGGACGATCTCTCTAAAATCTTCAATGGTTTCATCAATGCAACTTATTTTCAAATTGTTTCGATTAAGCAAGTCGTCGTACATACGTTCTCATTGAAATCTGGACATAATTTTATCAATGCGCTCATAATGCTATGAAACTCAAATGGTTGGTTTGGTTTTACGTCGCACTAGTGCTGCGAAGATGGGCAATGAAACTCAAATGAAATGTACATTACGCTAGTTCAGAGTCTAGTTTCATCCAGGGGACGTTTATTCTACTACAGGCTCTATTTACTTCTAGGTATCTTGGTAGTCTCCTTTTCTATTTTATTCTATCTATAAATACATACACAGGTTTAAAAAAAAAAAAAAAAAAAAAAAAAAAATATATATATATATATATATATATAATAAATAATTTAATTCCTTTACAATACTCAGCAAATAAGAGAAAGATGAAAATACCAACAATGATATTAATATTTAGAAGGATTACTTATAAAGTTATTGTCACAAATACCATTTAAGTAAAATTCACCGATTAGTAAAATCATGTTAAAATACTTACACAGAAGAGAAATGACGTAGATATCACTAATGCTTAAAACAATGAGATGGTTTTTTTAATCCATTTATCGAGTAAATTCAGCAACACAAGATAAGAATTGCAAGAAATAAACCAAAATACTATTGAAATAAAAAGGAATGCATGAAGGAAAAATAGAGTTAAAAATGTTGAAACCCAGTACAGTTCTCATCAGGAAACTAGCTGTACTGTCAACATGAGATGCAAGATTTCGAATATTGTATAGCTAGTTCAGCAAATATACAATACTAGTTCCAATCTTGCATAAAAAAAAAATAGAAAGATAAAAGGAAAATGGCTGATATAACAACTTAACCAAAATGAAAAATGATATTCGTGAAAGACGAGGGCCACATGTAATTCAAATCCAAATCGAATAAAAGTCCAGGCGGTTGCCAAACGAACTAACTGAAAAGAAATGTTTAAAAGTAGAGAATCGATTAATCGAAATAATTTCTGAAATGAAATAAATGTAAGCATGAAGTGATATTTATTGTGCTTAATATTTAAAAGCTGAAATCACAAATAAAGAATTTTCTAGAGGGAAATTTGAGTATAATGCAGAACAATACGATTGTCACTGTATGGCATACGTTCGACACAACGTATGAGCGCGCCATCTAACGTGGAAAAAATAAGTTACTATTAATTGAGGTAAGAAAAAGTGTACGATTAGAGGTTCAATTTACATGAGTGTAATTTAGATTCTTAAGCTAACAGAAGAAAAGACCAACAAGTGATTATAAAGTCATTATTATTAAGAAATTGGTGAATAATTTTAATTTTTAAATTTCAATAATTATTATTGTTATTAATATTATTATTAGTATTAGTATTAAGTAGGAAAATGGTGAATAGGTTTAATTTTTTTTTTTTTTTTTTTTTTTAAGTATTATGGTATTAATATATTATTGTTATTATTTTTATTATTATTATTAATTAGAAAAATGGTGAATAAGTTTAATATGTTATTAGTTATTGTTAATAATATTGAATAGTATTTTTATTTTACGTTTAGTATGAACACTCCAAATTTGAATGAGATCTAATTTTTTTTTTTTTTTTTTTTTTAATGAAGCAAATATATTATGAATTGTTGAAACTTAATCAATATCAACCAGAAATAGATGATGTATCCCGTAATCGCAATAAGACCAGGCTTCCTATTTTTTTTTTTTTTTTTTTTTTTTATAATTTAAATTCAACAACCCACCCAACCAACCAGCCAAACAACACCACCCTTCCTCCTTAATCAAACATCTGCCCTCCCATCCGCCATATTTTAATTTTTTTTTTTTTTTTTTTTAATATAAAGATGTATATATATATATATATATATATATATATATACATAAATACATCTTTTTTTTTTTTTTTTTCTTTTTTTGTGAGACAAAGAACAGTTATTGATAAATAATCGAATAAATAAATCTCTTGGGATAACCCATAGCAGTAGCAGTTTTAATTAAATTGTTAATATTCTTGTTTTTGTAATGAGATGAACAAAGTCTGTTTATTCGAAATAGATGATTAAGAATAATATTTCTGTATACAGATAAATGAAGACAAGAATTAAAATGTGTAAATAAATTTACTTTAAAACAGAAATCTTTTCGTTTATCATATAGATCAGTAGATATTTTACCACCATTTAATTTAAGTTGTAAATCTAAAAAGCTAATACAATTGTTGTTAATATAATTATGTGTTAGTGTAAGGTGAGAGGGATATTGAAATTTTAATGAAGATGGAGTAGAGTTATTAACATAAAAAATTATAATATCATCAATGTACCTATACATAATGACATTATCATTACAGAAACTTTGTTCATAATGGTATAAATATAAATCAGCTAACAGACTTGAGCTACAGCCCCCTTGTGGGATACCGACCTTTTGGATATAAATAGTGTTGTTATGTAGAATAAAATTATTGTGAATGATAAAATTTAAAAGAGTTTTAAAGGTAGCTGCACAAAGGTATTTAGGAAGAGAAAGTTCACTTTTAAAACGCAAATAAAGGTTGTAAATAATTTGATGAAGATCGGTTAAATTAATATTATTAAACAAGTCAGCAAAATCATAAGTAATAATTTCATTAACATTGTTCAGAGTTTTTACAATTTCTTTGAGTTGATAGCTATTTTTAAGACAATAGAAATTATATATATATATATACAGTGGGTACAAAAAGTATTTGCGCGCATAGATTTTCGTTTGCAGTTAATAAAAATAAACATTAAGAAATACAAAAATTGGTATTGCTAAATTAGAATAAGTTTACTCATCTAAATTAATTTTAAAAAATTCAATAATATAGATAAAAAAAAAATCTCTTTTGTAATAAAATTAAAATATCTTATGTCAAAAAAGTATTTGCACACTGAACTCAACTTTCAACAATTCTGTATTTTTATGTAAATTATATGATATTCATCCAGCAGTAAATAACATACGTAAGTAAGACTATAAAAGGAAGTTTTATGGATACTTTATCAGTAGATTGTCGATTTCAAATTGTGATGGCACCCAAGAAATGTGATTTGGCGATTTCGTTGCGAGAAAAAATTGTTTCCCTTCGTGAAAATGGCCTAAGTTATCGAGAAATAGGCAAAAAAGTAAATGTTTTCTTCTCTACTGTTCGGTATGTTGTAAAACGTCATGAAGAAAGAGGATCTGCCGCAAATAAGTTGCGTTCTGGACGTCCAAAGAAACTTTCACAGCAAATTAGGCGGAAAATCATAAGAGAAGCATCAAAAGATCCATTTGTTAGTGAGATTACATTAGCCAATAATGTCGCTTCAACATCTGGAGTTCAAATTAGTGCCCAAAGTGTTCTAAATGTCCTGCATAATGCACAAATTTATGGGAGATCTCCAAGGAAAAAACCTTTCATAAGTGAACGAAATAGACTGAAGAGACTTGAATTCGCTAGGGATTATATCAATAAGCTAATTGATTTCTGGAAAAAGGTCATATTCTCTGACGAGAGTAAGTTCAATATTTTTAAATCAGATGGCAAGAGATTAGTTTGGAGGAAACCTGGCACTGCTTTTCTTAATAAAAATGTATTACCTACAATTAAATATGGAGGAGGCTCTGTTATGGTTAGGGGATGCATGGCTAGCAAAGGAGTAGGTAATTTGTGTTACATTGATGGGAATATGACAGATCAAACCTATGTTGATGTGTTGCGAGATAATTTCCCACAAAGTGCAATAAAATTGGGTATGAGTAATTCCCACTATTTTCAGCAAGACAATGATCCCAAGCACACTGCCGGTATAACACGAACGTGGTTGCTTTATAATGTTCCTAGAAGACTTGCCACTCCACCACAATCACCAGACTTAAATCCTTTGGAAAATTTGTGGAATTCGTTGGATTTAAATATAAGAAAAAGGAAGATTTCAAGCAAATCTACACTTAAACAAGCACTTATTGAGGAGTGGTCTAACATTGACCCTACTCTTACAGAAAATTTGATTAAATCAATGCCAGCAAGATTACAAGCAGTGATAGATGCTAATGGAATGCATACTAAATATTAGTTACCTGAAATATGCCTAAGTATTATATTTCTTTTGTATTTATACACGTGTGCAAATACTTTTAGTTCCCCATCATACTATGGGTATGGGGAACTTAGGTAATCGTGAAAATTTTCGACCTCGGTTTTTTGACTTTTCTACACGTTTTCAGGTGTGAGGAATCCGAAAATGACAAAATTTCTATGGTGTCTGTCTGTAGGGTGTCTGTTAGTGTGTCAGTGTGTCAGTGTGTCAGTCCGTTAGTGTGTTAGTCCGTTAGTTTGTTAGTCTGTTAACACGATATCTCACGAACAAATGATCGCAGAGAGGTCAGATCAGTTTTAAAGTATTACTTTCGACACTGGCAAGAACCCTATTCATTTGCAACATTCGAATTTAAAAACTTCGTAAGTTATTAGAAATTTACGATTTTCTTAATATGGGAGAATAGGACAAAAATTCACTTAAACGTGCATTTAATGGAAACTTTTTACTGTAAAAATGTCAGACCAGTTTTAAAATATCAGTTTTGATTGCGAAATGAACATCAGTAACTATAAATATGCTACTTTAGAAATTTCGCAAGTTATTGGAAATTTACGAATTTTTTAACATGGCAGTATAGAGCAAAATTTCACATAAACGTCAATTTTGAGCGATATTTTCATCGTAAAGATGTCAGACTACTTTTGAAATATTATTTAGGACACTGGCATGATTATTAATGACTATGAATTTTCCAATATAAAGATTTCGTAAGTTATTGGAAATTTACGAATTTCTTAACATGGCTGAATAGAGCAAAATTTCACATAAACGTCAATCTTGAGGGATATTTTCATCGTAAAGATGTCAAACCACTTTCGAAATATTATTTAGGATACTGGCATGAATATCATAGACTACGATTTTTCCAATTTAAAAAATTCGTAAGTTATTTGGAATTTACGATTTACTTAACATGTCAGAATAAGACAAAATTGAGCATAAATTTCCATTTTGAGGATCGTAAATACGTTAGACAACTTCAAAATTACATTTATGATATTTGTTTGAACATGATTGAATACAAATATTCTAATAGGAAAATTTCGTAAATCATTCGTAATTTACGATTTTATCAACATAGCGAAATTGTAAATTTTTCATATAAATATGAATTTTGAGGATTATTGCATTGGAAATAGTAGGATGAAAACTAAACAACGGAATTGACCCTGATAAAATAAATTAATAGACTAGAATAAGATATATATATCGAAGTGAACGGTGGATAGCCTATTAGGCGGGGATTTCATTCTGTCATAATATCAAGCTTTGGTCAAATTCATTTCTTTTAACATGATTATAATATGTCTCGCACTAGAAATTTATGAGAACATAAATATGATGGGGAACTGAGCAGAGTCCACCTATGCCAACTAGTTTTGACATATTTTAATTTTGTTACAAAAAATTTGTTTTTGTTTATATTATTGTATTTTTCTAATTAGTTTAGATGAGTAAACTTGTTCTGATTTAACATTACCAATTTTTGTACAGAGGCTGTTCGCACATTTTTTAGACGATTTTATTTCGCAGTAAGAAAAAATCGTTTGCATGGAGAATTTTATTTTTACAACAGTTATATTTTTGGAAGTTTTATTTATCTTCTGATATTTAGAATTTTTGTTTAGATGCAAAAACGCGCTTTTAAAAAGGCAGTGGATGGGAGGATAGGTTTCCGCTCTTTCCAAAGAGAGTTTTTAGTGAAATCTTTATGAAAAGCATTAATCAAGAGAAAAATGGAAAAATGTCGCAACAATAGATGAATCTTGGGTCTATTTAAGTGGTTGCAATAAAAAAAGATCAATTTATTATCACAAAAGTGGAGAAAAAAATTTTTGCTACATGGTTCAAAGCATCAAAAGAATGTTTTTCTAAAGGATTTATGATTGCCACTGGTTTTTCATACAAGCGCAAGATAAAAGCAAAAAAAATGTGACAAAAATGTCAAAATCAGCTCTAAATACTCTCAAGAACATATTTTAATTCCAATTTTTAAAAATGAAAATCCAGATCTTTATCCACAATGCTATCAATCCGTTGAACTGTATCAAGACAAAACAAGCAGCCCCACATCGCAATCCGCAATTGCTTTTCTAGAAAAAAATGGAACAAAAAACGGGAATTAAAACCATACCCTTCACTGATATTCCTGCTAAATCTCCTGATGTATCACTGTTGGATTTTTGTGTTTTTTGACTCTTAAAATCAACATTATCCAAACACCGACTACAACGCTTTGTGGACTTTGGAAAGCCGTTCAAGAGGAGTAGAAAAATATACCTCTTCCGATATTATAAAAAGCATTATTATCATAGAAATTACGAAGTAGAATGATAGTTAAGAACAAGGGCTATCAAACTGAACAATTAAAACACGAAATATGAGTGAAATTGCTTCAGTACACTCCATCAAAATCGTCTAAAAAATGTGCGAACAGCCTCTGTATTTCTTATTGCTTTTTTTTTTTTTTTATTAATTATGAACGAAAATCTATGTGTGCAAATACTTTTTTGCACCCACTGTATATATATATATATATATATATATATATATATACATATCGATATATATAATTATTCATAAAGCATAAGAGAACGTAAATGTACTTTATATGTGTGTGTGTGTGTGTGTAAACAAAGTAGTAGGATGTAACAAAACAGATGATAAAAATGCCACCGAAATCCGTAAGAACCGAAATGAATTAATAAGGAAATAAACTAAATAACAAGTAACAGCTTTAAACAAGAACGAAAAATCATGCGTTACGCATTGATTATTAACACTTTCCAACTGTATGCAATCGTTACATCGTTTAACCTTCGATGTCCTTTGCCTACGTTATCACACAACGGACTGATCGAAAGTCATAAAGGCAAACAGATAGACTAATGGAACGCATAATCACTCTTAAACATTGTTGAAAAATGTTAAAAATTCCACACATACGGAAATGTAATTTCAGCAATATACAACTATAGACTTTAATATATCTGAATATTTTATTGCAGCCCTGTAAATCTGAAGGCAAAGCATATCATAGTCTATATAAAACATTATTTTAGCGTATAAACAATAAATGTCAATTTCATTATAGAATAGAAATTATTTTTACAGTAGAAAGTTATTTAAATGTGATTTATAAAAATGTCTCTCATAAAACGCGATGCATTGGAATATTTTGGGGTGTTTCTGTACGCAAACTAGTTGTATAGGATCTAATAATGTCAATTTAAATAGGGAACATTCCACAGTGAACCTGGATAACATATAACAATTTTTAAACTTTTGAAAATATTTACGGACTCTGGAGGCTGGCAGACGGACAGTGAGACAGACAGATAAACTTATTCAAATCATATTCACTCTTAAAAAGTGTTAAAACGCTTAACGTAAACGAAAATTCAATTCTAGCTAATTTCCAAAAATAACCCTTAATGTAACTGAATATTTTTTGTGGCCTTGTAAATCTTAATGCTAATCATACCATATTCTATAAAAAACATTCTTTTGTGCATATAAATAACATATTTAAATTTCATTAAGATTTGTGTAAAGTAAAGGTGTTAAAATATGATTTATAGAAATACCTCTAATAGAACACAATGCTTTGGAATATTTTCAGATGTCCCTGTACACAAACCAGTAGTGGTATTTATGTCATTTTCAATAGGGAACACCCTATAACTTGGGTAAAATATATCAGTTTCAAGAAATTTCATGAATATTTATGGGAGTTAGAGCGTGGACAGACAGACAAATGGAAGACATAAACAATTTTTAACTTTGTTGGAAAGTTTTAAAATGATTTATATACAATAACCGGTAATAGTTTTAATAAATATATGAAAACAATCAAATACGTACCGAAACAGGATTCCCAGAAGAAGATCGAATATGATAACTTGGAATATGATATCCAACATTAACTCGCTTCGGACCATAGGCGTAGCGTCGGGGGGGGGGGGGGGGCACGAGGGGGCACGTGCCCCCTCAATCTTTCAGAACCTAAAAAATTTTTAGACAAGGATATATGATAAAGTCAATTAAAAAATTGTCTTATCACACACCGTGAAACAAACAAACAAACAAAAAAAAAGACCCAAATAAAAAAGAAATAGCAATTATGAGTTTATGTAATTAAAAAAATGTATATGAAGTACCCCAATGTGCACGAAAAGCGTCACTTCTCTTCTCTATTCCGTAACTTATCGACCTAAGAGGCAGTTGTATCAGCATTATTGTAGGCTAATCAATGATTTATCGTCATCTTTACATTTTTTTTTTTTTTTTCAAAATACTGCATTTTTGAATTGTGTAATTTTTCTTTGTGTCCCTGTAAAAAACCTATAAGTGCTAGATTCACCAAAATCAATAGGGTTCGTACTAGGGTGACTTACAATATACGTACCAACTTTCAGCTCATTCGAACAAAGCGTTTAGACGCTAGCATGTTCGCTCACACACATAAGTCATTGTAAAAATAGTGAAAACGGACTCAGGGGACCTCGAAACGTATAGAAACATCAAAATTTCAAATTCGGATTTTTGACATGATTACAATACTTTCCTCACTATAGTGTTCGGAAAGTAATAAGAGAAAGAGAAAATAAAATAAAATAAAATAAGAGTCTACTGATCCCAAAGCCGTATAAAATATTAAAATAGTCAGAATTTCATTGATTTTTTACTTTACTCAAAATATTTTTTGGCATTTAAAGACGTAAATTAATTCCGAAATTGTAAATTTTTATTTCAAAATTGTAAATTTTTCACCTTTACCTAATCGTTTTTCGGTTTTGATGGGAAATAACACTAAAATTTTAAATATTCTGCATCGTTACTATCATTATTTTCTGTGTCTGAAATATCCTGAAAAATTAAATTTTTCTCGTTGCCGTTTTTAGTTCCCCATCATACTATAGGTATGGGGAACTTAGGTAATTGTGAAAAATTTCGACCTCGGTTTTTTGACTTTTTTATACGTTTTCAGGTGTGAGGAATCCGAAAATGACAAAATTTGTATGGTGTCTGTTAGTTTGTTAGTCTGTTTACACGATATCTCACGAACAATTGATCGCAGAGAGCTCAGATCAGTTTTAAAATATTACTTTCGATACTGGCAAGAACCCTATTCATTTGCAACATTCGAATTAAAAAACTTCGTAAGTTATTAGAAATTTACGATTTTCTTAACATGAGAGAATAGGACAAAAATTCACTTAAACGTCAATTTTGAGAGATATTTTCTTCGTAAAGATGTCAGACTACTTTTGAAATATTATTTAGGACACTGTTATGAATATTAACGACTATGAATTTTTCAATATAAAAAATTCGTAAGTTATTGGAAATTTACGAATTTCTTAACATGGCAGAATAAAGCAAAATTTCACATAAACGTCAATCTTGAGGGATATATTCATCGTAAAGATGCCAAACCACTTTCAAAATATTATTTAGGATACCAGCATGATGGTTGGTTGGAGGATTAAGGCCGATTGACTCCTTATGTGTCCTAGGCCTATAGGGGGAATGCCCTCCGTGGGGGTCTTTCTAAGGGGTCCTAGCCCGTATTTACGCGAGTTTCCATACCAGCATGAATATCAAAGAGAATGATTTTTCCAATTTAAAAAAATTCGTAAGTTATTTGGAATTTACGATTTACTTAACATATCAGAATAAGGCAAAATTAAGCATAAACTTCCATTTTGAGGATCATAAATACATTAGACAACTTCAAAATTACATTTATGATATTTGTTTGAACATGATTGAATACAAATTTTCTAATAGGAAAATTTCGTAAATTATTCGTAATTTACGATTTTATCAACATAGCGAAATGGTAAATTTTTCATATAAGTATGAATTTTGAGGATTATTGCATTGGAAATACTAGCATGAAAACTAAACAATGGAATTGAACCTGATAAAATAAATTAATGCGTTAGAATAAGATGAATATATCGAAGTGAACGGTGGATAGCCTTATAGGCGGGGATTTCATTCTGTCACTGCATCAAGCTTTGGTGAAATTCATTTCTTTTAACATGATTATATGTCTCGCACTAGAAATTTATGAGAACATAAATAGGAAGGGGAACTGAGCAGAGTCCACCTATGCCAACTAGTTTCTTCTTACATTTTTCGAATTCAAAAGTTGGAATATTGACGAAATTTAGAAAATTCATGAATTTTCTTAATGTGAAAATAAAATTTAAAATTATGTATTATTTAATGAGTAATGACAGGGATTTTTCAGGTCTAGATGCCGTAAAATAACATCTGAATTGTAAAATTTTTGTCCTAATTTCTGAATTCATGAAAACTAAAATTTGTCACTTAAAATTAGATGTTTTCACGATTAATCATTTCTAAGTTGATGTCTACACAGACACTGACACCACATCAATTTATGATTTTTGGATTTGTCATACCTTAAAAATTGTTTAAGAATTGAGATCTAAAATTTTCATAAATATCTAATATTTCCATACTTATAGCATAGAGGTAACTTTTTAAAACTTTTTTATTGGTTTTTCATATATGTGTGCCCCCCCAAAATTTTCGTTCACGCTACGCCTATGCTTCGGACCATCCTTAGGGGTGCGTCCCAGACCGTCGCTAATTACCCATAGCGTAATACTAGTGCGACGTTAAACCCAACCAAGAAACCAACCTTTTATTGATAATTATTCATGTATGAGACCTTAAATAAACGATGCCTATTATCTATAGAAGAAACGTATAAACCAAAAAGAGTATCACTTTTATGTACTTAAATATGAGTACAAATATTTTGAAAAATTGTGATTTAAATACTTGACGCTATTAAAAATCTCAAAAATACATAAAAAGAAATGTATTTTACTTTCAATAAAAATCGTCTAAAAAAATATTCTATTTATGTATTTTTTACTTAAAACTTTTTATTTTGTGCTTTTTTAATATCTAAAAAAAAAAAAAAAAAAAGCTTCAAAAATTCTTAGGATACTGTGTAGTCAACGAAAAATTTTCTTTTATCGACACATTTTCTACTAATTATCTGCAAAAACTAACACACTGGAACTTCGAGGATCGAACTCTCAACCACCGTGTTCAATTAACGTGACGCTCTAACCAGCTAAGGCAAGGTGCGACAAACGAAGCAGCCTATATTTACTTTAAAACGGAGGTGCTTTGTGTATTAGCGTGACACGAAGACACGATGGCGAAGTCAATTTCATATAAAAAGCTCTAAAAAGAAATATAAATGAACAATTGGGGGTTTTAAAACTAACACTTAAGCAGCTTAATTGGTTTCGAAAGCTAAAAAAAAAAAAAAAAAAAAAAAAAAGGCATGTATTCTCCATCTTTTATTTATTTATTTATTTTAATATAATAAATAAAACTTTCTCTCGAGCATATAAAAGTGCGAATATAAAAGCGCATATAAAATCTCGAGCACATAAAAGAGCAACATTTAAACAATATTTTATAAAATTTTAATTGAAAGTTTTGGAAAATTCAGTCGGTGGATCATTGGTTTCCGGAGATTCTTCAGAAAAGCGGTGCACATGATTTCTGAAAAACTGGTGCACTGATCTTATTGAAATTTTGTGCACTTCTTCAAAATAAAACTGACTAGTGCTTAAATGAAGAATTTTTTTTTTTGTTCGAAATCAACTAGTTTTACAAGGATTTACGTGGGGTATAATGTACTGTTTTTGCATACAACTTTGCCAAAAATTCAAACTTCATAGTGAAAAATCACTTGCGTTATCAATTAAAAATAAGTTGACAAACTCAAAAAAAAATAATTTTATATTATTTTCTGTTCTGTCTTACATTTCAAAACTGAAACACTCATATTTTAACCCCTTAACTGCCTCGGGCGTATATATACGTTTTTCCAAAGTACAATCTTTTGCATTATACTGATACCAGTGAAACTACTGACACAGCTTGACAATGCAATAAAATAATCTTGAAAGCTATCTTGACAGTCTTTTCGAAAGATTTATTCATTTCAGAGTTGAAACAGAATGGTAGCACTTTGAAACGATTCTTATAAAATTTCCTTGGCAGGTAAGGGGTTAATTAAAATGGTTTTGAAATATTATTTATAATAAAATTCTTAAACTTGTTTAATAGAAATACGTGTACGTTTTTAATTATCAATATTGCCAAAAAACACAATTATTTATTTATTTCACTTTGATCATTGGTTGTCGCAGCATCAGATATTAAGGGAAAAGGGGCGTATTTTAGACTAAAACTAGAAATCTATTTCTGGTACGATCAGCTATGCAACTGAAAGTATAAGCAAACAATAACATATTAAGGATTTTATAGGTGAGTAATTTAACTATAACTAATAAAAAAATGGTTACATAATTTTTTAATTGTTGAAAAACTTTCGTTTTATTTATTTTTAAAATTATATTTTTCAATTCTGTTAAAACAGTCAGAAATAACATGTTATATTATTGTTAACTAATATTATTTTTTAAGATATATGGAGGATGAAAGGGAGAAAGATTATTAAAGTATAGAAAACTTTCTATCAATTCTCTTTCTCTCTCGCTCACTTTTCTAACTTTTATTCTTCACCTCCACCCAGGTATGCCCAGAAAACTTTTCGCTAATATTCTATAATTTCATACTTCTATCATAAATGATTATTACTATTGCTATTGCTATTATTATTATTATTATTATTATTATTATTTCGACCATTACATTTTACTGATAAAATTTGCAATTCTCGAAAATGGTTATGTCTTAAAAATAAATAAATAAATAAATAAATAATAATAATAATCAATGATTTTTATTTTTTATTTAAAGTTCAGAAAGATGTGTTAGGTTTTCATCTTTAGAAAAATAAATAAATAAATACAATACTTTTTTCATCCCTGTTCATTTTCGGTTCCAAAACTAAATTTGTAATTATTTATTGCGCTTTAACAATGTAGTTATGTCCACAGTATGACTTAAATTAGATATTGGTAACCAAAAACACTCTATTGAGTCATATCACTCTCACAATCACTCTCACGATATGTCAGTTTTTGTGCTTAGAAAACATTAGTTCTAACTCCAAATTTCCTTTATTAAATGAAAAGAGATATCAAACTTCAATGCATGGGTATCATAACCGGTATTATTTTAAAAGGACATTGACATAAACAACATATGTTTATCTCAGCGTTTTTTGTTTTACTTTCAACCTTTGTTTAATGAAGATTAGCTCGAATTTCTAGAATTTGAGTAATTCATTTAAATATCCTTAAATATGTCCTTGTCATTAAGCGCTCTCACCACTGAATATTAATTTTTATTTTTGTTTATTTATTTATTTATTTTAATTTCACCCAGGCAATGAGTGACAATAATCACCCAGCGTTCATTGACCGGCAAGTTTTTAGAAGACCCTGAAAACAACCATTCACTGAATGGAATGCCTTCTGACCGATTATAAGAGGACACTTGTAGCAACATTTCCTGAGTAAGTCAGTGTGGAACGGATTTCACAATTTACGAATGAATGTTTGGCCAGGGCAGTGCAATATACTTTTATTTTCCTTTACATTACATGAAGGAAACGGAGTTTCCTCCCATTTTTACCCTCAGAAGTTTTTCCTTCAGATGTAAATTAGATTACTTTTATAGATATGCATGCTTATAAATGATAAGTGAAACATTTTTTATATTTTATCCTTGTTATTTTCATTGCAATTATGCAATATAAGGAAACATGTTACATAAATTATTGCGGTCCGAGCAACAGAGGTATGAAAACAACGACGTATGATATTTACAAGGTCATATGCCAAATTTAGAAAAGTAGAAATATATTATATACAGTCGGCTGCAAAATTATTCGAGCACTAGCCAATAATTCCTATATTTCAAAAGTACACTTAAGACTGTTTTGCTAAGTAAATCCTTGTCGAATCATGTTCTTAGACTGATTAAGAACATGACTCGACAAGGATTTATTTAACAAAGCTGTATTAAGTGTACTTTTTTTTGGCAAGGATTATTGCTAGTGCTCGAATAATTTTGCAGCCGACTGTATATAATCTGAAATGTTATGTTTAGAAATTTGATATATCGAGTAACGAATAATATATATAAGAATAATACAATTAGAATTGTTCATTAAACCATAATAAGCTTGTAAAGAAATCAATATATATGAAATATATTAAAAGAAGTAATTTTTAAAGCACGGCTTAGGTTGCTTTTGTATTTCGCTGACGGTGAAGACTGAATTCTTTTAAAAGAGTGCTTCCCCGGTAATACTCAAGGCATTAACATGACCACCAATTAGAATGTAGAATGTTGTTTAAATTACATTGTCTATTTTTATTTATTTTTTCTAGTTCTAAAATTTATTTTATCAGATTATTTTCTCACTATTTAATTAATATTTTAGATTCTCTCTTTTTCTTCCCCGGCTTTTTTTTATATATTTTATTTATATATGTATAGTTATGGTAAACCTGAAAAACATCCATTCTCCACGTGGCAACTAAATAAAAAATGTGGAGAGTAAAAAAATGTTAATAACCAGCTCCTTTTTTTTCTCGATTATCTTTGATTCTTCTTCTTCTTCTTTTTTTTTTTTTTAATGCTCCTCAGGTATGAAAAATAAACAAAAGAAAGAAATTAAACTTTTTTTTCTTTTAAGCGCCAACCGTATCGGGCCCCAAAATTTCAAAAATAACAATTTCTTTAAGGGAACATCGGAGTGGGAAGGGGGGGGGGAGGGGTCGACAAATTATCATCTCTCATCTTTAGTAAATTTCTCTCACACCAGACCCCTTGGTTAAACCAATATATATACATATAATGGAAACGAAAGATAAGGTTTCCAGAGGCAGGAAACGGAACAAATAATAATAATAATTACAATAACAATAATAAAATAAATAAAACTAACATTTTCTTTAAACGGTAAGTATAATTATTCATTAATATATGTGTGTCTGTTTTGCTTAGCAATATTTAAACTGAAATCTGTAATCCGCAAAATGCTTAGAACAGCTCTGTCGAGCGTTGGTCTATTGTATGCATATGCAAAACTTACTAAATTCTACAGTTTCAGTTTAATTTATACCATGTTTATTAAAATTATTACTAAGTTAGCTTTTATATATAGGACTTTATTTATGTGCATTATTCCTTATTCATACATTTTAATAAAATTAAAGAAAAAAATATTGAAAAGTATTTGCTAAAATGAAAGAATTCAACGGCCACTGGCTATTTATAAGTTACGAAAAAGAGACGATTAGTTTTAATGGACTATTCAACACTGACGACTAACTGAAAATTTCAGTTTTCAGGTTTAAGTTATTGATATGACCAGATTGGCATGTGGAACGAACCGCAACTAGAACTATTTCTTTTTAAATGTTGTACATACAAAAATGCAAAAATTTTCAAAATAATTTTCTGTAATAACAAACAATAAAATAAATAATCTGTAATTAAAAAAAAAATAATAATTATCTTGCAATAGCATAATAAGTGAAATCATGTGTAAAAATTAAAAGTTGTTTCTAGCTTTTTATGATACAAGTTAATCCAATGTATAATTTGCGGTTAGTCCCCTAATAGCACTCGTGACTAAATCGATATTAGAAAGTAAGAACTTATAAATGTTCTTTGCATGTCTGAAGTCTAGTATTTTATTTATTTATTTATTTTTTAATAGAGAAAATATCAAATAATAATAATAATAATAATAACTAGTAATTTGATCACCCAATGTACTTTAAATAATTCGTTTAAGATTTACGCTGAAATAGAACGAGCTAACTCATGAGCCGACATTATTTAAATTGAAATCTGTAATCCGCAAAATGCTTAGAACAGCTCTGTCGAGCGTTGGTCTATTGTATGCATATGCAAAACTTACTAAATTCTACAGTTTCAGTTTAATTTATACCATGTTTACCCCGACAGAATTCAGGAAAGTTACAAGTCTGTCAACACAGCGAAAATTAATAAAGCTTTTCTGAAACTTCAGAGAAAAACCATCATGTACATTTATGGTAGCTGTCAAAAGAAAACAGTAAGTGAAAAAAAGAGAGAGACAGAAAGAGAGACAGAGAAACAAATATCGCAGGGATTATTGCAAATAAAATATTGCTAGATTTTTTTTACTCATTATTTTTATATTAATTTTTAATGTATAGTCACACATGTTTAATTGTTTTGTTGTTAGTTTTATAATAATAATAAAGTGTAATATAAATGTATTGAGTTTCAAAATTTTGCGCCTACATATATATAGGCACATAGAATGTGGCTCTCCAGAGTAAAATTCATTTTAAAGTGGCCCGCTAAGCCTTTTAGGTTAGACAGGCCTGCACTCAAAACGGGGAAAAAAGAAAACAGAAAAAGAAAGATATAACAGTGGACATTAAAAAAAAAAAAAAAAAAAAAAAAAAATCAGAAGAATCAGAAGAATCAAATGAAAAATTATAAAATATTTATTTATTTTTAAACAAGACAATTACAGTTAAAAATGAAGGCTACCTTGCCAATGAGTAAAAGCAGAAAACTACAGTTTAACTGAAAGAAAAGGAAGAACTAGACATTAAAATTAAAACATTTAAAACAACAATGGCTAAATACAAGTCGTAATATAATTAAATTTCTTGCTCCATCCTTGCAAGTAAAAACTCCCAGAATTATAGTGAATATTTTTACAGAAAACATATGTAATCTATCGTGATTTATTACTTGCGCATTAAAATTAAAAAACACTTTAAAAACACGTTAAAAATACATTTATTAAAAATATAAAAACTTCCAAAGATAAAACAAGGCATCATCAATTCCCTGATGATGCCATGTTTTATCTAGGCGAAAAGCTTTGGAAGTTTTTATATTTTTAATAAATGTATTTTTAACGTGTTTTTAAAGTGTTTTTTAATTTTATTACAATAATGACACGTGTTTACAATTTAACTCTTAACTTGAGTTTGTTTATATTATTTTAAAGTTTAGATACAATAACACAGACTAGAGAAATAAATTAAAAATCTAAAGATTTAAATTACATTCAAAAAATATTTAAATGATTTTGTCAGAATATTGCTTTAGACATATACAGTAGCCTCATCTACAATGCATATCAGTTTCACGAAGACAGACATCTGGCGTTTTACTATTAAAAAAATTACATTACCTCACTTATATCATGTTTAAAACAAGTTCTGTAAAACGTCAGAATTCGTACTATGAATGTGTAACTTTACCATTTATAAACATGAATTCAAATCTTGCTCCTCTTTCAAAAAAAAAAAAAAGAAAGAGGAAATGCATTTCATTTTGTGACTAAGGTTACGTGACTGTTTATGAAAAAAGAAGTAAAAATTTCTCAATTTAAAAAGAGAGAGAAAGGGAAGAAAAAAGATAGAATGGGTTTGGATTTCATCTATGCATTGTGCAAAAAGATCAAAGAAGGATTTTTATTTTTTATTTTTGTAGAAAGATTGAGGAATAGTATCTAAATTTCTGTCAACATATATTCTGCGATAATATTTATGAAATGTTATAGAATGATATTACATTTACTCGTAAATTTTTCCATCACAACTGGCATCACCAGTGGCCGAGAGGTTCTGCTCTGGAAGTTGGCAGACGTGAGGTGCAGTGTTCGATTCCAGGTAGCGCTCGTCAGACTAGCCGTTAGAATTTTTCCGTGGTTTTCTCCAAAACTTGCGTAAATACGAGCAAAGACCCCCCACGGAGGGCACTCCCCCGAGTCCTGAGACTCAAGCGCAGGCAATTGGCCTTAACGACAACGCTATCAAACAAACTTGCATCACAAGAAATATAAATCAAAAAATATATTTCTTAGGAAATTTATTCAAAATTATATTTCTAAATAACACTTTTATAAATCGTAAATTTTGTTGAAAGAGAAGTTTAGAAAAAATGTAGTTGAAAGAAATATATGTTGGATTCCAACTTTATTCGATTAAGCATTTAATCATCAGTTATCGAAATCGAAAGAAACCATATATTTTAGTAAGGTATGGTAACAGTATTGAATAATTAATGGTGCTTTTAAAAAGAATTATTTGAGATATTATGATTATAGCCATATTAAGAAAAAAAAAAAAAAAAGAAGAAGAAGTTTATATTAATGATATGTAAATTTTGTCGTGCGGTATCTTTTGAATGACAGTCAGAAAAAACCATAGGCATTTAGAAAATATTGTTTTTTTTTTTCTTCTTTTCGTGAACTATTTTACTATATCATAATATATATAGTAAAATTAAAAAATTATAAAACGGTGGCACATTTGAAACATTATAAAAAAGCACCACAGAACTGGCGTTTAAAAGTAATAAGTACAAAACGTTGAATAAATACCATAAAAATGCAAGAGTTCTTGCATTTTTATGGTGTTTATTCAAAGTTTTGTACGTAGAGTCGGTAACAAAAGTCTCCGAACACTAGCAAAATTTCCTATGTAAAAAAAGTACACTTAATACAGTTTTTTTAAAATAAATCCTTGTCGAATCATGTTCTTACACTGACTAAGAACAGGATTCGACAAGGATTTATTTGACAAAACCGTATGAAGTGTACTTTTTTTACATAGGAATTTTTGCTAGTGTTCGGACACTTTTGTTACCGATTGTACATGAGAAACATGATAGCGTTTCTAGTTTATTCCGAAGCATTGTTAGTACCCGCCTTTTTTAAACGTCCCCTCCCCCCCCTTTTTTTTAAGAGTAATTTAAATTACTTTTCTAAAAAAGTGATGTGAAGAATAGGAGGGTACTAGGAGGAAGAAAGGAGGAAGAAAGCTACGAAATAAATCAGAAATTTTGGCATATATGTATATATATATTCGAAAAAGCAAACAAACACCCAAAACAAGGCAATCAAAATCGGTGTATTTATATGCTACCTCGAGTTTTTTTTTTTTTTTTTTTTTTTTTTTTATTCCTCAATACTCTGAATCTAGAGATCTTTTTTAAAATCAAAATCGATTGAGTTTTATCCTTTTAATAGTCAAAAAATCTGTTTTCTGAAAATTGGGGTTTACACAAATTATTTTAATCACAAGTAGTTTTCTGCAAATTAATGACGTGTTTAATTGATTAATCAAATTACTAAGCTAATTTTAGTATCAAAATGTTCAGATAACAGCATTTTCTTATAAACTTTCTGCCACTGATTAAACAAAATATACTTAGTAAAAAGCACTGAAAGACTGGGTAACCTTGTTTAACTTTAGTTTATTAAACATTTCAACCAATTAAATTAAAACAATAAGTTTTTTTTTTTTGTTGTTTAATGTATTTAAATAAACATGTAAACTGCTTATGAAATTTCAAACCAAAATATCAATATATAAATAAATAAATAATAATCTGGGCTTCAAAATGTACACATACCATAATAAAAATACGAGGAAAAAATATCTGTGAAATGGCATTGGGAAAATGAACAGTTTTAATGAATGAATGAATGAATGCATTTTTTACAAGATAAATCGCTATTTCACTCTTTCAGAGATATTTAATATCAAAAGCTACCAGATGAGCAAAACTAGAAGGAAAGATATAAATTATTTTTTTCCGATAAGTTATAAAGTAAAATTCATTGAAAAATTCTCGAATGAATTCTTGCGATTGGAAATTAAAATTAAGTGGTTAATATAAATAACCACTGCCCTTCAAAGAGTGAAAACGCACTTTTATTTCACAACATAAAAAATAAATATTACAAAACATGCCATCGTAATAATCGTTTGAAACAAGACTACGTATGTGACACAGCAATGAGTGTTAACAATTTTGATTCTCACGTGTACGATTCTATTATAACAAACATCTGAGTGGTATAATTATTAGTGAAAAAATTTCCTGGGAGAAAGAATAAAAAATAACCCTTTAATTTCCTCACTAATAAGTCATTAATATTGGAGGAAAAATACGAAACACATAAAATTATATTAAGAACGATTGAAAACGTATACATGAATTCTTGAATGCTTAAATAGCTATAGAGGAAATCACAAAATATATTCCTTTTTAATTTTATTAAATAAAAAATATAAGGTAGTTAAATTGGGTTTTTTCAGCAGTAGAAAGGCATTACTTATGTTATAATTTATTAAAAGACACTTTAAAAATACGTAGTTATAAAATATATTTAATTAAAAACTTATTTACAATTAAAATACATTGTTTTTGAAGCTTTTCACCTTGACTATCAAAGCATCATCAGGAAAAACTTTTTATTTTATTTATTTATTTATTTATTTTTTACAATTGTGTTTTTGAAGTGCAGCTCCATATATATATCAAATATATAATATATAACTGTATAATTATATAGTTGATATATAATTATACAGTTATACAGGTTTTCCCATAAATAGCGCCCAAACTCTGCACAGCCAGATTCCTCGTTGAGAGTATATAAAAAATGTTTAAAGAACTGTATCTGTACGATCCACAGTTTACTAGAAAAATACAATTGGCCGCAAAATTATTCGAGCGCTAACAATAATTCCCATGTAAAAAAAAGTACACTTAATACTGTTTTGTTAAATAAATCCTTGTCGAATCATGTTCTTAGGCTGACTAAGAACATCACTCGACAAGGATTTATTTAACAAACCAGTATTAAGTGTACTTTTAAAAAAAAGGAATCATTGCTAGCGCTCTAATAATTTTGCTGCCGACTGTACGAAAAACAAAGTATGACGTCCCAGCTGGTGCAAGGAAAAAACACCGTATTGGACACATCAACAGCAGCATTTGCAAATATTTATAAAGGCAGATGTTCAAAGTGTCCGCCGTGCATATCGAAGATATGCAAATACTGCTGTTGATGTGTCCAATACAGTGTTTTTTCCTTGCACCGGCTGTGACGACATACTTTGTTTTTCGTATTTTTCTCGTAAACTATGGATCGTACAGGTACGTTCATTGGGCATTTTTTACGTACTCCCAACGAGGAATCTGACTGTGCAGAGTTTGGGCGCTATTTATGGGACACCCTGTATATATCAAATATCGGCAGCAAAATTATTTGAGCACTAACAAAAATTCTTATGTTAAAAAAGTACACTTAATAGAACATGATTCGACAAGGATTTATTTAAAATAACAGTATTAAGTGTACTTTTTTTTACATAGGAATTTTTGCTAGCGTTCGAATAATTTTGCTGCCGACTGTAATATATAATTGTACAATATATCCATATGTAACTTTAAAATTATTGTGATATATATGGAGCTGCACTTCAAGAATACGATTTAAAAAAAAAGTAATGTTTTTCCTGATGATGCTTTAATAGTCAAGGCAAAAATCTTCGAAAACAATGTATTTTAATTGTAAATAAGTTTTTAATTAAATACACGTTTTAACCGGCCTCTCTTTCTGAGACATGATATCTATTGCTTATGTTAGTTTTTATTTTTATTTTTTAAATATTTCTATAGGCAAAGAAAAAGACTTGATAGCAGAACAATATAAGGTAATGTGTAAAAAAAAAAAAAAAAGAAAGAAAGAAAGAAAAAAGACTGGTGCAATTTTTTTAACTTAAAATAAATAAAACTACTAGGTTATCATTATATACACTAGTTTGACAGTATCATAGTACTTGATAATATTGCTACCTTTGTAACTCGAGGTTTTTCTTCTCCTTCTCTTGTTTGGAATTGTAAAGATGGATTAAGTTTCAGAATTTTGAAAGTAAATGTTTTGTTAAAATTATGACAAAGTTTAACTTATATTTACAGTATATTTCGACTAAAACAGAAAATGCATTACATGGAATTCTATATTTTAAATTAGTTTGTAATACATTTAGAAAATAAAATCAATCAACAAATTTTATTGCAAAAAATCATTAATTTGTCTTTATAAATACTAACACTGATGCATTTTTTTTTTTTCTTTTAATACAGTAACGGTTCTTTGTATCGCATTAGACTTTGTATCGAGTTCACGTCAGTAGTTTTTGAGAGACTTTTTAAAAGATTAAATAAATAATGTGGCAGCCTTTTAAATATAGAACATAGTGAAATCTATGTCTAACAAAATTACGCAAGACACTTCAAATTAAGACACTTTAAAGACAACTACCGTTTGTTGAACTTTATACTACTATTCTTGAATGACCTTCAGCGAACAAATGATATATTCTTACAAAATTGACAAGTCTCGTGTTTTGATAAAAATGTAACAATTTTAGATAAAAAAGAGTCTCGTGTATTGATAAGAGAGAAAAAAAAACGTTGTTAATCATAGCAACATGATAAAAATTTTAAACATAAGCTTTTTTTATAGATTTAAAAATAATCATCACAAGCAAACGCGATGATTGAGAGATAAAGAAATTAATATTTTCGCGTTTACAATGCAGGTAATGCGTTTACTTCAAATTTAAAGCACTGCCTAATTTAGTACTTTGAAATAATCCATCCTCTAACGAATTTGAGAAATGAATAGGATAATTTATCTTCAAATGAAATGAAAATTGGCTCTGAAGCCGCGATACAAATTTTTAAACATGATCTTGAAAATACTTGTCAAAGGGACCAAATTGGTGTACAGTACAAAGTAAATTTACTACAATAGTCAACGAATCACAAGCAAACACTATAATAGGAATATTAAAACAAGAATAAACTACTACGTCAGAAACGCCAAAGAAAAATTATTGAGGTGCATACAGCTGTTTCGGTAGCCTAAAGCGTACCGTCTTCAGTGCAAAAAGAAACCGTCTTCAGTGCTTACCGTCTTCAGTGAAACCGTCTAGAAACCGTCTTCAGTGCAAAACTAGAAACCGTCTTCAGTGCAAAAGCGTACCGTCTTCAGTGCTTACCGTCTTCAGTGCTTTTTGCACTGAAGACGGTACGCTTTAGGCTACCGAAACAGCTGCATGCACCTCAATAATTTTTCTTTGGCGTTTCTGACGTAGTAGTTTATTCTTGTTTTAATATTCCAACGCCAAGTCTTCTGCTATTACTATAATAGGAAGATACAGAAATTAATATTTTCGCGTTTACAATGCAGGTAATGCGTTTACTTCAAATTTAAACCACTGCCTACTTTAGTACTTTAAAATAAACCATCCTCTGACGAATTTGAGAAATGAATAGGATAATTTATCTTTAAATGAAATGAAAACTGGCGCTGAAGCCGCGATACAAAAAATCTTGTTAATGATATTTCTTCCACTCCATTCTTATCTGATGCTTGGAAATTACTCACGTAACTTAGATTTTCGTTTAATTTTTGATATCCTTAGATTGTTATATGTTTAATCTCACTCATTTATTTATTTTCTTGATTTCTCGTACAATTCTACTCACACCAGTAGTTATATTTACTTTCAACTTTATTAAGTTTTTCTTTTCATTTTAAACGATTTTGTGCGTTGCCGCTTTGACTGCAGCACTCGTGCTTACTTTATTCGCCTGATGAAGGGTCGTGTGTTTTTTCGACCCGAAACAATTGTTGCGAGTTTATTATTGCATTTTATGGTGTTTATTCAAAGTTTGTAAGTAATATTTTACAACGCCAGTTTTGTGGTGCTTTTTTATTAGAACTAAGTTTCCTTGATTACTTACCGTCAAACAACAGAAATCCTCGTAGAAATGTTGGGGATCACGCTATGACTAATGACTCTGCAACTCTGGCATTAAAAAAACCTTAAATATGAAAGATAATAATGTTCTCAACCAACCGGTGATTAGTCTGGACTTGTATCCGATGTAAGATAATTATAACATTATTTGTCGTAAAAATTATAAAAATAGCAATAGTAATCCTTTTTAAAAAAACTTAGAACTTCAGCTAAAATACTTCTTTCAGTATCGAACCAAAAATTATACAAGGTATAATTTTTCGATGGATGATGGTATTTCTTAATCAATCAGGAGAAAATTAAAATCCGACTTATTATTGAAATTGTGTATTTTGTTTTGTTTTAATTAGATTTTTTTATTTTTTTTATTTATTTATTTTTTTAATTCAGTTTTATTAATTTTTTGTATAAACTTTTGTATAAACACTGGTTTTTGGTATTTTTTTGGTTTGGTATTTTTTTTTTTTTTAACCGAAAATTATAAAGCAAGCTATTCAGATTTACTGCTTAAAAAAATAAATGTGCAAAAAGTTTTGATTTGCTCAATATTATTATAAAACATAATGACAAAACGCAGTTTCTAAACTTTTGTGTCAGAATGTATGCATGTTATATGAGCATGCATGGATGCTTATAAACAATTTTTACTAAAATCCTGTTTTGATACTCAAACTGTTTTTATACATTTTTTAAACGTTACATTCAGTGTTCAAGATTATCTATCTTTGGAATCTGTTCGTTGTCGTCATATTTTTCCTCCACAAGGAAGTACTAAAAAAGAAATATTTAATTGAATGGAAACGAGTGTGCCTTACAAAATTAAACGCTATGATTATAAAAAGTTTTCAATTATAAACATGAAATACTCGTTATTATTATTATTTTTTATTATTATTTAATGTTACTTTTCTGTTGCATTTTTCTTTGGTTTTTCTTTTGTTTTACGCAACATTTAACAGGTTAGAAAAATCATTAGCGTTAATTAGCAATGCATTTTCTTCTCCACCATTTGTTATTACAATTATTATTATTATTATTTTACTAGTGTTCTATGCAGTGTGTTTCAAAAATCTTAATTTTAGCTTTAATTACTGATCTAGACCAGAACCTGATTATCGCAAGGGCAAATAGGGCAGCCGCCCCGGGCCCGAAACCATATATAGAAGAAAATATTATTTTTGAGCTATTATTAAAAAACAAAAAGTGCTTTCCTCAACAAGGCAATTGAAAATTTTGAGGTGAGTAATATCGGTTATGTGCGAGGAATAATACCATGCAAAAGGGATGGTTTATTATCCTACCAACTCCACAGTCAATGGTAAGAGGTCTCAGCAGTTTTATTTACAAATGTAAAGCTAAACTAGATCCGACACTCGCACCTGTTATTCTCAATGTTTTGTTGTTTTAAACGTTGACATAATTATTTGTTTTAATACTTTACACTTATGTTTACATTTAAATTTTACTCAAAAAATTTTGCAGAAATGTAATTTCTTGTTCTGAAATAAGACTCCTTTGATTTTTCCAATATTTTAAAAATATACTGTAATAAAACCATGTAACTGTGATGTATAAAATAAATTTTTAAGTTTTTTACTGAAAAACAGAAATCCTAACATTCTTATCACTTTCGTTAATAAATTAAATTACATTGTAATGTACAGTCCAAAGGAAAAAAGATAAATTTGAAAATTCGATTAAATTAATGGAAAAAATAAATAAATAAATAAATAAATAATAAAATACAAATATTTCAAATGATAATAATAATAAATTACCACTATTGATTTTGCTGTAACAAATTTCATTCTTTATTTTAATATAGTTAATATTATTATATTTCAATATATATGCACACAAATTTTCATAACTATACGACAGTAATTTACAAAAAAAAAAAAAAAAAAATCATAACGTACATGTACATTATCCCCTCAATACTTCTTATTTTAATATCAAGACTAAATTGGTTTTGTCTATCGTTTTTGCTTATTGTGCAACAACTTAAAAGTTGGCATCTCTATGCAAATGCATGACTGTTTTCATTTCATAAAAGCTTTTTCAGTTTTAACAGAATGCGTGTAAAAGTAATCGAAAACTGATTGAACACCTTTAATGGGGACACATCGGTAAAGTTATCCAAAATTCGTGTAAATTATATTTAATACAGTATATTTTAATAATTTCGCTTTCATTAATTTAATAAAAACAAGAAATAAGAACAAACAATAAAAACCATTTTAATAAAAACAGAACTTTGATACTACTATTAAATATGATATGATTGAAAATTGTATTCAGATTTTCATATTTCCTTTAAAAGAAAAATAAGAAATCATCTTCTTATCTACTTTTTTATTTTATTTATTTATTTTTTTTTTTTTATTTATTAGTATGTAATGTGGTGTGCTTTTTTTTTTTTTTTTTTCTTGTAATGTTGACGTCAAGTTGAATATTATGAGGTTTTGAATGTCAGACGTCTTAAGGAAAATCTTTGGTTATCTTTGTCAAAAATTAACCATCAATATCAAGTTGTTTAGTTTGAAAATAAAAATGTATCTAACAAAATCTACTTTGATTGGTTTTTCCTGACGCAGTTTCAAGGATTTTTTCAGTTGAGTTTTATTACGTGATGCGATAAGAATTTAACTTTTTATTTGACGTCAATGATACTTCCTAGAATTTTAGTCTAGTTCGCTAGAGCAAAATGGTCATAAAAAAAAAAAAAAAAAAAAAAAAAAAAGAAAAGAAATAATCTGGTGTGTCACACACACGACTTTCTCTTACTCTCAAATTTAATACTATAAATACAGGTTGCAGATTAAAAGGTAAGATAACGAGTACTGTAATGTAAACCTGCGTTAAACAATTCATATTAGGCTCCTGAAGAGTTTTATATGATAATTAGTTCTGTGTGAGGGGGGCTACCGCCCCCCTCAACCCCCCGTTTCATTAATGCACCTACATTTATATAGAATTTAATTCGGTTATTAAAAAATAATTCTGTTTTTAAAAAATAATTTATTAATATTATTATTTTAAAAAATTATCTTTTATGATAATGCAGACGATTTCCATATTAGAGAAGTAGTATAACACCAAATATCCAAAAAAAAAAGCCCATTTTATTCTCAATATTAAAAAAAAAAAAAAAAAAAAAATATTTTTTTTCTAAGTTTTTATTCATTAAAAGTAAAAAAAAATCGATAACTTTGTTTTAAATTATCGCATATCGATGGTTCAACCATTCGTTTTAAAGGTATTGGCGAGCTCTTTTGAAAGATAACCATTATGAAAATTTACTCCCCTCGAGGGGGGAGTTCCCCCCCAAGGGGGGGAGGCGAGGCTCCTACATACACAATTTTTTTTTCCTAGTTAACTATCTCTATTACAAAAAATATATATTCGTTTCATTTGGTTTAGTGCAGTCTATAGACGTTAAACTCTACTTACCTGCAATTTCCCCCATAAACGTATGTATTAGAATTCTCTTGATTGTCCCTGTACACGAACCATTTGTTTGATCTTAACGAAAAGCTTACTGTAGCATCCCTATATGATACACATTTAGAATACCAAGTTTGAACTTTCTGCCATAATTTGTTTTTGAGATATGCTGATAACAGACAGACACACAGACAGACACACAGACATACACACAGACCATTTTTAAAAACATGATTTTCGTATTCAGGGGACCTCAAAACGTGTAAATATAACAAAATCTCGCGTTCGAAAATTTGACCCAAAAACAATACTTTCTCTACCTTACGGGTAAGAGAAAGTAAAAAGTAGCGTATACTGGAAAGTTAGTTTAATCTAGAGATAAGTTATAATTAGAAAAATTGACAGTATTTTAATTGAAAATGGTTTTTAAAAATTTCTAATAAATTCAAATGACACAGTTTCATATAATTCCTGTCTAATTATAACCCCCCCCCCCCCCCCATTAAATGGTTATTAAGGATTGTAAATTCAAAATTAATTTTAAAATTAAAGCATTAAAAAGTACGATTATTCAAAAAAGAAATCATTAATTAATATAATTGATTTGAATTTTATAAAAATAAAAGAATAAATAAATAAAACAAGTAAACTTTAAAATGTATTTTTAACTGTCAGTAACAAAACTTTTTTTACCAGCGTCTCAATATAATATATTCAGTTCATTTATAGTTTTATTTCATCCCTGCCTTTCCACCCGACTTTTTTTGGCATTTAATATTTTAACAATTTCTAGGCCCAGTTGACTCGCGTAAATACGAGCTAGGACCCCTTAAAAAGACCTCACAGAGAGCTCTCCCTTTATAGGCCTTGGACCCTAGTGCAGTCAAGTCACACAACACAACAACTAAGCCTAGTTGCAAAACATGTGCTGACAAAATTAGTTGATGATGCGAAGGTGGAAAAAAGAAAGAGATAAAAAGAAAGAATAAATAATAGGAGAGTGTTTATCAATGTTATAGGGCTGCATTTTCTTTTGCGTTAAGCATTTTTAACACTTTCCAACGATGTTTAAGAGGGATTATGAATTCCATTAGTCTATCCGTATGCCTTTCAGTCTTTCTGTCTGTCCGTTGTATGATAATGTAGGCAAAGAACACTGAGAATTATACGATGCAAGAAGTATAGGTACAGTTGAAAAGTGGTAGAAATTAATGCGTACCGCCTAACTTTTCGCTCGCTCGTTCTTTTTTTTTTCAAATGTTACAAAATCTTTTGATAAGTAAATTTGTTATTGTCCTTAATGTGAATAGGCATAAATGAAAGGTACCCTAAAATTAAAAATTAGCACTTTTATAAATTTAAATTTAGCAAAAAATGCAGGTTTATTTAACCACGAATCATATTTGTAATCCAAGCGTCGACCTAAAAATTACTGTTTACAGTATTAATAGTCGAATTTGTTAGTTGGGATAACATAAACTGTGACAATGTACAAATGATAGTCATACAATGTGGCCATTAACCAAGAGAGAACTTCTAACTTATTTTCCTGAAACTTCAAGCCATAAATTAAAATGTTATTATATCAACTCTCATTGGAATTTAATCACACAGAGTTTCTAAAATCTTAGATTTATCATCGGAGATTAATAAAAACTGAAATATGTGATGGAAATTGATACTCGGAGTGCAATCTTTTGAACGCAGTTGATTCGGCAAATACCTTTTCATTTCAGGCTCGTTTTCAATTCTTTAGGAAAATTGAATACGCAGAGTCGCATCACAATCCGATTTTGTACTTGGAAATATATAGCAATTTCAAGAGTATTTTTTTAAAGTATTCGAAAAAATATCACTAGAAAAATGTGATTGAAAAGCTTTTTTGTGAAACAAAGCACATACATTTGTTTTTTATTGTTTTATCTGAATGATTTTATATTTGCAATGACACAATCAAATAAAAAAAAAAATAATAAAAAAAAAACGAAAAATGTCATTTATCAGTATTAATACATTTGAGATAGATATAAAGATTTTATTCTTTTCCTCCGGAGCCAACAGAATTGGATTGACTTGTTAACAGTACTTTTTACACAATTGAAAAATCTTAATCATCAGTTTTATTTATTTAAAAGACAAAAATAAGTATTCGAAAGAACCTTTTTAAATTTGAACAAATATTGAATATACTGAAAAGCGCTTACTGAGAAAGAGATTAAGATCTTGAATTGATGTTAAAGTTACGTCTTATCGATTAACCAAAATGTAAAAGGATTTTAAAAGTCTCGGACAGTATTGATTGGAAGTTTTTCAGAAAGTACATCGATACTGACCATGACTCATTTCTGACGGAAGTTATCAGATTATAAATGAAAAACCACTACATAATACTTTTTCGTAATAATAGGTAATCTGTCTATGGTGAAAAATCGACCCATATTTTGATTTTAATAATGGAAGCTTGTATCGCTTTTTCTTTGTAATGATAAAGAATTTTCTTTTTTAATATTATAGACTGTTTCTAATCGCATAAAAATAGACAAATAGATTGAAGAATATTGAATTCATAGAAAATCACCGAAATTAAGCTTAATAAATTTTCTCTTGTATTTACAAAATTTTATTCTCGGAAAATATTGTCAAATTACCAAAAATTTAAAATACAATTTAAAAATAATTTTAAATGAAAAAGTTAAGTTGTAATTGAGAAGGTTTCATTTTACTTACTATGTAAAAGTTGATAACTAATAATGTAACTATTTTTTTTATACCAACCTTACTATAATCGTACTTCAAGTGATTATTAAAAATCCAGCTGTTACAAAGTACCTAAGACTTTTTACTTGCATTATTCAAAAACCGTAGGTAACGAAGAAGTATTTTATTCGGTCAAAAATTTCAGTATCAAGTTTTCACCAGATTTACACCTTTTAAGGTATCCTGAGTTTAAAAAAGGGGGGGGGGGTTGGCAATTGGTCAGTGTGTATGTGTGCATGTACGTATATGAGCGTGGGGAATTTTCTGACAATTATATCGCCAATACGAATAGATATAGCAACGTAACTTCAAAATTAAGACAACTCTATAGTCCATTCATTCTATCGAGAGAACGAAACTAAATAAGCGCACGTGCGGTTTGGCCTTGGCTGCGTTGAAAAACCTGGCATTCTGCCAGGAGTGCCAAACAGAAAGTGTGAATTTCTTTTTTTTCTTTATTTGCACTGTTTTGCTCGTGCTATTGTCTGATTGTTAAATTTGATAATTTTTTCGTGTGATTTCGTATTTTACCATAATGGAGAGTGAGAAAAGTTTTTTCAGTCCAGTGAAGAAGAGAATTAAAAAAAAACCTTTAAGTAAGGGTGAAAAGGATATGATTTTAAACGTTTATAAAAATACGCTTGAATCAAATCCTGAACTTTCGATTTCTGATGTAGGAAATGAAGCTGCTCGTATAACTGGGGTATGTAAAGCTTCTGTTTTCCGAGTGATTTCAGAATATAAAAAGTGCGGTGCTTTAAATTCTCCGAAGAAGACAAAAGTACGTAAACATATTTCAGAAGATGTAGATGATTTTGAGAGGAACGCTATTAGGAGGAAAGTACACGAATTTTTTTTAAAAAATGAGCTACCGACTATAGATAAAGTTTTGAAAGTCGTAAATGATGACCCTGACTTACCAACCTTTAAAAGAACAACCTTTTATCATCTTCTAAAAAAATTAAATTTTACATATGCACGAAGATCACGAAAAAGTACTCTCATTGATAAAGACGAAATAATTGTGTGGAGAAGAAATTATTTAAGACAAATAAAAACTTTCAGGGAAGAAGGCCGCAAAATATATTATATGGACGAAACATGGTTAAATGCAGGACACACAGTTAATAAAGTTTGGAAAGACACTGCAATACAATCTTCTAAGCAAGCATTTTTATCTGGTCTTTCTTCCGGACTAACATCTCCATTGGGGAAAGGTAAACGGATTATAATTACTCATATTGGCAGCGAATGTGGCTTTGTGGATGAAGGACTTGACATATTTGAATCCAATAAAAATAAAGATTATCATGAGGATATGAATTCTGAAAAATTTGAAAAGTGGTTTGCCAATATTTTACCTCTACTCGAAAATAACTGTGTAATCGTAATGGACAATGCTCCTTACCATTCTAGGAAAGAAGAAAAAATACCTAATACTTCTTGGAAGAATTAGAAAATTGTCGATTGGCTTTTAACAAAAAATATTAAATTTGAGGACGGAATGTTAAAAGCTGAATTATTGCAATTAGTGAAACGAAATAAAAGCAATTATGACAAATATATTGTAGATGAATTGGCAAAAGCGCAAAATAAAATTGTCTTGCGACTACCCCCCTATCACTGCGAGCTCAATCCCATAGAACTAATTTGGGCACAAATGAAGAACTTCGTTGCGAAAGAAAACAAGACATTTAAAATTTCCCATGTAAAAGATTTGTGCATGCAAAGCATAAAAAAAATCGGCGGTGAAGAATGGAAAAAGTGCATCCAGCATGTAATAAATGAAGCAGAAAAGAAAATGTGGGATCTGGATAATACGATAGATAATATCGTCGATTCCATGGTAATTGAGCTTCACTCAAATTCTTCAGCTGCATCTTCTGAAAGTGATTTCTGAGGTTCTCTAAATTTTCTGAGGTGTTCTAAATTTATGATATTAATATTTTTCCATAATATCTGAAAATTGCTCTATATATAAATAGTAAAATAATAATAACATAAAATAAAAATTGAATATTATTGAATTAGTTTTTGAGTATCTCAATTTGTAACTTAAATAGTTTATCTGATTTTCGTAATTAATTAAATCATTATATATTGATGAAAAATAAGCCCCCCCGCCTTCCCCACCCAGCACCTTCGGTATACCAGCAAAACATCCCGCACTCTTAAATTCAAAAATAAATAAAAAAATATCTGGTACTGTATACAAATCTGTATTTGCTTGATAAAAATTGCTAGAAAAAAATTAAATTCTCCAAATTGGGGATTTCGGCTGAAAGTGAACCTTCTTGGCTATTTTTGTGCAACCCTTTTATTTAGTTTCGTTCTCTTCTTTCGTTGAATAAACTATAGTGTAAAAATGATTTTACCAACTTTTTGTGAAAATCGGAAACTGGAAGTAGGAGTGTATATCCGTATCTCAAGAACGGCTCCAACAATTTTCTTCAAATTTGCTATATAAATACTCTTTAAGATGTCCTATTGTATGTATCTGTTGATAATTTCATGAAAATTGATAGGCGTTCTGTATAATTAGGTAAATTTTAGGTCTTGCAAGTGCGTTCTTTTAAGAACAGTTTTGCGAATATTCTTCAAACTCGCCATATAAATTCTCTTTCAGACATCCTTTGGTATGTAATTATTAGTTTCTCGTGAACAGATGAGTTCGCCAAGTTTTGATGAAAAACCAAATCTAAAATCGGTATCTCAAAAACGGCTCTAGCGATTTTCTTCAAATTTGCTACCCCCCCCCCCTTTTAGATGCGTTTTTGCATGTATTACTTGGTTACTGCATTGTGGTCCTATTGTGGTCCTATTTTGGTAGATCAGTTTTAAATCTTGGAAATACGCGTTTCAAAAAACGCCTCCACCGATTTTTTATTTTATTTATTTGTTTATTTTTTAACTCGATTTGTAAACCCTGTTTTACATGTCTTTACGACGTATGTATTATAGTATGTACGTATTCTTATAGAAAAATTGTTAGGACTCTGATTTGTTAAGTAAATTTTATGTGTACACAATTTACAAAAAGAGTATGTAAGATGTAGTAGTGAGTAATGGCATAGCCTCCTTAACTAGATGCCTGTCGCGTAGCTCGGAAATTAGGCAACAGTTGAAGCGGTAGACAGCGCCACCTAGTACAGATTATGGGACATGTTTATTCAACTGTCACCAATTGTTTAAAGAAGTGATACATGATATATATAATTGACGTTTCTTCGATTCTAATCGCCTTTTGTGTATATCATATCCCACTTTTAAATATTTTTGGTGGCTGTTGAATAAAAAAGTAGCGCAATCTGTACCAGGTGGCGCTGTCTACCGCTTCAACTGTTGCCTAGTTTCCGAGCTACGCGACAGGCATCTAGTTAAGGAGGCTATGGTAATGGCAATCGCCTGGTTATTACATACCAGATTTTTTATTAATTAATTAATTTATTTTTAAAGCATTACCGGTGATATGAATGTACATTGTTCAATTAGCTGCAGGAATGTTCCTGTTATGACAGCATATGCGATTAATGTTCTTTTAGCATTACATAAACTCAGAGCTATCTGTTTCTCCAATGTAAACAGAGTTAAAGTCTCCACATAGCATCTTTGGTTAGGATTCCGTGATATCTGAGTGACTGGTCCATAAGCTGCTGATCATTGCTCATGAACAAGCAAAATTCTTGCACTACGGTGTTTACTTGACTTTTGAGGCTAGGGTGACAATTTTATTTGATTATTTCAAGAACATTTGTTCATAAAAAGTGCATACCTCGACTAGAACCTTCTTGCTGGTTTTCGATCCACTTTCTGCACGCAAGAAAGATAACATTTTCGTAACAATACCCAACTATTCACAAAATTACATTATACTTTTCACAATACAATATATATATACATATATATTTTTTAATTCTTACTGTAATATTCCTTCTTTACTCCCAAAAGTTGCTAATTATGTACACATAGTGAGTGATCTGTATAAAGTTTTTTGTGATTCGTATACAATGATTGTTTTTAAGGCATTTGTTGTTTACTAAATATTTCCCTGTAGTCGTCGTACTTGTAAACACACATATTTACTTATCTCTCAGAAGCCGAATTGACGACATTTGTGAGGGGACACCCAATGTGTGGTCATCCCTATCCTTGATAGGGATAACACATCTATGCCTTGTCCGGGATTCGAACCCAGATCCAACCGTGCAGGAGTCAGAGGTGCTAACTGTTAGAACATTATAGACTCCGAAATTCATATTTAATATTAACCTAGAAACTTTTCATTTAAAGAACTCTAATTTTCAGTATGTGATATGTAGATGTATTAAACTCAATTGTTCCGCGTTCTCGTCACACCCTGCGGCTTTTAATGTAGATGTATCTTCTCCTGTATCTTTTTTCGCTTCTGTAAAACCGTTTCAGTATATGTATGTAAGTGCCTCTCTTAAAAAGGACGAGCTTCGGGCTCGCTCCAAAACACGATATATATTTTAATAAATTATCCAAGATGAAATACAGTTAACAATTCATTCATTACACAATATTAAATCCACAGTGTATAATCTGGAAATATTCTAGATTCTTTTTCAGAATAACCAGTGCTCTATTTCAATGAATGGAAAGATAGAGATTAGAGAAATGCCAGAAATGTTCCAAAAATAATAGATAACTCGGAGTAAGACAAAAATTCTCTTTATGTAAGAAGATTTACAGGTAAGCGAATTTTACTTACCTATATTATCTACTCTGAAGGTATCATAAAATATTGAATTTTGAAATAAATGATATATTTAAAAAGGATAAATAGTAGGAGTTAAAATCGTACTCACGCCATTTACATATATATAAAAGAATATTTTATTTAAATTAAAACTAACCACTACACCTTTTGGGTGACTTTCTCAGATATTGTACCATTATTAATTTAAAAAAGTGAAATAGAATAATTTTACATGCTGTTTCTTCGTTAAGTAATTTTTTTCGCTCCCCGGACACTTTAAATAGATGTTTATACCTTTTTTTTTTTTTTTTTTTCCTAAAGCATTTTACTCTGCATGAGATTTTGTCTTTTCTGTACAAAGATAATTCCATACCAATCATCCAAAAAACATCTAAAAATTTCTCAGCTTGAAAAAAAAAATTAAGATTGTTTATGTACAGTGTGACCCCCCCCCCCCCCCCCAAAAAAAAAAAAAAAAAAAAAAAAAAAACTTCCCACATTTCAAAGGATAATAAAACAAAGAGGAATGCAGAGAGAAACTTGTTCATTCAAAAATATATAATGGGTACGATTACAGTTTATAATAGACCTGAAAAATTTTACGTTACTTGTCTGTGGCCGGTTGACCCTTTTGTAGCTTACTCGCCAATCTTTCTCAAAATTTTCACTGAATATCGATTCACCACTAATAGTCAGAATATACGCATTTTTCTAAGCTGATTTTCGAAATAAGTAACTAATTCATCGCCTTTTTTTTAATCAGGTTTTTAAAATGTGCTATATTTTTGCGGACGAGTTTCGAAATACTTCTCCGATTACTTCACCAACGTTACAATTGCCATAAAACGCTGTATTCTCATCCTTATGAAGGTGACGAGAGAAAAAAAAAGTGATTAATTGTTTAATTCTTTTAAATTGACGCTGTATTTTGTTTAGTCACCATGTGGAGAGTAGAGAGTTTATCATTTCAGATCTAGTTTGTAAGTTTTATGTTTTGAAAATAAACCAGACAAGTGTTTTCCTACTGCAGGAGTATGGGTGAGCGCATACATACTCAGCTACATCATCATACGTGTATATCTCTACACTTATTCAAAACGTGAGAGGTTTTATCGGCAATAATAGTATTGTCAATTGTTTCATTGCCACAAATTAGCACAGATTAACCCTTTGACGGCCATAACGCTCTAACAGTCTTATTCACCAAATTTTTAACACTGATGTTAACCCGGGAATATGCTAGGTTATCTCAAAATCGGTATTCACTAGGCAAAATCAGCGATTTAACACTCGAGTTAACCCTCATTTTTTAAACCTCCGAAATTGGTGGTTTAACTCTGGTGTTAAATGAGCACGTTACAGTTACAGCGAAAACACACTTGTTTACTTTTTTAATACATTTCGTTTTTATTGACCAATCTGCGAGACTCTCACAGATAACTCTGGGGTTAATTAATCCACAGATGATGAATACGAAAACTTTCTAACCCAGGGAGTTCTGTAACACAAGTGTTTCGTGAACCATGGGATTAACACTGGTTTGGTGAATAAGGCCGCGAATACTGTTGCGAAATTTAGGGACTCTGTTATTCAACTCTCACCAATAATTTTGAGGAGTGATATTTGATATACATAATGGACGAATAACCTTCGAAGTGATTAGACAACCGCTACAATTAAAATTTAGTGGTAAATATTGAATAAAAATGTCCAACACTGACAAGAAGAGTGAAATTAAATTGGACCGGCAAAGGGTTAATTCAAATCATAACATATCACTTACTTTAAATACAGTTTTTAATACCATTTTATATTTTCTATAGACAAAGTTCCTATTTGGAATACTTTTTTTTTGTTTATTTTATTTGCCTTTGAAATTAGAAAGGAGCTTTTGGGTCACCCTGTAAGTTAAAATATCTGCATTACATTTAGCTAGCTAACACAAAGCTTTCTATCATATATGTCATTTTCTTTACTTCCTTTTCTTTAAATTTTTACTGTAGAATTTTTTTTTTTTTTTCCCCCATTAAAACATCAAAAAAGATCATGGATTGAAAAAAGTAAAAATGAAGTTCAATATTCCTGAAAATGTAGCAATATTTTATTATTACCATTTCTAATATGCGTTTTAAATGTCTTTCAAACATCCGCAATTGTTAGAATATATCTCAAATATAATCTAATACAGCTAGTTATTAGTAGAAAAAAGAAATAAAATATACTTCAACGAACACTTTTTCTAAATATCTATTTTTGATCAAAGTTCCCAGATATCTTGTTTGCATATAACCGTTTGAGGAATTCTGTTTAACATAAAAGAGAAGCTATAAATCTAAAAATATCGTATTCTAATTTGATAGAATAAATATTTTATATTCATTCGAGTAAAAACGTTTTCTTTACTGTATTTTTATTCAAATTTTATAAAAATGGCACGATTTTTTATTGCTTCGTAAAATCGTCTGCGTTCATATTGCTGTTATTATACTGGAAGTTTATTTATCCAAATGTAATTTATAAAGTCACGGGTAACATTCTACGCCAGAATTCTCTCATTATAAAAATCAGATTATTAATACGTATATGTAAAATAATTTACAATAAATAAATAAATTTAGATTTTTTGAATGATACCTATTATACATGTTTCATGAATTCGTAGGAAGGCGATATTTCCAAACAATATTGTAGTTTTAAAATGCTTATTTACTTTATTTCGTTTTTAACACTTTCCAACAAGGTTGAAAAGTGTTTGTGACTTCGGTTTGTCTGTCTGTCTGTCCGCACTCTAACTCACATAAATATCTATGGTATTTCTTGAAACTGATTATGTTATTCAAGTTCACTATCAGATGTTCTCTATTGAAAATGGAGGTAAAACCTTTACTGATTTGTGTACAGGGACACCCGAAAGCATTCCAAAGCATTGTGTCCTATGAGAGGTAATTTTGTAAACCATAATTTAATACCGTTATTTTACACAAATCTTAATGAAATTGAAATATGTTATTTAAGTCCACTATCGGATGTTCCTCATTGAAAATGGAGTAAATACCATCACTCGTTTGTATACAGGGACACCCGAAAGCATTCCTAAGCATTGCGTTCTGTGAGAGGTATTTCTATAAACCAAATTTGAAGAACTTTACTTTGCACAAATCTTAATAAAATTAAAATGTATTATTCATATGCACAAAAGAATGCTTTCCATAGAATACAGTAGGATTAGCATTAGATTTACAGGACCATACAAAAATATTCAGTTACATTGATGAGTATTATTAGAAATTTGTTGGAATTGTATTTTCGTTTATCATAATCGTTTTTATCGTTTTCTCAATGTTTTTAACACTTTCCAGTAAGGTTGAAAAGTGTTAATGACTTTGGTTTGTCTGTCTGTCTATCATCGCTCTAACTCATGTAAATAATCATGGAATTTCTTGAAACTGATATATGATATTCAAATTCAGTATCGTTTGTTCCCGATTAAAAATAGAGTGATTATCTCTACTTTCTTGTGTGCATTGACACACAAAAGTATTCCAAAGCATTGTGTTCTATGAGAGGTAGTTTTATGAACTATGTTTTAATTCCTTTATTTTACACAAATTTCAAGGAAATTGAAATATGTTGTTCAAGTTCCCTATCGGATGTTTGCTATAGAAAATGGAATAAATACCACCACTACCACTCGTTTGTGTACAGGGACACCTAAAAGTATTCCAAAGCATTCTTTCTATGAGAGATATTTCTAGAAACCAAATTTTAATAGCTTTACTTCAAACAAATCTTAATAAAATTGAAATATGTTATTCATATGCACAAAACAATGCCTCCTACGGAATGTAGCATGATTAGTATAAGATTTACAGGGCCACACAAAAATGTTCACTTACATTGAAGACTTTTATTGCAAATTAGCTGAAATACTTTTATATTAAGCGATATAACACTTTTTAACATTTTTTAAGTGGGAATATGAATTCAATTTAAGTATCTATTTGTCTGATTGTCCATCTGTCTCTTTATCCATCTGCCCGCCCCAGCGTCTGTAAATATTCTCAGAAGTTTTACAAAATTATATATGTTATTCAAATTCACCATGGAATGTTTCCTATTATAAATGACATTAATAGGTCCTGTAGAACTGGTTTGTGTACAGGGACACCCCAAAAAATGCCAATGCATTGCATTTTAGGGCAGACATTTTTATGAATTACATTTAAAGAACTTTTTATTGTTAAAATCATAAAGAAATTGACATTGATTTTTAATATGCTACAATAATATTTTGTATAGAATATGATTTTGACACATTTTTTTTTTCGGACAGAATACATTATTAACTTGATAAAATTAGAGGAAATCAATAAATAGTGACGAATATATTTCTTACTGTAAACTCATTCTTTTTCCTTATAATTTCTCATATATACTTAACAAATGATGTAACGCATTTAAATGCAGCAAAAAAGTACTTATATTTTATACTCAACGCGTGAATTTCATGTATTTTTTCTCCTTATTACTGATACTTTTTAAATAAAAACCTTATTCTTAATATTTTTGAGCATCATTTATATACGGCAAAACATTTAGTTATTTTTTTTATGCCAATAACGACTACCTTTCATCTGTTTTCAGCTGTCGAGCAAAATTTCTACTAAAACACTACGGGTTGTCTCTTAATTAGATAAATTTATTTTTCTCGAAAACATTACTGTGTTTAATGATCACCCTTTTTATTTTTGACTTTGAGGTCTTTGAACTAATCAATTAGATAAAATCTGATGTATTATATGATATTTATGTATAAAATACATTGTAAGCACACACACACACCCTCACACAGAAGTATATATAGTCGAACCTCGTTAACGTGAATTACTTTTAACATGAACTGTTTTCACAATCCCCGTCAAAATGAAGATTAGTTTCTGATAACATGAATTACTGATAACATGAACAAAATTTTTATTCCTCTTGAGATTCACGTTAACAAGGTTCGATTGTATAGAATAAATACATCTAGGTATATCAAAATTCTAAACTTGGTAAATTAAAACTAATTATATTTGTTTTACTAATAATTTGAATTCGTTTTCAAACTTTAAATAAAACTTTTAAAATATGCAAATTGTATAGTTTAAATTTCAGTCCTTCATCATAAGTATATTATGTATATTAAAGTTGTAATCAAAATATTGCGTACGCTCAGAGAGAGAGAGAGAGAGAGAGAGAGAGAATATTTTCCGCTATTGTTTCTGGCAGTATCCATAGTAATACGCCAATGTTCTTTTAACATAATGAAAATTATCTCAATTCTATCTAAATATAGATGGAAGAACAATTGTTCATACAAAACTTAAAATTGTATAATTAAGCTTTAATTTTTTTTCTTTTCCTTTTTTCTTTTTTAATGATTGATATTTTATGTTAGTTTGCATTAAAGACAATAACCAGGAAGTTTTAGTACACTGTTTTGAAATGAGACTTTAAAAATTTTTGATTTTTCCGATAAAGAGGAGGGGAGATGCAAAATTTTTGTACAGTAAAAATCGGAAAGAATAATATTGCATATTTCTCAAAAACGTGACATAAATTCTGAGAAAAACAATACAAACCATTTCGAATACTTGACACTGATATTAAGCAAAATGTCTCACCGATAGATTATATAGTCAGACCTCTATTTAGCGAAATCGCTAAATCTAGCAAAAAAAGTTCGTTATATGGGAAATTCGTTAATTATGTAGATATTCACTTTTTATAATACTTTGAAAACACATTTCAAATTCATGAGCAGTAGAATATTGAGTGAAAAAATATTAAATTATACTTCTTTTTAATGAATTATATTAATTTGTTACAATTATTTTAATTTTAAATAAATAAATAATAAATAAACTTATAGTTGAGAAATACACTAATTAATTATTTTAAATACAAAATTATTATTTTTTAATTTAGAAATACGTTGTATATGGAATTATGTAGTTTTTCAATATTTTATGATATCATATTCATTAAAGCGGAGTATTTTAGGAATACATGCCATATGCGCCACTTCATTTAAATTAGCGAAAAAGTCTGTTGGTTTTATTTTATACAGTTTTACTTTTTTTGAAAAGGTTTTATTTTATAATAAGTCTCACATTTTTACAATAGTTTAACAACTTCTTTAAAGGTGTTTCCAACAAAATGTAACTCATGTCGAATTGTTCCAAAAGATTTGAACACACCAGTTTGGGAAGATTTGTTAATTTCAGCCTCATGATGGTTTGAATTTTCATTGTCATCGCAATCTTTTTCTGTATTATTATTGCTATTATGATTATTACATTACTTACTTTTCTCCCCGTTCAAAATTTCCGAAACAGTTAGTGTATCTGAGATTCCAATTTTTGAATAGTTCTTGGTTTTCCGGCTCAGAAATCCAGTTTTAGTTCATTGTGTGTCATAAAATGTGCAGAAAAAAATTGGATTATTTCGAAAAGTGAAACATATTTTAAGTAATGAAAAAAAAAAAAAAAGAATCTGTAAATACAGAATGCATTTCGTTATACGAGGGTTTTTTTTACAAGGAAGTTCTTAAAATAATGTTATTTTGAAGAAAAGTTCTTAAAAGGAAGAAATTTGCAAAATAGAGGTTCGTAAAATAGAGATCCAACAGTATTTGGGATTAAATATCTAAGCGTCAGGAATTTAACTAGTGAAATGAAGTAATTTTTGAGTTTAAAAGGAAATATCGTTATTCTACACTTAAAATACTTATAGGGCTTAAAAAATAATAAATCTGAACTCCTCGTGCATTTCTTTACTTACATATATTTTGCCTTCTATGTTATGTTTATATATAATATGCAAAAATGCCAGAGTCACAATTCTTTACTAAATTCAAACTGATTCGAGATATTTCCGTACTTTTATTGAGTTTTTAGATTGTAAATATAGTTTTATTTAAGTTACTTTTCGCGTTGTAATGACGTTTTCACAATAAACGACTCAATAAACTATCAGTATCATATTTTCAATTTGAATAAAAGTTATGGGATATTGCGTGATAGCCAAGCACGGAAATAAAGAAAAAGACAGCCCCTCTATTATGATACTTGATCATCAAGTAATGGCGATGTTCGGAAGGCATTAAATTTTTTATTACTTCGCCAAAGGTCACTGTACTGGTTTTTTCCCCCACCAATATTTGGTTTAACGCACGCGAATACCAGAAATGTACTTATTGAAAACATACGGAATACAGGAACGGATTTAAGTTAGATTGCCCATTTCGATATAGGGAATTCCCTGTCTTGAAATGGTACATAATAATAATATTATTATTAATGATAATAATATTAAATATTAATAAGTAACAACAATAACAACAATGTAATGCTACTAAGCGAAATATATATTATCCTTTGTTACATAAACATTTGCGCAACATTGCATATGATAATCAAGACATAATTAAAAAATAAATAAGTTCAACATGATCAATCTCACACACACATATATTTCTTCTCTATACGAATGAAAAAATAATAGATTCATGAAAATTTTCTGGCTTCTGCTTTTCGATGGATTTTCAGGTTTTGAAGTGATCTGCACTGAGAAAAAAATTATGTGACTGACATCTAGAATCTAAATTGTGGCTCTAGTAAAAGTAGTTCCATGTCATCCTTATAAATCCTAGCTCCTTTTGGTAGCGAGTTCTAAAAACCGCTATTAGAATTCTAGACCGTTTTCCTATATTATTGTGGGGTCAATCTCGTTTAAAAATCTCTGTAAATGAATACGAACACAAGAGGCGAGTTTTAGTTACTATAATATTGTTTTATAACCCAATTCTATAGTAAATCAACGAGAATTTCTCTCAATACAAAGGATTCATAATATTCATAATATTGTTTCACAATCTAGAAAGTGTAGACAAGAAATTCTCGATCATTTCGTCTATCCAGGTTATTTGTTTACCTTATACGCATAACTCGGAAATATATATTTCTAGTTTAGGAATTTAGAAAATGGCTACTTATTTGTTGTAGATGAAAGCAGTATATTTTCTTCTGAGAATGAATACGATTTGACCTACTTTAGAAAACGTCTGTCAGTATGTGAGAGTAATATCCGTATGTAGATACTTGAGCATAGGCATTCTCTCTTATGAAATTTTACTCTTTAATTAATTAATATAACACTTAATATGAATATGAGTATATACAATGAGACTTTATATACATATGAGCCGATTGCACCCTACTTCACAGGCCGAAGGCCAAAACTCCACTCACTGCCAAAACACCTTCTCCCGCTCACAGCGGCCTGGAAGGTTGGTTAGTTGAATAAAAATGAACCGGGGAGTGGTTATGGTTGCATGACAATGTGTTACCAATATTTTGTGAGCACTATATCTCCCAAATCAATGGACAGAATTTAACTATATTTGATATTTGTATGGACCTTGACTCAAATTGGTGCTTATTAGCTTTTGCGATATATTACCCGAGAAGTAGCGTTGCTATGTTGCGATTCCTTCTTTTATGGAAAGCTGTATTTCAGATTCTATATTTATTATGTATGAATGCACCAATCTTCATATGCGAAATGGATATTATGTAAACCCATACTGATTCAGCTTGGTGCATATCGGCCGACAGGTAACGCTGCTATGCTGCAATTTAACCCATTTACCGGAAGGCAATATCTCCAATATCTCAGCTTCTATGTTATATAAATGTACCAAACTTAAGATGTGATATGTTTACTGGGAAAAATCCTGCTAATTGAATTTGGATGTATTTCGGATGATAAGTGGTGCTAGTATTATTCATTTTCTGTGATTTTCTAGATATCTCTACCTCAGCATCTATTGATTAAAATTGTACCTAATTGCCTATATAAAATTCTTATTGTAATGCTACGTTTATTAAATGTCTTTTCTTATATTCTGGTAGGTGGCGCTATTATACAGAATAATAGAGAAGAAAGTTTTTCGTGTCCACAGGATATTAATTCTTTCTCGCCGTGTGAAATCATCAATGATATCATCGTAATCACTTGTACAGCTGTAGAGAATCAAATATGTTTCACATTTTATATATATATATATATATTTAATATTTTATTGACATTCAAAATAAGATCGCTTTTCAAATTTTACTAAAGTTAAAATATTTACGCTTATGCCCAAGTTTCGCTGGTCTAAGCCTAAATCCTTCACTATGAAATAAATGATACAGACATATAATTTTTTTTTTTTTTTTTTTTGCGTGCATCTGATATAATGATGAAATTTGGACTTACTTCATTGCCCCAAACAAAAGATTTTCTGAAACAGATTCAGTTTTGATAGCCTGCTGTTCTTTTTATAGCTCCACTGTGTCTACACTGTAAAAAATATGTCCTATTTGCTGCCAGAAATTCTCTGTAATTTGAGAAAATACGATCTGACAACGTTATTTTTTCGTAAATTACGCGTATTTTCTTAAATTACAGAGAATTTCTGGCAGCAAATAGGACATATTTTTTAAAGTGTACGTATCTTCAGACAGCTTGGTTAGAAATGCTCACATGGCTCCCTTCTTTGCCAACACATTGATCACTGAAGCTCATTAGAAGTTCGAGTGAAGCTCTGTTGTAT